>CP010919.1:600000-938453 GCA_001010845.1 Sporisorium scitamineum | reverse complement strand
CCTAACCTAACCTAACCCTAACCCCTAACCTAACCCTAACCTAACCCTAACCCAACCCTAACCCCCCTAACCCTAACCCTAACCCAACCCCAACCCCAACCCCAACCCCAACCCCATAAGGCACTTCAGCAGTGTCCATTTCTCATGAATTTTAACATGTCCTGACCATCCAAGATTTTAAACCGTAATGGTACTACAGCAGTCTTTGACAGGGTGGCTGTCCAAATTCTCAATTTTCAAAATCACCAAAATTTGGCAGGACGGCCGCGGCCCACTAGTAACGGCCCCGCGCCTAGGGCTAGAGCTAGGTTTGGGTAGACCGCGACTATGCCTGTCCCGGCACTGCGCATACCACGTTATGAGAGGTTCGACTATATCACTCGGATTGCTTCGGGTTGCGAACAAAGAGGCGGAGAACAAAAGCGCCGTAGATGGTGAGTGACAATGGCTCGAGAGACAATTGAACCAACTAAGTTTACAGGAGCGAGGAAATCTTCATCGGCCGTCGCACAGCGTTGGAAAAGCCCTCGTGGTATCGATAAAAGACCTTGATCTTGTCGTCGCTGGCGACGCCCTCAACCACAGCTGGTGCCGGTGTCTCGTCACTCGTCGTCGTCGTCGTCGTCGTCGAAGTCAACTCGAAAGTGCTAGCAGAACGGCTCTCCGGTACTTTTCTCTTCTTACCCCCCATCCCTTCCGGAATCGGCACGGCCGTCAGCGCTGCAGGAACTGATGCGCTCTTTTGCACAATGGGACGACCGAAAAAGTCGACCGCAATCTTTTCCTTTTTGCTCTTGATCGCATCGCGTGCAGCGTCGGCCGCATTCATGCCCTTGGACCGATAGATAGCCGTAGCGTTCTTGGACGTCGACCCTGCATCGTCCTCGCCACCTTTGACGCCGGCATTCTTGCGCAGCACCTGCCGCTCCATCTCCCTCGCCACAAGTTGACGTACTGCAAACCGCGAGGGTCCGATCTCCTTGGACCGCTTGCCCTCAAACTGCGTGAAAACGTCGAGTGGAGGTTCGAGCTTGTACACGAGCTGTCCTGCCGTTTGACCCGTAGCGGCTGCTTCTTCCTCGGAGATCTTGTCCTGAACAAAGCTGATGTTGAGCGAGGTCATGATCGAAACGAGAGAAGCAAACGCCTGCTTGTCCTCAGCTCGCGACAGCTGGTTGTTGATCGGTCGCAAGTCCGGTGTGAGGATGCGCATGAGCGATGGTCCCAGCTCAGTGATCACCGAGTGTCGGTTGAATTGCGAGCGGACGTTGGCAGGCAAGGTCGCGACAATCTGCGAGGCAATCTCGTTGAACGCAGAGGTCTTGAGATGATTCTCGTAGTCGACCTTGGGATACTCGGGCAGCGCGTTGCCGACGTGCGCAAAGAGCAGGTGCCAGCAGACAAACGACCACGGCATGAAACCTAGAAGCTCGTAATTGCCCTGCGACCATGCGCGTGTTGTGATGCTCTGCCCGAAATGCAGCCAATCGTGCACCTTGCGGTAGCGCTTCCACCCTCCATCGGCAGCGCGAAGTGTAGGGTAGTGCTCAAAGCAGCCTTGGGCGAGCTTGTCGTACTCGTTGCAGCTGGTCACCTCGTGGATGATGCGGTTGACGTTCTCCTGAGGCGTGTCGACCAAATTGAAGTCCTTTTGCCGTTCTTTGCCGTCCGAGGTCAGTTCCGGTGCAGAGGCCTTGCGCGACGAGTTCCAGGGCGAAGCGTCGCCGTCGGTGGCATGCGCGTTGGCGCCCTTCATGCTCGATGCTGCTGCCTGCTTGCGATTCTGACGACGGAAGAGCATCTCCCACGCTTTGTGAACGGTACCACCCGTATCCTTGATGCCGATCGAGGCGCTTTTAACAGCAGCTTCGGTCAGGGCGATGTTCTTGGTCTTGGCGAACTCCAACGCATTTAGGCAAGAACGAATGTCGCCGTTGGTCAGCTCGGCCAGCAGAGAAAGGCCGCGCGCTTCGACGGAGAGCGATTCGGCCTCGCACACCTCGCGCAGACGTTTGACGACGAGATTGGTGGGCGGCTTGTTGAAGCGGATCAGCTTGGACATGGGCCGCAACGCTCGCAGCGACGGAGCGTAGAGGTCGTTGCAGATGCAGATGATGGGTCGAAGGAGCGGTTTGAAGCCCTTGCGCTGCTGCTTCTTCCCGCGGGAAGCAAGTCCGGCTGCCTTTGGACCAGAGCCCTTGCCCATCTCGACGAGTCGGACCAATGCACGGACAAAGCCATGCGATTCGCCCGATGCTCCTCCACCGCCCCCCGTTGCACCATCAATCTCGTCGATCACCACTAGCGTCGGTCTCGGATCTTTCAAGCTGCCCGATTCGAGAGCCATCTTGATGACATCCTCGACAGCTCCGGCCGAGCGCGCATCGCTCGCGTTGAGCTCGTAGACGTTGTAGCCTGCGTGTGCTCCAATGACGTGGGCGAGCGTTGTTTTGCCCAAGCCGGGAGGTCCGGAAATCATCATGATGCGCTCCTTGGGACGGCCGTAGGGATCCTTCCACATGTGTTCGCCTCCCTTGTCGCCTGCACTGTTGTCAGCGTATCCGTACTTGGCCTGGATGTATTGACGATGGCGCTCCTTGCGGTGGTTCTTGCGCTTGAAGACGCACTCGTCCCACTCCTTAAGCCAGCCCAGAACCTCGCGATGGACGCGTTCATCTCCGAGAAGTTCGGTGAACTTGGCCGGTCGATGCTTGTCCACCCACATCCGCGACGGTGCCCTCGAGGCTTCTGGATTGTCACATTTGACCGACTGTTGAGCTTGATGCTGTTGCGTCTCTTCGCGTTCGACCACATCGAGTGCTTTCAGAGCTTGTACAGCATCGAGCAGCTGGTGAATGGGTCGCTCCAGGAGCTGTGAGGCATTGATGTCCGACATGATGGCGGGCGCTTTCCAGCCTTTCATACGCTTGCGTCTCTCGAAGCGGACAATCGTGCCGTCCATGGTGGTAGCGGTGACAAAGCCAGCGGGGATATACTTGGGGATGCCAGCAGGCTGTGCGCGTGAAGGCAGCCGCGATGGTCCGGCTTGAACGTCGTTATCACGAGAAACCGAAGTCGGCACGTCCTCCACCATGTCGAGAGCAGAAAGAGCCTCGATGGCCCTGGACGAAGCTTGGGCTGATGTTGGGAATGGCTCAGCCGTCACGCTGTGTGACTTTTGAGCTTGAGCGATCGAGTTCTGCGAGCTCGGCAGGGAAGAATCGCCGAGCAGGCCATTGCTTTCAAGGAGGTCGGATGCAGATGAGGAGGCTAGGGAGGAAGTAAGTTCAAGAGGGGGCAAAGGTGGACGCTTGGTGGAATGCGATGCGGCATCCTCCTCTTCGGCAAGCAGGAAAGCTTCAAGCTCGTCTTGGTCGTGATCAACTTGCGGTGGCTTTGACGGAGCGGCCTGTGTGTACTGAGATTCTCGCGTGTCTTGTCTAAGAGCCATCTCTTCCTCAAGAAGCGGGTCGAAATCGACATCGGTGGAGGCTGCTTGAGGGTGCTGCTTTTGTCGTGCGTCTTGCTCTAGCGCCAACTCTTGGTCGAGAAGCTGATCGATGTCGATATCAGCATCAAAGTCCATACCATCACCTCGTTCTGGGCTGCGGGTATAAGCTTTGTGGTTCAGCTTTGCCGATGCTTGGGAGCCCCACGCATTAAGCGCTTTCTGAGCTTCGCTCTGTGAGTTGACGGGACTGAGAATGTTGGTGTCTCGTTCGCGAAAGGGGTCGGCTGCATTGGGAAAGAGTTCGTCTGCTTTTGCTTGGGACAGGAGAGAGCCGGTGGCGGACGGGTCGAGATCGAGGAGGCCGTTGCCCTCGAGTAGGCTTGTGTCCGCCATGGTAACGGTGAGCGAACAGCACAACAGCACTCTCCAAGGCTATGCGATCAAGTCAAAGAAAGAAGCGTCGTGTGTCGTTGTCGTGATTAGAAAGAAAGAGCAAGAGAGCAAGAGAGAGAGAGAAGCGAGTCCAACACGCTGTCCAACAAGTCGAAATCTCGCTTCTTGAAGTCGCGCGACGCGTAAAAGGCTCGAAATTTCTGATTTGTTAGGCCGAAATAGTACGACTCTATCATCGAAAAAAAAATCCAGACGAGCCTTCGCTTTCACGCAGCTGGTCACTCTCAGAGAAGCGCTTCAAGACTGAGGGTAAGAGTGCTCTGTATTGCAATGGGGGATATAGACAAAGGCAGCAAGACAGATTGCTTGCGTTTACATGCGGTAGACGCCGTCGCCGTAGTTGTTGCCGTCCCATGCAGGATGTCGAGAGCCACCAGCATGGCCGCGCTGCGAACTCCTCCATCGTCCCGTGTTGGCCACGCTCAGTCCCAATGCCAAGACGCTGCGGGTGTCTTGAGGTCGGATGATACCGTCGTCCCACAGACGCGCAGTAGCATACTCGGGCAGAGTCTGCTTTTCAATCTTGTCGCGAAGCCCCTCTTGTTTGGACTTGTCGCTGCTGACTGTGCCCATGACCTGACTGAGCTGCTCTCCGCCCATCACACCAACACGCGCATTGGGCCACATCCACAGGAAGCGAGGGCTGTAGGCTCGACCACACATGCCGTAATTGCCTGCTCCAAAACTGCCTCCCACGATGACGGTGAATTTGGGCACGTTGGCACACGCCACCGCTCTCACCATCTTGGCTCCGTCCTTGGCGATGCCGGAACGCTCTGCCTTTGTACCTACCATGTAGCCGGTCACGTTGACCAGGAAGACGAGAGGAGTCTGACGCTGGTTGCACAGCTGGATGAAACTGGTCGCTTTTTTGGCCGATTCTCCAAACAGGACACCATTGTTGCCGATTATGCCGACGTCCTGACCGGCAATCTTGGCAAAGCCGGTGACGATGGTGTTGCCGTAGAGCTTTTTGAACTCGTGGAAGCGCGAGCCATCCACCAAGCGAGAGATAATGTCGCGAATGTCGAAAGGCTTGCGTGCATTCTTTGGAATGATGCCGTGAAGCTCAGAAGCGTCGTAGAGGGGCTGTTGGAACGTAGCATCGCCGAGCGCAGCATGCGAGCGGCCACACAGGCCAAGGTTAGCCACGGCTTCTCGGGCAAGAACGATGGCATGGGCGTCATCGATAGCGAGATGATCCGTGACACCGGAATCGCTGCAGTGCATCTCGCCTCCTCCGAGCGTCTCATCGTCGACCACTTCTCCGAGCGCAGCTTTGACGAGAGGGGGTCCAGCGAGGAAGATGGTGCCCTGATTGCGCACAATGATGGTCTCGTCGGCCATGGCGGGAACATAGGCACCACCTGCTACACTGATACCGTGCACCACCGAGATCTGCGGGATACCCAACGCCGACATTTGGGCCATGTTGTAGAAAATGCGACCAAAGTGGTTTTCGTCGGGAAAGACGTCTGCTTGGTGTGGCAAGGCGGCACCACCACTCTCATTGAGGTAGACGCAGGGCAGCCTGTTTTCGCGAGCAATGGCCTGAGCACGAAGATGCTTCTTGACCGAAATGGGGTAGTAGCTTCCTCCTTTGACGGTGGGGTCGTTGGCGACAATCATGCACTCTGTACCCGAGACCCTTCCGATGCCCGAGATCATACCAGCGCCTGGAATCTCATCGTTGCCGTACATCTCGTACGCCGCCATGGGCGAGAGCTCGACAAAGGGCGAGCCGTGGTCGAGAAGCGCAGCCACACGATCTCGTGGAAGCATCTTGCCTCGAGAGACGTGTCGTGCCCTCGCCTTTTCGCTGCCACCCAATGCCAACTTTGCGTGGGTAGCATCGAGCTTGTCGACGAGGCCATCCATGTACGTCTTGTTGGCCACGAACTCGTCCGAAGCTGGATCGACATTGTTGGGCAGAACGCTCTGCTGATCCTCGAAAGGCGAGCGAGCTGCTGCACGGTACGACCTCGCAGGCGCGCTCAAGCTATTGTGAGCTTGGCGGACAGCGCTTGCTGTGAGTGGGCTGGTTGTCTGCCTCGCGATCATCGTCCGACGTGGGATGAGATTGTTGATGTCGAAGGGGCGCATTGCGTTACCGGCAACTTTATGTGGATGATGGATCAGATGCAAACAATCAAGCAAGCCAGAGCTCAGCACCAGGCTCGAGAGCTTGCCGTCGACTCGGCGGACCGTGCTCTGTCACTCTCTCCAAGTTTCGGCTTGATCACGCTTGTTCACTCCAAATTTGCCGGGTTGCCGAAGAGCGGGGGAGCCGGGGAATTGCCGACTTTTTGGACCGTCAAATGCGAAATTTCCACTTAACCGGTTTTCGGTGCATCGCCGATCAAAGCAGCAGCAGCGTCTCATCACTCGATGCCCTCTCGTAGGGCTCAGCCGTCGTAAGTTGTTTCCCTTCCACTCATATTCAATCAATGGCTGCAACAACAGAAAGACATTTCCGTCACCGTGAGACTGAACCATGGCAACTTGACATGGTGCGAGTGATTGAATGAGGTATGTACTGTATAGTATCGGTCTGGGAAACGATATCGAGTGAGTTGCTCCTTCGACTTGTAGCTTCATCAGCTAGAGTTAGGTTCAGCAAACTGTCTCGTCGCTCGTGTCTCTAACCTTGTTTTGAAGCTGCTGCATTGCCAACATTTGTACCTTGATCGTCGTGCTGTGCAGAGGTCGGCTCTTGTTGCTGAGAACGGAAAAATTCCCACTCCTCCCTCACGGTTCCATCGGGCAGCTTGCACATGCCTATCGCGTTACCATCCTTGTCCTTGACAATTTCGAGCGTCCCGCCTTGTTGGATGCAGTACTCGCTTGCAGGGTTGGCGCTCTGGATCATCGAGGGCGACCTCAAGTATATTAGAGCAAAGAGTGCTAGGATAGTGATGGCAGCAAGTCGAAACAAAGCAGAGCGGAGGGGTATGAGTCTGATAGATGGTCGATGATGGCTGTCAAGTGCAAATATTGGCAATGGTCATCCCGGTATCTGCTTTATACGCTATACAGAGCAAAGTCTGGACCCCTTTTGCTGGTATCAATCCCGAACCAATCTTATTTTTGCTTCCCGTCCTAACCCAGCACAGCCACACATGACCGCAAAAAGTTGACCGGCACACTTCTACAAACAGTCCTGAACCTTCGAGGCATCTGCCTGATCATGTGCACGTCAGTCAGAGAGCAACGGAGCTGACCGTACTGGCCAACCCGCAGTTCCATCACTCGACCCATTTCTTTCACCAGAATCACTGGCCGCACAGCAATAGTCAAATACGAGATGACGGGCATGTTTCCTCGCCGCTCGATTTTGATTGGGCTGCGCCAGAAGCTATAGTGCAGTAGCGCATTTCAGGCAAGCCGTGGCTTGCAGAGTCGCGTTTAGATCGACCCTTCTGCTTCTCTTTTCTAATACCGATCGCAACTCTTGCTTCCGCTTCGTGAGGGGGAGATAGAACCTTTCGTGCCCCGCCATGCAGAACCGAATCCGAGGGCCTGTTCTGAGCGAGCGGATTTAGCCGTTGTTGGACCATGTACTGCAAAGAGCGCATCGACCCTGATCTCATTCTGACGAAAGATCATTCACGCTCGTCAAGAAAAGCTCAATTACCCTCGCACTGGCATTTACGCTCGGTGCCTTTTACTGGCGCTCCTTCCATCTCTTCGCTTTCGGTCTGCTGACCATCGCCTTTGTGCCGCTATCAGTATGGGCATTAGGCTTTTTCCCACCGTATGTCTGGTTTGGGCTGTTGCATTTGTTGCGGCCCGCGAATCGCGAACCACCATCCCGTGCCCTGATTGCGTTGGTTGGTCAGTGAAACAGTACATCACACGTGACTCGGAAGGCAACTGCGCAGTCATTTGTCTGCCATTCTTCGAGGCTGCAAGATCGTTTTCGATTCTTGCCGCTACCATCTCAGCTGGCACAGTCGCTATGGTCAAGTTTGTCGACTATGCTCTAAACACTCGGCGACGACGTCGAGATTAGTAGTGCACTGGGATTGCCAAATCGCCGTGACGAGGGAGGAACCGCAAGCTAGACGGCAATCCTCACAGCGACTTGCGCTTGTACTATCATTATTCTATTCAAGCCTTCCTTTTACCACTCGACTCTTAGACGACCACAAGGTTTCCGCCAGCTTTATTTGGAGCTGTGAGTGATGCAGACGCCCACCAGCCTTTTGGACGCCAACGCCAGTACTGCAATGGCACCCAATCCCAAGACCAGAGGCACGCTCTGGGATGCAGCCCACCCGTGACCGTTCGAGTTGCCGATCGTTTCAGTGATGGGTGGCGCTGCTAGCTTGCCTGCAGCTACAGTGGCCGCATACCATGGCACCAAAGTTGCTCGCACGTCGGCTGGAAAGCTTTGCGAAAACAGCGAGGGAAGAGAGGCGGCTTGGATGTTGTAGCCCATCATGGCCAAGGCACATCCTATAGCGAACACGACAGCGGTCGCTGCTGAGCCGGTTTTGAAACACAGCGACAGCAGGATGAGGACTACAGCAATGATCGAAATGACTTGGAAACCTTGCGTAAGCAACGTTTCGGCTTGTACCTTTGCAGCAGCAGCTTGGCTTGCGGCTTGCGTGAATTGGTGGTCTTTCGTCGTGCTTTTCTCGACCGTGTCGGAACCGCTTGCTGCCGTATCGCCCTTCTGTGTCCGATCCAAAATCCACTGCTGCAGACGACCGCAGGCGATGCTCGCCAAGAGTGAGAGTGCAAACACGATGGCCTGGACTCCAGAGGCGAGCGTGATGCCGATCTGCCAACGATGCGCCAGGAGCTCCGACAGCAGGAAGAGCACATTCGCGCTGAGATAAGCCGAGACGAGCATAAGACCGAGGATAAGGCAGGGAATCTTCCAGCGTCCATCCTTGGCAGAGAAAAAGCCGATGAGCGGGACAAAGGCATTGTGAACCGGTCTGGACTTGTCTTTGAGCAGAACAGCGACCAGGCAGGCAATCACGAGCGAAGTTAAAGCCGCAAAAAAAAATAGGCGCGTTTGAACCATCCACTTGAAAGCCACCGTGGCCGACGTCAAAGTGAACACGTGTCAAGGGAATGCTGAGAAGCGGTCCCAGGACCATGGCAACACCACCAAACGTTCGGAAGAGCGACATGGCCTCTATTCTCTTATCTGCGGCTGTGGAGACTGTCAGATAAGCCATTGCCAGAGAAGCGCTGCCGCTGGCCAGGCCCAGGAGAGACCGAGCGCCCACGATGGCCCAGACATTGTCAATGCCTCCCGGCGCAGTCAAGGAATAGACGAAGTTACCAATGGCCGAGCAAAGAAGAAGAAAGCATGCTGGCCACTTGAGCGACCCAGCCATAGCGGCGAGTGGATCAACCAACAAAGACACAAACAGCTGTACGGCTGCCGGTAGAAGCTGGGCCAAGCTGAGGAACTTGCTGGCCTCCCGACCAGTCGAGGTGCATTTTGCGATGTGTTCGTATGCTGTTGGTAGCCAAAGCGTGCTGTCCATGCCAAATTGCAAGGCGATGAGGAAGACCGGGAAAAATCGAATGAGCAGGCTCGAGTCGTCTTGGTTGGCCCGTGGGGTTTCGGTTGATATTTGTTGATCTTGTGCCGCCTCCTGCTTTTCGACCCTCCGCGATGAGGTGCCACGTGGCGAAGATAGCTTGTCCACATTTTGGCTCGAGGCATGTCGAGACGTCCTGTTCTCTGCCAAGATAGGTAAAGAGGATGTTGAAATGTGCGTTTGACTCGAGTTGCTGACGACAGGATGAATAGCACTGCCGTGATCAGATCGATCGCTCCCCGCGCTCGCGCTCTGTCGACGAGGCACACTCATTAAGTTAGCAGTTGTGGCTTTTGGAGCAGTCGGAAGTAGGTAAGGCGACGACTTCAAGTGCAAGGAAGGAGCTACGGGTGAGTTAGGGGGATCTCATTGTGATTTGATCTCATCAATCTAAGATATAAGAGGCTTGCAACGGCCCGTCGGGGTATAGGATCTTTTTTGAGTGTCGAAACGGAGAATGGCGAGCAACGCAAGCGTCGTCACAGCAAGCCGAGCCGGACGCAAGTGCATTCTTTAGCGGCAGCCGCTGGTATGGACAAGCGGACAAGCGAATAACAAGGCACAGGACGTTGCTCTTTGCACCGGACGACGGCTTCTGGTGTTTTGCTGCTTTCGGACATGCGGGAGCACGGAGGTGTCAATCCGCCTAACACGGACATGTCTGATACTGCGCAGATAATGTAGTTCACGTAGATGTGAGATTCACGTAGATGAGAGACTTTTTGGAATTGTGGCCTTGGCTGGTACTCCCAATTTTTGAAATTTTCAGGGCAGTGGTGCCAGTATCAGTTTAGTACCACCCAAGGCCAGTTTGTGAGACACAAATTTCAGGCACATGACCAGTCAATTTTACATCTACCCTGCTGCACACCATCACCACCACTTCTGTCACTTCTAGCCTGCAATGGTCAACATTTCACCCTGCAAAAAGGTTGCTAGGACTCAGCTGAAGGCAGACCATGATGCTCAGGAACAGCAGATCCAGGCTGCTCTGTTGGAATTGAGCAGAGGCAGCTTCAAAACCATCAAGGCTGCAGCTGAACACTACAAGCTCCCATACAAGACTCTGCACCACTGCAAACAAGGGAGAAAGAGCTGCCCAGAAGCTTTCAAAGGCCTTCAAGCCCTACTGCCAGAGGCTGAGAATGCTCTAGTCCAACATATCCACAGGCAAGCAGACTTTGGCTTACTTGCCATGCCACAGGATCTCAAAAACTTAGCACTTCAGCTTTTATGGCAGCACACCAACAATAATAATGCTATACTAGGCCTAAATTGGGTTGCAAGCTTCAAACAGCATCACCTGGAGCTCACAAGCTACTATTCCTGCATTATGGAAGCACAGCAGGTGCTTGCAAGTGATCCAAATATTGTGGAAGCATACTTTGACTTGTTGGAGAAAACAATCAAGGAATACAACATTGCACCCAAGAATATCTACAACATGGATGAGACTGGTTTCCTCCTGGGACAAAGTCAGTCCTGCAACATCATTGTGCCAAAGGCAAACAGCAAGAACAGGTGCTTCTGATCCCATCCAGGCAACAGAGAAACAGTCACTGTGATTGAGTGCATCAGTGCATGCAGCCCACCACCTCCACCAATGGTCATCTTCAAGGGCAAGACTCACCAGCAAGGATGGTATTGGGACCACACTGCTGCTAAGGAATGGGTATTTGCAACAAGTCCTAATGGCTAGACTGACAATGATCTGGCACTGGAATGGTTGCAGGATTGCTTCAACAAGCACACCCAGCAAAAAGCAGAAGGCAGGCATCATCTCCTCATCCTTGATGGTCACAGCTCCCATGTTATGCTCAACTTCATTCAGCAAGCTTGGGAATCCTGCATTGTGTGCCTCTGCTTACTGCCACATGCCACTCACCTTCTCCAGTCACTCAATGTCTCCATCTTTGGTCTGCTACAGAAGGCATTCACAACAGAGGTCAACAAGTTTGCCAGTGCCAACCTATCCATCAGCAAGAAAGACTTCCTCAGCATGTACATCAAGGCACATTAAGTCATCACTGGAAGAGCCACCACAAAGGCTTTCAAAGATGTAGGCATCAACTCTATGCTTTGCCATGAAACTATCTTATACCACATGCCCACATTCAGCTGGGAGACCATTGTCAGGGATCGCGTGCCTGACTTCGGGGACCAAGGAAAACGGAGCTCGAGATTTGCACCTGTCTAATTCTCGAGGTCACTGATTCTCAAGAATTAGCTTACTTCGATCCTCGAAGCTGACTGACCCCTGTGAACACTCTGTTCAGAGGCAGTGTGGCATGCTCGCTTGTACTCCAAGTCATCAGAACCCTCCTAGCACTAAGCCCGAGTGTTCTTGAGGCCTTGCTAAGGGTGGAAGTTGGCTTTGCCTCTGTCTGGAAACAGGGCAACACTTGCTGCTGCTGTATAGGGACTGGTGGAGGTTCCAGGCTGTGGTTGAGGTGCCGCTATGGTTGAGGTGCCATATGCTAGTGGAGGTTCTAGTGTCAATACTGGCGATCACACGAGTGTATACTGCAATGCGAATCGATTGCAGTGACAAACCAAAGACTGTGTGAAAGCCGAGCTTGTATATAACTGTAGTAATGATAATGATAGAGTGGATGGGCCTCTGCCCATACCACCATCATGCAGCTATTGACTATATATGCCCCTTCTGACCCAGCTGTGTAGCACCTAGGCTGCTTTCCCTTCAGGACTGCCAGCATGTCCTTTATGAGAAAGAGTGTGGGCAGTTGCCAGGGGGGCTCCACCTCATCTTGCCCCACCCTACCAAGCATTGACATCATCCATGGTGGCTTCCAGCACCTCCCAACTGCTCCTCCTACCTTTGGGATCCCTTGCCCTCCACTGCTTGCAGTGTGAGCTTCCTGTACTGACTTCTCCAGCCATGGTTATGCCATGTCATGCATCTTGAGACTTGGCATGCCTGTATTCTCAAGGTTGTGTGTCCTTGCAAATAGGAGACTACTGATTCCCAAGGTGTGACTTTGTGACACCCCGACCTCCTCCACACCTTCCTCTGTGCCTTCCTGTCCACTACGAGTGTAGCCACACTGCTACCCTGGTTCCCTGCTCCAGCTCGCTGCCGTCATCGAGGCTATCCTCGAGCTACTCCTGTAACAGTGTGTATCTTGTCAGCAGCCAATCCTTTGTCAGAACCTACACTGATGCACAGAACCTCAACCATGGTCTGGAAGCTCCACCAGACCTAACTAGCTTTGACCTTCCAGCTTCAACTAACTAGCAACCTCAGTAGCTCATCAAGAACACCTGTGGGCATATATGAGGTTGCCAATATTGGAGGTTGCGAACAGAATGTGCCACACTGCCTCTGGACAGGGTGTTCAGAGGGAATAGCTGACTTTGCAGTCTCACTTACTGCATTCCTCAAACTCATGTGAACTTGCAAGTCAGAGCATCAAATTCTCTGAGCTTAGGTGTAAGTCTTGAACCAGGCACCACCTTGAGTGTCACCCATGTCAAGACCTTGAGTTCAGCTGATCTTGTGGTTAGTGCCAAGCTCAGTCTCGAGCTCACTCTGTGGTCAGGCACACATCCCCTTACACACAGCTGAAAATTTGTTTTTTTTCTTTTTTTTTATATAAAAAAAGCATGTCCGTGACCTTGCAGCTACAATATGAATGGCACCCACTGGAAACCATTGTGAACATGTATGTCCGTCGACTGCGCTCAAGATTTGCTCACTGCCACCCAGCTCAACATTCATTTGGCTTCTCCTTGCTGGCAATCAGTGTTACGCGATATACAGGTCAAACTCCGCCACTTTGCCTCGCAAGCTTGCGAGCTTTGCGCAGCAGAGAGAGCGAGACCACGCCATGCTGGTGCAATTGCTCCAAGGCGCCCAGGGCAAGGACTGCATCGGATCTCTGTCTCTCGCTGTCATCGTTTAAGGCAGATCCAGAAGTGAAAGGCGTGATTGGATGCTGGATCAAGGCCAAAGTGAAGACGAGCGCGCGGATGCTCAGCCCAGCCAACAGTTCGAGCAGGTGTCTGTCCACTCGGGCGAAGCGGGCCCGGTCGGGTTGAGTCAGCGCCGATTTGGATCGCCAGGAGCTACGAGACATCCGGTTCCCCGTGCTACCAGAACCACAAACATCAGCATAGCCACCGTTGCCGCTGCTATTCCCTTCAGAGTCTTCATCATCGTCACTTTCTCCCCCTTCCTCGGTTCCTAGGCTGAGCAGAGTACCAAGCACAGTGGAAACGATCGCTGAGATGCTCTCCTGCGCTGCTTTGCGATGGTCTTTGTCCACGTGAGAGAAAGGATAGTGAAGCAGGACGCGGGAATATCGCACCAACATGAGCACAAACCGCGTGAGCTGCGACTCGTTTGTCTCGGTCCTTGCTGGCTCGCGCGTCTGCAGAAGCGAAGCACAAAAGTCGAGAGCTTTCGCCGTTTGATACACATGCTCCTGCTCTTGGTGCGATGGCTTGGTAGACATGGGCACAGCCACTTCTAAGCGCGCTTCGCAAGGCACCAACAGGATTGCCCCTTGTCGGTAGTGTCGCTCTATAGTCTGGCCAATGGCGACGCTTGTGCAGATGCGCGTCATGAAGACCGGCGATGAAGACAGCAACTGCGATCTTGGACTCTCTCCGGCCGCTATGTGTGAAGATGGTGATGTATCGGCAGCTTGTCGAAAGCTAACCTTGGGATCTGGCATGGGCAGATCCACAAGAGCCAAGTCGATCGGCATGTCTCGGCCCTGCCAAGCCTGAAAATGGCAGCCCTGGCTGATGAGATGCCAGAAGGCATTCAGCGCTTGTTGTTGTCGTAGGTTCGTTCCTAGACTTGCGATGGTTGCAGCTCGATGGATCGACATGGTAGCTGCTGCTCTACAGCCCAAAAATACCGATGCAGAAGCCAGTTCTTGCCCCTGGTGGCATCTTGAGAAAGCAAGCGCCATCATGCGGTACGTTTGCATCACCTCGACTGGATCGCCACAGAGACCTTTACGGCAATGATCCCATGCAACCGCAAAGAGCAAGACGGTCGCATTAGACTCGTGGTCATAATCCACACTTAATTGAGGAGGAAGCTCGATCGGTGACGAAGCGCATATCGAGTCGGCCAGACAAATCGCAGCCAGCGTCCATGCCCGACGGAGAATATCGGGGTGGCTGAAGGCAGAAAAGCCGGTTTGACCAAGACCCGTACCGCTCAATCGTGAACCGGAGCTAGTATGAGGCAACATGGTGGCAGCGGTGGCAGCGCTCATGCCCAAGCACTCGAGAATCTCGGCCGCAGTAGAGTTTGGTTTTGCAGCATTCAAGGCATCTTGGGCCCTGACCGTGTCCAGCTCCAGTTGTTCTTGCAATTTGGAAAGACATAAAAAGGGACTCGTGTCCGTCTCGGAACCACCATGGGCAGTGCGACAGAGCGTTTCCAACGCTTTCAGGAGTTTTGGCCACCTACTTGGCCCTGGTAGGCAACGTTTGTAGGCTTGGTACAGCTCTCCAGGGGGTTCGTTTTGGGGTTGGACGCGGGAAGCGGGTGTAGGATCTTGGATTGACGCTGCGCCGCTGGATACATGGGTAAGAGTGGAAGCGTTTCCGGAGGCGCTCGTCGGGAGTGTTTGGCGTGCCGAGCCGGAATCGTTGAATGAGTCTGTCCATGTGGGCCAATCGGTCGATGGGTCTGAAGTCAAAGAGGACTGCCACTGGGATGCCAACCACCAGAAGGTATCGTTTACAGCATCAGGAATGGTGCCACTGAGGGCATCTAGAAGCGAAAATGTAGGCAATATCGAGGCGCTATTTGGCGTGGACTGAAAGTTGGCATGGCTGCTGTTGGAGGCAGAGCCTTGCCTCGAAGGTGTATTTTCTGCTTCAAGATAGTGCGCAAAGCTAGAGGTGAGAGCGCGAGGCTCAGATTGCGAGTTGTGTTGCGGGAAAGCATGGTGGCTAGGGTTAGGCAGCTGTGCATGGTCGTCGATACGTCGTCGCTTGTCACGGCTGTAGAAGCAGTGCCTGCCATGGACGAGACACTCTGTGCAATGGGGAAGCTTCTTACTACATGCAATCTTGCGCCTTCGGCATTGTAGGCATGCCACATCTGCGCGGCTCATGGTCTTGTTGATGGTGGTTGTGTCCAAGTCGCTGCTTGGTTTTTGCTGCTCAGTCGAGATGTACATGAGAGCCAGACATTCAGGCCATCTCGCGCCTGCATCTTTGCGACTGACCCGAAATAACCTTGTCGCCTAAGCGCTTTCTCAGCTGCACAACACTCGCCCAATCAGTCCAAGCTGATCATAATCTCAATTTGGCGGATGGAATCTAAATGCAGTCTGCCTGCACTCTAGCCTTACGACAGACAATCATCAACCGAGCTTGTACCCTCGAAGTGCCCGGGACAGGCAATGATCCGTACGCAAGATACTGAACTGTGAGAGCATGGTCGAAACGAGTTGTTTATACAATTGAAATTCAAAGTCAAAACTGGTCATCTCCGATCCCTTTCAGCGAAATAAACAGAACAAAATTCACGATAACATATGGTATGCTGCGCGAGTGATTAGCCCAAGTTGCGTTTGAACAAGAGCAGCCGTGCAACAACATTCGTTTTCAACACCCTGTGAACAAGAGCGAAGAGCCTTGTCCATGTCAAGGGTTAGAGAAGTAGGACAGCGCTTTAGCGCACTGTGTGGACCCGAAGAGATACGGTACGCTTTGCTTGCATTGTCTTGATCTCATACCTTGTCGATTGAAAGATGCAGACGGTGGCCGTGTTAGTATTGCTGGGGAAAAGAGTTTGCATGCGAGAACGAAAGACGAGTCGTGTTGCTACAAGGAGCAATGCGGAGTGTCTAGGAGGGAAATGCGATGATTGTCATGTCACTTGTCCTTGTCGCGACCAAAAGTGAGACCATAGCCAATGACGCGATCGCCGCTTTCGAGGCAAGGCCAGCTCTGACCCTTTTGCTGCTTGGTGAGGACAAGGTCGACCTTGAACTTGGTGATGGTGAACGACGAGTCGGCGGGGATGATTGGCGCGAATGGCTTGAGCACCTTGCGGAATCGACGCGGACGAGACGAGCCAGGCGCTGGAGGCAAGGAAAGCGAGAACACGACGCCATCCTCTTTAAACTCGATCGAGCTGCTGGCTGCATCTACCGCTTTAGCATAGACGGTGAGGCGCACATCGTTGGGAGTCTCGTAGTGGTCCATTCGGCAGTCTACGCTCTCTTCTCCATCCGCATCGCCGTCCGCTGCAGCCTTGGGTGCGCCCACAAAGAGATGGCCGGACTTGGCGGTGGTACATGGTTCGATCTGTAAAAAGTCGTTGAAGTCGAGCACCCTGCGCTTGCAACACGACCAGCCCTTAGAGCCTTCGTGGAAGATGGGCGAGCCCTTGTGGTGCTTACATGCTTCGTTGGCTCGATCGCGAGCACCGCCTGGATGTTTGTATCCGCATCCTCCGCGCTTACAGACGAGTCCCGCGGGAAGCGTGGCGTCGGTCTCGGTGGGATCCTCCTCCTCGACGGGCTCCTTGTTGGCCCGTGCATCTTTGTTTTCGGAGCTCGTCGACTGCACAGCGTTCTGAGCTGCAAGCAGAGACATTCCCTTGAGCGGCTGAACAATGTCGGCTGGACATGCGGCGTTTCCGAAAGTTTCCTTGCCGTCGGCATCCTTTGTAACTGAGTTGACATCGGCAGCCGCGGATGATGATGCATCTTCATCCGGGACGACGACACCGTTTTTGATGGTTGGCAATGCCTGCTTATCGGTGGAATGAGCATCGGCGGTGCTGCAGCCTTTGATGGCGAGGAACTGATCAAACTCCATGACAGGCTTGTTGGTGTCCTTGCAGCATGACCACGATTTGAGACCTTCGTGAAAGACGGGCGCGCCGGGGTGGTAGCTGCAGGATGCTGCCGCCGAGGTGGCCGAAGAAGCTGGGTCGAAGTCGACGCCGCAGCCGCGACGTGTACAGACGACCATGTTTGAGATTGCTGAGTCGGTGTGATCGCGGCGCAGAGGTGGTCTTAAGGGAGAAAAGCAGCTCGTTGCATTGGTTGATGTCGGACGAGCCGAATCTTCCAAAGCCGCGGCCAAAAGCGCTCCTTCCTAAAGTCCTTTTCTTGGAAATTTGTGGAAGCCTCTCTCAGAATCGCCGATGCTGAGACTTCTTCCGAGAAAAATCGGCGATATGACGCGTCTGCCTCTTCGGTGGTCAAAAGCAGAGACGCGAGCTTTGGTGGTCAGCGGACTCGCAACACAACGACAGCATTTGAGAGGATCGTGATAATGCTAATCTCTTCAGTGGAACCGAGTCGGAGTCGGAGATTACCGTGGCTTCTCGATAGCAGGATCGTCGGAGCTGGAATCCTTCGATATGTACCTTTCAGCGTCGAACTGCACCTTAGAATGCATGAACAGAGGAGGCCGAGATGCTCAAGAGAAGCTCGGAAGGCCACGCAGCAAGATGGTGGTTCATCTTTCCCACAACGTTCGGAGATGTACAGATCATTAGCTTGTCTCGATCAATGGTAGCTAGTGACGACAACATGGCGAGCCTCTTCCACGTCTGATACGACATCAACGTCACAGCCCAGCTCGATGCCATGCAAAGAAAAAGCCAACATGCTCGAAGCGATGCGATGCTCTGGTTGTGCCAAGAAGTGCTGTGGGGAGGGATGAGCATATGGCTGCTTCGAATGCGATGCATCGGCTACGTGGCTTGAGTTCTTAGAAGCGGCTGAGGATCGCGTCCCGCACTACTGTCTCCAGCAAGGGACAGCAACAATTGCAACAGCAGCAGCAAGAGACACTGCAGAGCAAGGCATGAAACATGCTTTGACCCCACACACCCCACATCTTGCCCTGTCTCACTTTCCAACCAGCATCCTTGTACAGCATTGTGATGGCAGTGTTGATGGCATTGTTCGAAGCTGCTTTACTGAGTCTGACCTTGTCTTTAAAACTCACCATTGTCTTACGTTTCTTCTACTCGCTGTATTTGGAGAGCGACGGAATCAAGCTTCCGAGCATCATTGTCGTATTTAAAAGGAGGCTGAAAGCGAATAGCAGAGTGCCAGCTGCTTACAATCTCAGCTCGCTCGATCATGGCGTGCACAGGTGTCGCGCAAATCCTTAACTTGCATTGAGGCACAAGGCCACGTTCTCGCAGACACGGGTTTGGTGGCTTGTGATTTGCAAAAAGTCAAATTTAGGTAAATAAATTTAAAATCCAACGAAATGCGAATCTTGGCCGCGCTGTGTGTTGTTGTGTTGCTCTCGCCATTCTACAGTACGCGTCTGCCGAGACCAACACCTGCGTATGTGCAGTGCAAAGATCTGCAATTTTGGCCTGCATGGCGTGCATCATAACACTCGCGCACTTATTCGAACGGTGGGCAACCTGTCGGAGTTGCCGTGGGAAATTTTCCTCTTGAAACAGTCGATCTGGCGAGGACGAACATGTGAGAAAGTTGATGGCACATTTGTCTTGCGATGGTAAGCGGCGGGACCTTCAGCTCAGCTCGAATCTCGATTATCGCGTGGGCAGGCTTGCGATCGAGCTCATCACGGTCCCCCGAGCTTGGTGGGTCTCGCTGCCTCTGCAAACCGAGTCAAGATGCTCTCATGCGACGTTGGCTTCTACATTACGAAACGCAGCGGAAAGGCAAGTGGCAAGCAGCCACCTTTTGTGCTCCTATCTCTCGTGCCCCAGCCACCTCGGATCGCTCTTGGAGAAAAAGAATTGTGCCCCTTTCTTCGAGCACGCGCCTGCGTTGTTGTTGTTGTTGTTGTTGTTGCTGCTGCTGCTGCTGCTGCTGCTGCCTCGTAGCGAGCTGGCCTTCCCCACTATCTGAAGCTTTCAAGTGTAAAGCAGGTGGACCCTGTCGCCTTATTCAATGTCGAAGCAGCAATACTCGGCCCTGAAACGCAACTGTGCATTCTGCGGCTCTTTTCACGCACAGAGCCACAGTATCGCCGTCAAATTTTTAGTTTTTTTTTTAGTTTTTAGTTTTTTTTCTTTTTTCCCTCCCTTCTTCTTTGTTTAGCGAAAGGGGTGCGTGTCGGCTCTTCCGTTCTTCCGTTTGAAAGAGCAACGACTTGGCCGATGTGCAATCGAAAGCAGGAAAAGATGTGAATGCAGGTGTCAGAAGGTGTATGTGCAACTTTCCTTTCGGTGGTTCCGTGGCTTAGACCCTGACTGTCTCACTTTCAGGCCAAGAGCGCTGCGTTGGAGCGTGTACGTCTAATCTTGTTGCTTCCTTTCCACAATCACAAGCAAAGCTTACCCCTAACGCACCACCCGCACTCTCGGTCCTTGCCGATAGTCTAGTAAGCAGAGACGCCTCGCCGCCATCACCTTTCGAACCACCATCATCCCCTTCTATCGTCTATCATCGACTCGACAGTGACCGCTTCGTCCCGACACCATTTGACATTGGAAACCTCGCTCAGCAACGACTCGCTCGGATCCTCTCTCGCCAGGCTCGCCCCCATCCCTTGACCGTTCTCGGACGATCAACACCTGCACACCCTTCTCAGGGATCAGCATATAGCAACCTTTCATCCGGCAGACCTGCCTGTCTTACATGCCCATTGCAATGCCAATGACACCCTAGTAATCTCTTCCGCGCTCACTCGCTTCCAGCTCACGTCGGCTACCAACGACGCTCGACACAAAATGCTCTCCGCGGGCGGACGTCCGGCTTTGCGACCACGGCCGCCGAGTCAACGCAGATCATCTCAATCACCGCAGCCACCAGACGTCAGCACTTCCGACAGTGTCGCCGACGACAAGACAGTCTCGTTGCCTCGACCACCGCTCTCCGACATCCACAACACCATCTCGAGCACCGTCGACGCTGACAATGCGCATACAATCAAAGCAGGCGGTCTGCTTGGTGCTCCGATCCGATCCAATGCACAAGCCAGCTCGTCCCATGATTCCGAGATGCTCAGCCCATCATCGAGCGCCTCAGAGCTCGACCATGCTCGTCTCGAACGTCTCGAACGCCACGAACTCGAAGAGCTCTTGATCGAAGCAAGCCGTAAGATGCGCGAGAGGGAGCAAAAATTGGTGGTTGCGGCCAACATTGGCAAAGCGCTGCTCGAAAAGAACCTCTCGCTTCGAAGTGGCATCATGACTAGCATGGCTTCCAGCTCTAGCCTCTTTGGTCTCTCGGATATCGAAGCCATGATCAATGACTACTCGGAATATGATCCAGCTGCATACATGGGCACGTTTGATGATATAGCCGACGGCAGGGTCTGCTCTCCACCTCGGCCGATATACTCTCCCCCCACCACGGATATCGACGTCCAATCGCTGAGTGACGTCTCTCCAGCAAGGTCCTGCTCCGATACCACTCCCATTGCCCAACCCATGCATCTTCCAGACGGAGATCCTGATTACTTCAACAGGCCAGCGTCGGATCGACTTGCACGGCCTGCAGAGACCAATACCTTCGCTGCAGAAGCCTCCTCAGCGGGAGCCGAGAGGGCAATGTGGGTGCCGAGCGATGCTGGCCTCATTGTCTCACAGCCTTGCTCTCCCAGCATTTCCGTTTCGAGCTTTGCTTCACATGCGCTTCTCTCACCACATGGTTCCACGTCGCGCGTCTCTTCAAAGCGGGACCACACTGGGAGCCGTCATAGATCACGTCCATCACTTTTGCAGCTGCAGGCCTTGGAAGCGCAGAGACAGCTCGCTTCTCTCGGCGAACAGAACGACGTGCTACATCAGCAGATATCCGAGCTCCAGCACGAAGCCGAGAGTGCGCGTTTCGAAGGCAGCAAAAAGCTTAGTCGGCTCAACAAAGAGATCCGTGGACTCAAGGCTGAGCTCGAAGCAGCTACGCGGCGAAACAACGAGCTCGAGAACAATCACTTTGCCTCGCGGCCACTTCCAGCATCTAGGTCTCCCCTACGAGACCCTTTGGTCCATGGTCGTTCAAATGCTCCTTCTCCGCTGCTGGTCCGTGCAGGAGGCCGTCAAGAGGCTGCCTCGGCGTCTTTCGCGCCCTCCTCGAATTCTGCAGAGAAAGACAAGCCTAACTCGGACCATCATGGTCTGGTCCCCTCCACCTCCAACCTTGAAGACATGGTCCGCTCGGCCCAAACCACAGCCGGCGAGAGTGCACTGCTTGTCCAACTGCTCGCCAAGATCAAGGAGCTTGAGGAGACCAACTCCGCCATGGCCAAAGCAGAGGAGGACTTTGGCAGCAGAATGGGCCGCGCCATGCAGGAGGATGAACGCCTCCGCGACGCTTTCAACACGGTCGGTCAGGATCTCGGCGTGGACACCATATCGAACGCTTCCTGGACGAGCCTAGACAAGGTGCTGAATGCTTCCAACTCCATACCAAGTCGAAGCCCTTCGCGGCGACCGCCCTTACAAGGAGCGTTTATCACTCCCTCCCACTCGTTGCGCAGCCTTGACTCGCTCGCTTCAGCAGAGATCTCCAGCATGGCGTCTCCAATCTCCCCGAGCCAGAAACGCAGGGCACCAGGCAATCGCCACGTCATCGAATCTCGCAAGACTGTCCGAACCGCCCTACGTCGAGCCAAGAAGGAGCTCGCTGCCGACATTTGGGGTCTCAACAGCGATCCCGCACCCGCCTATTCAGAAATGTCGCAGTCGTCTACCGAGCAGTCGCTAGGTACATACTCGATCAATCTGAGTGCGAGCAGCAGCGCATCTTCGTCGCCGCGAGCAAAAGGTATGAGCAGGAGGGCTTCTTCAAACTCAATCGAGCTCGGCGCTGCAGGTAGACCCCGCATCCGCATCACGCCCTCCATCGAGGACCTTGGTCGGCGGAGAAACATGCACGAGGAGGTGATCGCTGGTCCACCGCAAGAATCGTCTCAAGCCGAAGACTGGCAAGACGTCCCTACGCCTACACTGTCTACTTTCCCTCAAAACGCCTCATTGAGCCCTTCGGATGCGATGCAGGCCTATAATGCGCGCTTGCAGGTCCAGCCTCGACATAAAAGCGCGCACTACGACAGTTCACCAAGGGAGCCCGGCGAGAGCACAGAACCGCCACGATTCGGCACAGAGGCGAGGCTGGTCTTGTCTCCCTTCCAGCAAAAATCCTTCAAACCTACAGCGCGCCTCCGCAGGTCCAGGTCCAGGTCCTCTTCTTTCAGCTCTCATCTTGGCTCGGGACAGCAGGCGGTCTCGCTTCCACAGAGTCACGATTCATTCATGAGCCCTTCTCCTGCTCGACATCGACCCAATTTGGGTCGAAGTCCTGCCTCCGCGTCGTCCCAACATGGCAGAACGTTGGGTAGCGAGCTTGGCAGCATCTTTGGCGGCGATGATCGCAAGCATGACTTTGACGATGATCTTCCGCAGCATCGAAGATCTGCATCAGGGACGCAGGCAGTTACAGCCATCTTGGACATGCAGGCTCTTGTGCTGCATTCTTCCGACAAGATGACAGCCATCGAGCTGCGATCAAGATTCAAGGCTGAGGTTGAATCTGACCGGCCCACCGCCAATGTCGGCCGACTGGTGCCGCATAGCGAAGAGGAGCATCGAGACGATCTAGAATACGTGTTGACCCAGACGCTCCATGGCCAGATCGAAGAAGAATTGCCGGACGACACTCCACCCTGTCCTCGCGATGCAGCGCTGCTTGCCCGTGTCGAAGCTGAAGAGCAAGGAGCCTGGTTGGCGGAACATCCTATCATCGAGTGGGCGGCCTCCTAGACGAGGACGAGCCCCGCAGCGCCCAGTTCGACCTCATCAATGCCGTCGTCGAGCATCAGGCTGTTGCTTGGGCAGATGACGACGACTATGGTCGAACCATTAGCCAACGTGAGGCTACAAAGCTGGGTCTCTTGGCACCAAGCCCATCCAACTTGGCTGGTCGCGGCGTTCGACTGCTCAGCGGCAAGTCGAAGCATGCCTCATCCGCCTTTGGCTTTGGACGATCTTCCAACAGCACGAAACAAAAGCAAGCCGAAAGTTCAAAGGACAAGCAAGCTTTTCGACTCGAGATAGAGACTTCTGAGCAGGTCGAGCATCGTCTTCGCATCGAGTCTTTGCTGCGCAGGCGACGCCAAGAGCTGCTGCGAGAGCGTGAATTCATTGACGAGTGGGAGGACGATGTCGATGAGCAAAAGCAAGAGGCCGAGCTCGTCGCCACGTATGCGCCGACGCCACAGCGTCTGCAAGAAAAGAGGATGCAAGCTTTGGTGGGCGGAAGGTCGAATGAATGGAATGCTTCGCGTCAGCGCGTGTCGCCACCCAACCGAGACCCACGCCGCTCCACGCAGCAGTGGGTACGAGATCTAGCCTGCGTCTCACCAACAAGAAAAAGTCGAGTCGCTGATCAAGACCACGACCAAGATCAAGATCTGATGAGTCTCGACTGCGTCCGTCCCGAGGACGGCGAGTTTGAGCTGCTCGACTGTCCGACGTGGAAGAAGCAGGGTGGACGAGGCACCGACTACTTCCCCACTTCATTCCGCGCACGCTACCGTCCCGCCATGGTCAAGCAGAGGGTGGCGCACGTGTCGCAGGTCACGTACGGGTGGGTCGAGGAGTGGGTGCAGTTTGCCTTTGTCGTCTTCCTCGCCTTTGTCGTGATGGTCGAGCAAGGGCCGAATCGCAGCATGCGACGCGAGGGGCCGACTGCAGCTGCACGACAGGCCCTGCTGAACAAAGCAGAGT
The DNA here is from genome assembly GCA_001010845.1 of Sporisorium scitamineum. NCBI lineage: Eukaryota > Fungi > Basidiomycota > Ustilaginomycetes > Ustilaginales > Ustilaginaceae > Sporisorium > Sporisorium scitamineum. Next base: position 914,311 of record CP010919.1, on the reverse strand, counting down.
GATGTTGGCCTTTCGGTCACCACCGGCATTCATCCACAGATCTGCGGGCATTGATTATTGGCCCCTTGTCGCAACGGCATTCATCACCGACAATCTTGTTGCTATTCATCTTGACCCCCACACGAGACCCGATTCGCCACCATCAACATGTATACCCCCTTTTCATCCGATAGACAATACACTCGTTTCTTGTGACGGTTGCAAAATTGCGCTGCATGATTTTGAGAGCCAACTCGTTGTAAAGACTCGCTCGGCGATCATTTCCTCCTTTCAATGGTAGCTCATTTTGCAACTTTGAGTGAACCCTCGACGAGTTGGGAAGGTTGTGTCGGTTGGCGACTCTGTGCGCAAAGAATCAATAGGGATGGTCAACGTCGCGCTTTAGGACACCTAAATCAAATTTGGCTGGTAAAAAAAAACACTTTACGCTAAAGCACTTGGAGAAATTTTACCCTCCTCGTCATTTTTGGCCCTTTTTTCTGAATTTTTGATTTTTGATTTTTGATGGACCCGGTTGCTGACCCAGCCCACTGGTTCTAGGCTAAGTACCTTTGTAATTTGCGCCTCGTTGACCGTCCCTAATGGCATTGACGGTGTCGAAGCCAAGCGAAGTCGCAATGCTGGCAATGAAATCATGTCTGAATGTGAAGTCCTTCATACGTCCTCGCATAGATCACATGGGCGAGATGATTACAAGGCTAGCCCCCCCACATCAGCCGGGTGGGGCAATGGTAGGCTGTAGCTTCTCATATATCACATTCGGTCATTGTCGCTGACAAGAGAGCACTATCGCCCACCCAGGTTGGTGGGCAGCAAAAACAAGGGTACAGTCGCTGCTTGGTGAGAATGACCACCGAACGATGCGACCGGAGTGTGTGCCGTGTGTGTCGTGGATCTGCCTGAGTTGGGCTGTTCTCTGAAGTACGGGTTTAGGGGAGATCGCAGGGTATAAAGCAGACCGATTTGTCGCAGCATGTAGCCGTTTCCCCATCCTCCCTTTTCCCACTCCATCTTGCGACCTTTTCCTTGTTCTCCTTACAAATTTCTAAGGCAAGGATGTGGTTTCATCCTATCCACACGATCCTTTATGGATTCCTCATCCTAGCAGCTTTGGTCAGAGCCAAAGACACGGTGGCTGTAGCCTTTGTGGATGTCAAGTTCGACGACAAGGTTGCTGTGTGGTCTCTGCTGCTCGACGACAGATACAGCAGGGTGGTCGCCATCACTTCTGGAATCAATGCTCATGGTCAAGCTGCTGAGGAGCTGAACGAGTACCTCGACCGACAGAATGGCTTCCAGGGTAGCAAAAGGTTCAACAAAAGAAAGCTGACGATCTTGCAAGGAACCAATGGCTTGGGCAAAAAGGCTCCCCATGAAGAGTGGTGGAATGGAAAACAGGGAATCCAGATTCCTGAAGCGAACTCGGCGAACCTGCAAGGGCTGCTGCACGGCAGTCGAGTGAGGATCTACCAGATTGCTCCCGCACGATGGGACCTAGTTCAAACCGTCATCAACTCGGCTGACGCAAACTCCATCGACATGTACATGCTGTTGCACGGGTACAACAGTGGACAAGAGAACGTGCAAGTGCAGCGGTGGTTCCTGCAAAATTTGCAATCTTGGGTAACGCAAACGAATCCGAACGCCAAGGTGTACTTCACCTCGTCCTTCGATAGTTATCCGGACAAGGGGGGAGGCAAACAGCCGTACTCGGCCATTGTGCATATGTTCCCCCAGGAAGATCTCGACCAAGCAGTGAGAGATCCATTCTGGCGGGGCCAGTTGCGTAAGGCGGAACGGGACTTGAACATGCCTAAAATCAGTGTTACTGATGACCAGCTAGACACCGCCATCTACCTCGCTAGGATGGAGCCAGCCCAGAATGCTAACTGGCGCAACTATCTTGCCGAGTACGTACAAGAAACGCTCAACCAAAATTCTCATATGGAAGGAACAAGCAAGGCTCTGGACAGATACCGACACACTTTGCTGCCCGAATTCACGGGCGAGAACCCGGTCACGGTCGAGCTTGCCGATGCTGGTCACATTGCGGCCTTGCATCGCTACCAGGACAGCCTGAAGAGAGGCCCGCAAACACCAATGTGGATGCAGTATATCAAGTTTGACGATGGTTCGAACGACCCGGGCGAAAAAATCAAGATGCTGCAAGGCAATCAGTGGGATCACCACGGCTATCTTCTTCAGGGAGCGAACCGAGATGAGGATCTCAAATACATCGAGCGTCTAGCTAAGATTCGTTAGCGTACCTTTGCGCGCCGCTCTGAACTACCCACGATTGCCGATGCGAATCGAGGTGATCCACGGAGCGCTAGCTCATGCAACGCGGGAGGGTGTGACGAGGTGCAACTCAGTTCAGCTTAGTTAGCTCGATTAAGCAATCAAGACGACATTCTCAACTGCACAGCAATGACTTTCATGCATCTCTGGGCTGCGTGGAAGAGATCGAGTTTTGATTACGCTCGAGGTGCGCCGCCTGGTGTCAATGTGGATTCGTGAGAGGGAGCGAGATGCGTGACACTTGGTTTTGAGTCGATGGCAGTGAGAAGAGCGGGTTGTCAAATTGTGCATGTGCATGAAACGTGGTTCAACCGAATTTCCATGGAGTGGCCGCCGGTTTGCGTGGGAGGCAGGGGGATTGATAAGCTGCCGGATTGGAAAGCACAGCATCTTGGTAACTTCGGCAAGTGGTTCGGGACTCGTCTCGGTATTGAGCTTTGGTCGTTGGCGACCCGCAAAAAAAGGTGCATGGTGGAGCAGTGTTTCCGCGGAATTGCTTGCTCCTGCTGCACTGTCGCTGAGTCGAGATGGGCGTATCTATCTGTCCTTTGTGCATCCTTGACTGCTTATAAAGACCGCCTTCGAGGACAAGTCGTCGACCCTGGATCTCCCCTGAATCACCATCCTCTCCACCATCCTCTTCAATCTCTATCTTCGAGCTTAACATTTGGCCGCCCTTGAACAAGATGACGACAGCCAACGAATCCGAACCGGTACACACTCCGGTGTTCGAACCGTTCGAGCAGCAGCCATGGAGTCAATTTGGCAAATCTCGCAAGTTTGCGGCTGCCGGCCGACCAGAGCCAAGAAAGGGCTCTGGAGTGACATTTCAAGCGCTTATTCGGGATCAAGTCACGATCAGCACGTGGCTGCTGATGGGCGCCAGCTTGCAGTGCGTTCTTGTGAGCATCTTTGGCGCGAGGCTCTAGATCTTCGGGCTGCCTGTGCTGGTGCTGGGCTTGCGACTGGTAAAGACGATCCTGCAAGCCAAAGGGCTGCTCAAGAATCCATACATGGAAGGTGTGATCCCTGGACGCACCACATGCCACTTCCCCAACAAAGACGGGTCGTACACTGGATCGCCGTCGAACCAGTCGATGGCGGTGCTGCTCATCTCTGTGCGTAGCAACCATCCGATGGGCGTGTTGGCACCGGGCATGAAGGAGCTGGGCGCCTTTTTCAACGGCTGTGTTGAATGGCTCGAGGAGGATGCACATGCTCGCGGCTTTCTGGGCATGACTTCGTGGCTCAACTGTGCGGATCGCGCGGCCAGCAATGAGCTGCTCAACATTGGCTACTTTCGATCGGTGGAAGACATCCATGCGCTGGCGCACCATGCGATCCATCGAATTGGATGGAAGTGGTGGAACGAATCCAAAAACAAGCTGGACCACATTTGCATCACGCACGAGATCTTTGCTGTAGATGCTGGCAGCTGGGAGAATGTGTTTGTGAATGCGCAACCGACGCATCTGGGCACCACGGTGGTCAAAGGCGAAGATGGTCGATGGCGATCGCCTCTGATCTACACTTCGGCTGCGCATCGCTCCTCGGCGAATCGCATGCGGCGCAAACAGACCCAGGCGGAACAGCAACGCCAGCAAGAGGGCGACGCTTTTACAGGCGAGGCTTACTAAAAGCGTTGCCAGCCTCTTTCGGGGAAGGGTCGTCGCCCACACTTGTCATCTTTCTCACGAGATATCGAAACAGAAATGTCTGTCCTTTTTGTGCTTGCGAGTGTGTATGAGTGTGGTACGAGACAAGCGGCTTGCTTCCGACCGAGGCTATTCCAAATTGAGTCAGTTTGACGAAATGCCTCGTCGTCGATTCGCTGTTGCGCTTCCTTGGCAGGGCAACATCCGCCTGCATAGCGCGAGTCATCAAAGCCCTCCTCCTCCACGCCCTTTTCGGCGAGAGCTTCAAAGGGTCCATTTTTGGCGTGGCGGAGCACCAGATCGGGGCTCAGTCACAAAGCGGAAAGGGAATGGGAAAAAGGCGAAAAATCGGTGATCCCGACTTTTTCTCTTTTTTTTTTTTTTTTTTTTGTATTCACTACTCAAGGCTGGCGGGCGAGGCCTGGTTAGGCACCGCGGCGTTCAAGCCAAGCCTTTCTTTCTTTCGTGGGTCATCCGAGGGGCCTTCCGATGGAAAGTGAGGCACAAAAAAGCTTCAAAGAGACCCTTTCCAGCCAGAGTCACTCACAGTCACCACAGCAGACACACGCTGCCGAGCTGAGATTCCATCTCGCACCGTCTTCCCGCATCCTATTTTTCTCATTCTTGACTCGTCGCCTTGTCCTTCCGCAGCTCTTTCCATCTTTTTCCTGTTCTCCTCACTCTCTTGAGTCTTGAAACACCATCACTCGCCTTGGTGTCGCCATTGCCTGCAGCAGTAGCATTGCCATCACCAGCACTGCAGCGTGCAAGCGCTGATCTAGGTCCAACCTCGGCCGTCTTCGGCTGTTCCGTCCGTCACGATGCAGCCCAAACCCATCGCAGCGCAACCGGCGCCCATCAGCACCAACCAGGCCAGCCACTTCGGTGCTTCCGAAACGGAAAGCCCTTCAAGTTCCGTCTCGCCTCGCGCACGCTCTCCCTCTGGCACCGCCACTCCTGATCGCAGTTTCGCCAATGGCAACGGCTCAGCGCCTTCTTCCCTCTCAAAAGCGGCTGCTGCCGGTGCCAGCGCTGGTCCCAGTCGACCCGCCACCGCCGCACTTGCTGCCAAAATAGCCGCCTCTCGTCAGCACGGCACCGTCGCAGATGCTGTCGCCGCTTCATTGGGGAGCAAGCGAGAACGCAAGAGAAAACGCATCCATTACAGCTGTGCAGAATGTCATCGTCGTAAACACAAGTGTGATCGTCAAACACCATGTCAGCCCTGCATCGATCGTGGTCTCGGCGACAGCTGTCGACCGTTCGAGGATGGAGACCAGTTCGGCGACATGCGCGACAGAGTGCAACGACTCGAAGACATTGTCGAAGGTCTCGCCATTGCACATGCAGAGCTCGCAAAGGAACTCAAAGACTCACGCGGCCAGATGGCCACCTTTGTCGAAATGGTCTCGAGCGACGAAGAACAGGACGCCGATCCCAACGATCCCGCTGCTGCCACGAGGCCCAAGCCAAAGAAACGCAGAAGAATCATCCGCCCCAGCACAGCACGAGGCATCGAACGAGAGGAGCTCTTCAACTCGGAAGCACAGGCCATCGCTGCCTCCAAGGGCGAGGTCATCGACTCCACCAACTCCAAGCCCAATGCGCCTCGCTACGATCTCGGTGGCAATCCGCTGGAAGGTGGCCTCGCTCGCGACGGAGACAGTTGGTTCGGCGCTCTGGCTCTACCTTCCGTCAGCCGCGGTGTCATTGAGACAGAAATCAACGGCGAACGCCTCGAGCTCGGTGCCAACTTCCCTCGTTTTCCCGCTTCTGTCAAGCTCCACCGTCTCATTCACGAAGGCGGTGCACCCGAAAACATCCTTAGCGATCTCATGAACTCGCTCCCGTCCAAAGCCGACACTGACCGCCTCCTCGACATCTACTTCCGCGATATCAACCACACCAGACTGCCCATCCACGAAGGCACCTTCCGCCAATCCTATGATGAGCTTATGGAGTTCAGGTGGGGCAACGCCAAAGAGGAACGAGGTGATGATGGCGCCAGGCACGTTCCCTTCTTGGCTTTCCTCTTTGCCATCCTCGCCACTGCAATGCGCTCTCTGCCCGAAGCTCTCGGCAGCGAGACCGAAGCCAAGAAGGGCGCCGTACGTCTATACCATGCATGCCGTCGCACCATCAACATTGCCTCCACCATCCGTGTAGATCACATCGACCTCGTCCTCGCGCACCTATTCGCCGCTCGCTTCCTCATATGCCAGCGTCAAAGTGCCGAGAGTTGGTCGCTCCTCGGCAACGCCATCCGTGCCGCACAGGCCATTGGCTTGCATAGAGACGGCAGCAAGCTCGGTCTTGACGCCATCACCACGGAACGCAGGCGTCGGCTTTGGGCCATCATCTTTTACATGGACAAGACCACCAGCATCCTTCTCGGTCGTCCGCAGGCCATCCAGGAATTCCACTGCGACACGCTCCCACCATCCGACATTGACATCGACACCATGCCGCGATCAGCTCGACCCTACGTACCACGCACCAGGCCTCGTCCCAACACTCCACCTGGCGTGTTCCTCTTTGTCGCTATCCGTCACGAGCTGACCCGACTCACGGGTAAGATCGTCGAACACTTCCAGAACCTTGCCAGCCCCCGTCGGTATGCGGATGTTGTCGCACTCGACGAAGAACTTGAAAAGTTCCGCAAGGATATCCCAGACATCTACCGCGTCGACAAGGCCACCACCGGGACGGGACCCGACACCAACAAGGAATTTGACACTGTTTGTCCGTGGTTGCCGCTCCATCGTTACTTGCTCAACATCGAGTACCACTATGTGCGCATCGCCCTGCACAGGCCCTACGTCCTGCGCAATTCGGAAAAGTACTCTCACTCGCGCACAGCCGCCTTCGAGAGCGCCAAGGCCGATCGCAGGGTGCGTCAGGAGTATCGCAAGGACGTCAAGTGGGAGCCGGAACGCGCGCGCAAGGTTCACATGGGCGGTCTCTACCGTCTCTTCAATGCGACCATGATGATCGGCATTGCGCTTCTGCTCGATCCCAATGGCCCGGAAGCGCCCGACTTTTTGTCGTATCTCGACGAGTTTATCGAGCTGCACAAGCATCGAGAGGGCGAAGCGGATCAGTGCAGCAAGCGCGAGGTCAAGATCATCGAGTTGTTTAGGGCTAAGGCGCGCGACCCGACGTGGTGTGCTACTTCGGCGACCGGCGCAAGTAAGAAAGTGGCCGGTGGTGAAGGATCGTCTAAGGGCAAGGGCGGACAGGCGGGCGGTACTGGCTCGTCAAAGGGATCGGGACGCAGCAAGGACGCAACAGGAAAGCGAGAGAGCAGCAGGGAGGGCACAGCCGGTGTAGGTACAGCCGCCTTCAGCTCCGCCATGCTGCTCGGCGGTAATAAGCCCAGCAATTCGCAATTGGCTCGTGCTGGCTCGGTCAATACAACCGACAGCATCACGCCTCCGCCCTTCGCCGGGCTGTTTGGCGGCAGCACTGGTGCGTCTGCTCCTGGTCTTGCACTCGGCACCGTGTCTACTGGCACCACGAGCGATGCAGCCACCGACCTTGCCCAGAGCATCTTTGACCAGCTCGGTGGCTACGAGCCGAGCTTTGGCATGCTCAATCCGACCCCCAACGACGCGCTCAACTTCAATGCAGGCTCAGGTCTGGGCTTTGGCCCCAGTCACACGTCTAACAGCATGGGTTTCGATTCGGCAGCCGGCTTTGACATTACGAGCTACTTCAACACGCCCCCTCCTGGCTCGTCTGGTCCCTCGCCAAATGTCACCGCCAAGGCAGTAACTTCGAATGCACCACCAACGTCCGGGCTCGGCCGCAGCAGCACCAGCTCAATCAACATTCCCGCTACGTCGTCTGAGCACAGTGGGATCCCCAACTTCCAGCCTAGCGCTCATCCGCATCTGCGCGCACTCAACACGCCAGGCGGGTTCAACGGGTTCAACGGCTCGTCTGCAGACGACAGCATAAGAGCGGGCGATGGGTCCGGCTTGAACGGTGCCGGCGGCGGTCTAAACAGTGCCGGTGGCGGCGGTGGTCCAGGGGATTGGGGCCTGCTGCCGTGGGGTGGGCTGATTGAGGCAATCGCACAGAGCTCGCACGGTATTGATCATGCACAGCAGCAGCAGCAGCAGCAGCAACCGGGGTCTAACGGCACGCCGAGCAGTCACTCTGAATTGAAGACGGAAACTCCAGAGGGGTCGGATAAGCATTGAGGATTTGGTAGCGGTATATTGTTTTGCGTTTGACTAGCATTTGTTTAATGTATCCAGCAGCAGCAGCAGATGTGAATGATGATATCCGTGCAGACTTTTGCATCTGAAGTAGAGGGTGTTGCTATCGACATGATGTATGGCAAGCGATGATAAGAACGGGGCAGTCTAGAGGCCAATACTCGCCCCATGATTAAGCGCGACAAACGACTTCCCCTTCCCCTTCCTCAACTCCTCCACCTGCCCCCTCGCAAACTGCACGCCAAACTGCGCACACGCCCACTTCAGCTGCCCCAACGTCTTCAACACCTCCTCCGGTCCACTAATAAACGTCCCCCAATGAATCGCCATACACACCACCCCCCCTGCACCGCTCTCCCGGGTCATGCGATCAAACAACCCTAAAGCGTCCCAGGGGGGCATATGATTTGCAGCGGTCAAGCCGGACGATATACGTGGGAAAGGCGATATGCTATCGGGAAGGGGGATGTAAGAGCGCAAAAAGGAGATGGTAGCACCGACAGAGATGGGTAGCATTAGAAATGTGGGTGATCCCAGGCGAGAGACGATTTCTTGGAATGCGGGACAGGATGGGTATGTTGGATCGTCGGAGGAGGGGTCGGGTTGGAGGCGCATATCGCCGAGGTAGGTCGGGGCGTGTTTGGGGGAGGGGGGAGGTCGGGAGGGTGGCGTCGTCGCTGGTCTCGGATGTGGGGTGGCGTCGGGGGTGCGGGTGCGTCGGTTTCGTCAGGTCGTGGTGGTGCGGGTGGGAACGATCGACCGTGGAATTGACACCCCGTATCGCCGCCAAAGAAGATCTTGGTAGGTGTCGCGTCAGCTTTTGGACCGGGATGCTCGACGAACCATGACGACCACAATGCACAGTTGGCATCTACGCCATATCTCCCCGACCCATGCTGCGCCGGCGTACACACCACGCGAAGCACCTTACCCTCATCGCCACTGGGCTGGCTCAAAAGCACCTCATCCCACCAATCCAACTCGGTCATCCTCTCTGGCGGAATCGACAGATTGGATGTCGTCGTAGCGTTCGTAACGCCCGAAAGAGCAAAAGTCCAGGACGACGAAGACGAAGATGTAGTTGTCGGCTGCAAACCTTCCTCGCCGTTTGCATGCGAACCAACAAACCAATCCTTATTGCCGAGCGGAACGACAAAGCGAAGCCGATCCTTGTTCGCAGCCCAGAGTTGACAGATGGTATCGTAATCCAGGTGATCGTAATGGTTGTGTGAGATGATGACGAGGTCGATCGGAGGTAAGCTGGAGATGGCGCATGGTGCGGCGTAAGATCTGATCGGGCCGGCGATCTGGGTTGGAGAGCAGCGCTGTGAAAAGATTGGATCGAACAGGATGCGGATCGGATCACCTTTGGAGCTGAGAGGAGGTAGCTGTACTAGAACACCAGCATGACCAAGCCAGGTTGCCTTGAGTTTTTGATTAGGATCAAAGTCGAAAGAGGGTTGCTGGGTGGTGAGCAGCTGTTTGGACGCCATCTTGATCCTTTGCTGCCTGGTATATGGTGCGGCCGCTGATACGGTTTGTTGGGGGAACCAGCTTGAAGGCGGTGCTCCCCTCTGCTCCTCATTCAAGACGGCGCCTGCTCGATTTGACGAGGCATCTTCTAGATCTGGCGTGCCCGGTCGACTGTCCTTATAAGGATCTGTCGAGATGTCGGCACCTTCGGTTGCGTCAGAATTTGAGTCGGCGCTAAAATCTGCATCTAGCATAGCATAGTCTATAGCCGGATCATGGTCTTCCCCCCACTCCAAGCCTTGCCAGACTTCGGCCACCGTAGGCTTGTGCCAGCTGGGCCAGGGATTGCGAAAGCCGGTACGAACGACTTTGTTCGAGTCCACGAGGGCGATTGAGTTCGGCAAGCAGGTGATTCCCTGAGCATCATTGTCTCCGCCTTGATCTTGATTGCCTTGTGGCAATGTCGGCTTTGCTGGTTGTGGATTCCAGTGCGGGAGATAGGAGGAGAGGGTGGTCCCCGGTGCCGGTGCCAGCACATGATGGCTTGGCGGAAGACCATCTTCGGTAACGTTGAGCTTGACCTCGGCAGTCAGCGGCTGACCAGGTGACATGGCGTCTATGGGTGGGTATCCGAGAATGTCTTGGAGGGAATGATGGTGGTTACAAGGATAGTGTTTCACAAGCCTCGTTTGGAGAGAGGTCCGAGCTTGGCCAGAGGGGCGAGTGGAGGTTCACAGTGCATTTTTAGTTGCATTTCAGCTGCATTTTTTGGCGAAATCGACGCTGGTTGACTGCGTTGCTGCCGCCCAATAATAATTGAATTTAATGGCGACATTTTCTGGGTTTATTTTTTAAGGTTAATCCATTCAGCTGTCAAAGAAGCGGTCGATGACAAGGAGTGTCGGTTTGTGCACTCGTCCTTGTGTGATCACCAGCACGGTCTGCTCTTTGAAGCATCCATCGATCCCAGATGGACGAGCCACAGCCAGAGTCTATAGACGGAGGCGACATTGCCAACCTCCATCAAGCACCGCCAGACCACCATGTACCCTTGGACCACCTTCGCTCGCTCTACTATCGACCAGCATTAGTCTCGGGCATCCTCGTACCGTCGTCCGACGTCTTCTTACAACAGTCCTCGTCACCCCAAATTGGAGCTCTGCAAGGCATTCAGATTCCCGGGTCAAGCACCCCGCCGAGCTGGCAGCGACACTCCCGCGCCGAAAGCCATCCCACACGAAGCGCCAGATCGGCAGCGTCTTCGTTCTGGTCGCACAATGTCCCACATGCTCATCCCGAATCGCATGTTAGCATTCTCGCACAATCACAGGTGCAAACACGCGATGCTAACCCCACTCCTTCAGATCTGTATACTGCTCAACTCCAGCAACGACAGCTTAGCTACATCCACGCAGCACCCGGATCAACATCCTCATCGTACGGCCTCGGCATCGGCCGCATCGACGCTCACCGCCAACTGCACGGTGCATCCTCGATAGCTTCCTCCTCATCATACGGCTACCTGCCCACCCGCGTACTACCCGTCGACGAAAAGAAGCGAATCCTTGTCACCGGCGGCGCCGGCTTTGTCGGCTCGCACCTCGTCGACCGTCTCATGCTCATGGGCCACGAAGTCCTCGTCATCGATAACTTTTTCACTGGCCAGAAAACCAACGTCTCCCAATGGGTCGGCCACCCCAATTTTGAACTTATTAGACACGACGTGGTCGAACCGCTCATCATCGAAGTCGATCAGATCTACCACCTCGCTTGCCCCGCCAGCCCCATCTCGTACCAAGCTAACCAGATCAAGACCATCAAGACCAACTTCCTGGGCACGCTCAACTCGCTCGGTCTTGCCAAACGCACTAAAGCGAGGTTCTTGCTCGCCAGTACATCGGAAGTGTATGGAGACCCCGACGTCCATCCGCAGCCGGAGACGTATAACGGCAACGTCAACCCAGTGGGACCGAGGGCGTGTTACGACGAAGGGAAACGCGTGGCCGAAACGCTGACGTATGGGTATTTCTATCAGGACCGGGTGGATGTGAGGGTAGCGAGGATTTTCAACACGTATGGACCGAGGATGCATCCGCACGATGGGAGGGTGGTGAGCAATTTGATTTTGCAAGCGTTGAGGGGGGAGCCGTTGACGGTGTTTGGAGATGGATCGCAGACGAGAAGCTTTATGTTTATCCACGATCTTATTGATGGGTTGATTTCGTTGATGAATGCTGAACCTGCGGACGGGGTGGGGCTGTCGCAGCCGTTGGGGCAATCGCAGCAGCAGAGGCAGCAGTCGAAAGAGACCACGTCGAGAGCAGCACTAGAAGCAGCGGATATCATGACCCAAGCTCCCGACACTATCATTCCTTCCACCTCGACCGTCTCCACTCCCGCCCCCGCCACCCTAACCACCACCACCACCTCGACCAACCCCAACGCTGCACACGATAACCACTCCACCACACACCACCTAGACGTCCACACCCCCGTCAACCTAGGCAACCCAGCCGAATTCACCATCATGGAACTCGTCCACCACATCCAAAAATGCGTGGCCAAAGTCAAAGCCGAAGACCTCAACACTTCCTCCTCCTCCTCCTCCTGCCCGACCGGCACGTCCGACCCCACCGCTGCGTCAGAGATTCGATTCTTCGCCATGCCCAAGGACGATCCCAAACAGCGCAAACCCGACATCACGCGAGCTACCAATTTGCTCGATTGGTATCCTCGTTGGAAATTGCAAGATGGACTCGAAGAAATGACCAGGTGGTATTGGCAGCGCATCAAAGAAGGTTGTCTCTAGACGCTTCTTCCCAAAGCATTCCGCATCTGTACACTCGCTTGCAGTAGACACACAGAACATACACGCTCGCACTTAGCCATGAAAAAGAGATGAGAATTGCAGTTGCATCAAAAACAGCAAAGTCAACAGCATCAGTAACCCGTAGGACCCTGAATATCGTACCTCTTTCCCCTTACAGCCCACAGCCCCCAGTTCGCCTTGACCGCCACTCTGGGATCAAAGTCAGCTACAGCCCACTGTTGAGAAGCAAACACGTTCTCACCGGGAGTGATGAGCCAGTCAAACTCGCCACGGACGCCGTCGACGCTCTCGAATGCCAGCACGTCGCGCTCAACGTCCGCGGGAGAAAAGCCAGTAGCGATGAGCGCACAGCGTGTCGACAGGATCTGACCGATGGCGCGAGCCCATTCGCGCTGCGCCTGTACGACGGGTGCGGTGGTGAGCGCGGTGAAAGTGTGTCCGTCGGGCGAAGTGAGCACGGGAGCAGGTTCCTCGGACGGGATGTCTCCGCCTTCGGGAGACGAGGTAGCGTCGACGGTGTAAGCCGGCCTGCTCGATGCAGTAACGCTGGAGCTGGAAGAGGCGTCAATGTGTTGCTGCTGCTCGGCGATCTGCGCCTTTGCCAGCTCTACCGCGTCGTCAGCTGCCTTCTGAGCCGACGCTTCGGTGGATTCTGCGCTTTCCGCACCAGCCGCATGATAGGTGCTCTTGGCACGTGCAAAGTGAGCTTCGTGATCGCGATCCTCCTGTCTCGCCTTGTCGGCCTCCTCAACCGCAATCTGCGAAGGGAACCCAAACCCGGGACTAAAGGCAAAGAACACGTCGGTGTAGGCGTCAAATGGCTCGAGCTGTGCATGCACATCCTCGTACTTGGACTGGATGGTGGTGATAGTAAGACCCTCGGAGACGACGACGGTGCGCGAAGGGACGCCGTAGTTGGATTTGCGTACGCGGCCCTTGTGCATCGAGATGCTGCCCGATCCCGGACCTGCACGCTCCTGCATCTGGATCTGCTTGTCCGTAGGGATGTGTGCCTCGGGACCGATGAGGAACAAGTGGAAGGGCACGCCTGGGAACATGTAGGTCAGCTGATCCCAAACGGCAGGTGGTAGCGTCGACTCGGCTCTGGCACCGACGACAAAGATGCGCATCTTGTCGAGCGAAGGCTTGTCGCCCACCTTTGGATGCAGCGTTTGACGGAGTGCAATCATGCTGCGCAGACCCTCGTGCGTCAACCTGCGTGATTTCTTAGTGTAAGGGCTGTTCTCGTGAATGACGGCGCCCATAGTGGTGGGGAAGGTGAGAAGCTTGCTGACATGTCTTCGGCTGCGATCCGATTCTATCGAGTTGAAGTTGCGCGTGTAAAAGAAGACATCCCAGTTGGACATGTTGATCGTCTCTTCAAAGCCCTGTGGTCCTGGCAGCTTGAACTCGGACATCTCACGACCGCTGCGAAGATCGTGCTCGTCCTCGTTGGCTTCACGCAGGCGCGCAACGTACTTGCCGTGCTCCGTGTCTTCGGCCCACTCCTTCTCGCTGTAGTGCGTTGGCCACCCGCAGTCGGAACACTCAAAGTTGACAAGTCGGCGCACCTTGTACTTGGACATGCTGACGGGGCACGGTGCTAGCGATCGGATGCGTTCACCGCGCGCTCTGATCGAAGGGATGGGTGATTTCGAGAATGGGTGGAAAAGGTCGTCCTGTGCCAGCAACGGCTTCTTGGCCGCACGCGGTGGCAGTGCGAACGGGTCGTTCTTTTTGTCCTTTTTGCCAAAGAGAGAGAAGCCAAAGAGGGTGCGATGCTGACCCATCAACTGCGTCTGTGTGGTCGTTGCTCTGCGATTCGAGCTCAGCAGCGGCGATGCCGAGACCTGTCGAAGCGGAGCAGCCGAACGGGCCATCCCGCTGGCGCGTGAGGGCGAGCGAGAAGCTGCCTTCATGATCGCAGAGCCTTCGAAACAAGTTGTCGTGGATCGGAAGAGGCGATGTGATTGCTGGAAGAAGGGAAAACAGCGAGACGCCCGTTCCAATTAGGCTCGACTTGGACAAAAAAAGTCGAAAGTCTCGAGGAGAGGTGGAGATTTATCGGAAGCAGCTCTGCGTTGCCTGCTTGCGCCGGCAGCAGCAGCAGCAGCAGCAACAACAACAGCAACAGCTTTCTTCTTGATTTTCGATCACCTCAGCTAAATCTGAGCGAGAAATCGGAAAATCGGTTATAGGGAATGCCCCGATTCGCCAAGACTTTGCTCGCAGCGAGAGTCTGTGTGACTGCAACGCAACAAGACACGAGGCGAACGGGCCAGCCGGAGTGCTCTATCACCAGCCTTGGTTCCATCAACACAAGCAACTTTCCCCACATCCATCTCCTCTTTTCGGCCTCATCCATCCGTTCGCCGGCGCTAATCGTGTGTGGCCTGTCATGGACCATGCCGTGGTGCAGAAATGGCTGCGCACCGTGCTCGGTCCCTACACGGATCGCGACCGAGTGTTTGCCGACGTCGATCGAGCCTTGATCGCAGTCTCGTCGCTATCGCCCAAAACCGAGGTATTCACTTTCAACGATGGTCGAACGCAGCTGCTACTCACTTTGGACGGTACCATCCCGGTCGACTTCCGCAACACTACGTACAATATCCCCGTAGCGTACTGGATCCCACGAGATTATCCACGCGAACCGCCCATGGCATTTGTGGCGCCGACAACGGACATGGCCATCCGCAAGGGTCCCAACGTCGATCCGAGTGGAGAAATTGGCGGAGAGTATCTGCGAAGATGGCGCAGCAAACCGGAAGCGTGCAATCTGCTCGACTTGATCCATGACTGCCAGCACATGTTTGGTCGCGAACCTCCCGTCTACGCTAAACCCAAATCTACCCCTGTCTACGCTACGGCGGCTCCGTCGCAGCAGCAACAACAGCAGCAGCAGCAGCACTCACAGCCTTCAACACCACAGCGTCAAAGCAGCACATCCAGCGCTTTTGCTGCACAGCGGCATGGCGCTCCACCATCGGTCCCAGCATCTCCACAGTCGCCTCATGTAACAGGAGGTCCTTCCTTTCAAAGTCCAGGCGCGTACGACCAGCGTCAGAATCCACCGGCGCCAGCGCCCGGCACATCATCCACCTCTCAAGAGGGCCAAGGGCAGCATGCACCACATCGACCCCCCAAACTGTCATCGTCGCTGGGCCCGACTGGCGGATATGCTACTTATAGTCCTGGCCCTCGAACATCGATGTCTCATACGAACCAATACGGCTCGCCAGCACCGGCGCCAGTGTCTGCTTTCTGGGAGATGCAATCGCTGCAACAGACCGGAACACCACGCTTTGGCTCAGAGGAAGCGTACCGGCGCTCATCGGGGACAGGTTTTGTGCAAGCTGGATTCGGCGGCCATCCCTCTCAACACGCGGCGCTGAATCAAGCTCAGTATGCACAGCAGTCTCCCGTGACCGCTCCGCAGTCTCCTTCGCAGAAAGCACCGTGGCAGCAGGGAGCGGCACTACCGCAGCGTCGCGACTCGCGACAGTATACCCAATATCAGCAGCAGCAACAGCAGCAGCATTTGCACCCGCAACAGCAACAGCGCTCTCACACTTCCCCCTATCCAGCGTCGGACACCCACCACCCGGGACAGCACCCATCTTACAATGGCAGCCCAGCTCCTGTCCAGACATTCCCATTTCAGAACGGACATGCAACGTATCATCAGCCTCAGCATGCGACTGGCGCACCGCAACCGCAACCACCGCCGCCGCCTGTACCTAGACTTCATCCACACTCACAATCAGCCAGCTTTCCGTCAAACGGCACCAATGGACACCGCAACTCGCCGCAACCCGCCGTCGCACCCAAACCCAAAGGCATCAACTTGCTCGATGACGAAGAGGGTGAAGAGGTGGATCCCTCTTCGTCAGCAGCAGCAGCGCGTCAACAGCCAGGCAGCACCTTGGCTGCCCCCCCTCCACCACGCCCCATCAACCCAGAACTACTCGCACTCCACGATCGCGTCTACACCAAACTCGACGCACGCCTCACCACGCTCGCCACCACCCTGCACGCCTCCAACACCCGTCTCGAAGTGCTCTCCTCGGACCTGGACCGCGGTCTACCCGCGATCGAAGACGAACTATCCCGCCTCAAAGCCGTCCGCGACGTATGCAAGACCACCGGCGACCGCCTCGAATCCTCGGTCCTCGAGATCACAGACCACCTCCGTGCGTTGCAGGCGAAAGACGATCCCGATCCGGACAGCATGGTCCTGGCGACCAGCATCGTGGGTAATCAGCTGGTCGACTTGGTTGCCGAAGACAACGCGATCGAGGATACGCTGTATCATCTGGGTAGAGCGTTGAATGCCGAGAGGATCGATTTGGCCAGTTTTTTGAAGCAGACGAGGTTGTTGGCTAGGGAGCAGTTCATGTGCAGGGCATTGGCGATGAAGGTTGCTGAGGGGATGGGGTGGGGTGAATGATGCGTGAATGGAGAGGTTGTTTTTGATGTGGATGTTGGTGTTGGTGTGATTGTGTGTGATGTGTTTGATGTGTTTGTGTGACGATGCTATGGATGAGGATTGTGGGGTGAAGAAATTGGCGGGGGTATGGGCACATCGCGATGCTGGGTTGGGTGGAGAAAATCGCAGAATCGCGTACGTCTGCTGGTTTTTGGGCGGTGGGCGAGTGTTGGTGTGGAGGAGGTCCTCTGAACTGAGCAAACTACAACCCAAAGAGAGCCCCCGTGAGCCTAACCCCATCCCATCACCTTATCTTCCCCCTCTCCCCCGCGCACCACCAACAATCAATCAATCAATCAATCCTCTCCAGTCAACGGAGAGTAACACGATTTATTATGAGTAGCAGTCTTGGTGTCAAACGTAAACGCACAGGTGGGGGTGGGGGTGCGTCGAGCAGAAGTTCCAGTGCGTCTTGCACGGGGGCTGATGTAGGTCAACGGGAAGAGTCAACAACCACCTTGCTTCGCACACACCTCGAACAGTCGCTTGCCGACCTACGCGCTTCAACCTCACGCATCGAATCCGCCCTATCCCTCCTCCTACCCCCTCCTCCTCCTCAACGATCTACCCTAACCCACCTTCAAGCACCCCCTCAACAAGCCCAACCGTCGTCACACATCCCACACCCCCACCCCCCACCACAACCACCACCACCACATGCTCTCAATGTACCACCCTCCAACGCGAACTGTCAACCCTGCGCGCTCAAGTTGTGCAACACGAGAACGAGAAAGCCACATGGAAAACGTTCAAGTCTTGGTGGCTCGATTCGTTGGCCAAACGCGAACAACGCAGGCGTCGACGTCGACGTGATCCACCTCCTCTTTCTGCTTCTTCTTCTTCAGCAGCGCAGGGTGGGGAGGGCAGTGAGATCAAGAGGATCGTTGGGAAGTTGGATAGGGAGACGAGACGGGTTTGGGCGGATGCGGGGGTGTTACCGTCAGATATGATGGTGCTGGAGGAGGGGGAGGGGGGTAGGGAGCAAGGGGAAGAGCAGAGCGAATTGACGTTGCCCGTGCATTTGACGTCGATTGTTGCTGGAACTTCGAAAGTGGATAGTGGGACGTCGAGGAGGGGGGATGGTACGGCGGTGGAGGTAGATTGTGCTGATGGGGAGGGTGAGGGTGTGTTTGGTGTGTCGTCCGAGTCTGATTTAAGCTCGCCACCTCTTCCGCAAAGGGGTCGAGCAGCAGAGGTAGCCGATGGGACTGGCAGCGCTTCAGATGTTGTTGGCGCAAAAACCACTCCAATCAAGCCACCCGTAGCCACAACAACACCTCTCAATCCACTACCATCCACCTCTCACAACCCCAACCCCTCACCGCCAAACGACAACCCCACCCCATCAAAACCCCCACCAACACAACCAACATCCAACCCGCACCACCACCGACCTCCCCTACATCGACACCACCCCCATCCGCAACCGTCTCACCCGTCGAACCCTCCACGCATCCACCTGTCCCGACTGCACCCTCTTCTACACCCACCTCAACAACGCCACGGGAGACCGGGCAGAAGGGGATGTTTCGCGTCAAACGTGTAGCAGACATCGAACGACTTTTCAACGTGCAGTCACGCCGGAGGGGTATTGGAATATTGGGTTTCCTAGTACGCAGGAGGTGGATGAGGTGAATGCTTTAGCGAAGAGGAGGTAGGCGGTGATGGGTGTGTGGTTGGTGCGGGTTGTAGAGTGCGCGAGGTGGAGGGTGAAAGGGTTGGCGCTTTGCGGGTTTGGAATCGAAGGGTAGATCGTTGTCGTCGTCACACACAGATCACACCGACTCAAATCCTCAACCTCATCCTCACGCACACACGCACACAATCACACACAACAATCACCCTCTTTCACCCCAATCTTCTATTGTTAATACCCCATCTACTCTACATTCCACACACACTGTTCTTGGCGCAAACACTACAAAAATCCGCTCTCCTGCAACAACCTCGCAATCTTTTCATCCTCCCTCTCCCTCGGTTCCAACGCCAAACTCTGCTCGTACAAGTCATCCGCTGATCGAGCATCCACCAGATTGGCCTGGATAAACCTCTCCAACGCCGGGACGGGTGCTAAATTGTACGGTGTGCTTTGGTAGATTGTGATCTCCCGTATCACTTCTGCCGTCTTTTGTCTTTTACCAAAGTTGATGAGGGATTCGTTTTCTTTCAGCCTATCGCGGTTGCCGTCTTCGATGAAGGTGAGGTCTCCCAGGTAGCGGCCTAGGAAGGGTACGCAGGGGGTTTGAGTTTGCGGATTGTTTCGCGGTAGTTTGCCCAGTTGCGCGTGGCTGACATGAGCGTTTCGAGCGATTCGAATACCAACACGTGCTTTTGCGATACTGCATCCCATGTCCGACGCAGGCGATGCACGGGAGCGGTCGACAAGGCAGAGACGATCGCCCACATGCCCGAGAAATTGTTGAGCGCTCGACAGCGATCGGCAATGCTGATAAAGTGCTTGATCAGCACCGCTCGTTTCTTCAAATCCTCTTGCTGTAGGATCGTCTCAGCCACCCACGCAGATATCCGGTTGTGCGTGTTGATACTCTCCATGATCCCCTTGGCATGCACGTCGTTCCCCGGCTTGGTCCACTTCAACCCCAAACACTCGGCCGGCTTCACCTTGTTGTACAGCCGCGACTCGAGCAACGTCAGCTGCCGCGCCAATTCCAAGGGATCGATCTCGAGGAACTTGAGCTTCTTGAGGTTCTTGGGCAAAATTGGCGCAGGCGCAGAACTGGGCAGCGATATCTTGAGAATCATCTGCTCGCCCTCCCCCTGCCGCCTCTCCACCAATCGCAGCAAATGCTGTGAAGCTGGCTTCATCAACGCAGATTCGCCCATCTCTTCGACGGCAAATCGTCGCACCTGATCCAGGTACGGCTCGTCCTCGCCCTCGTAGAAATGCATCTCGAGCCACATCTTGAGCACATTAAACACGCGAAGCTGGATGGGGATCTGCTTTTTCTCGGTCCACAGCGCCAACTCCTCCTCACTGAGTCCTTCCGGTGGCCGGATGCGGAATCGCTGCGCCAGCAAATCAAGCAGCGTCTGCGTCGTGGTAAACGAGCGGTACGTCATGAGGAAAGTATTGTTGAACGACGCGTCACGCGAGTTGTGCATCGTCAGGCGAGCAAGCAACGCCTCGAGCGTAGCACCTTTCACCGAGCCATCTTGCGCAATCACGATGTCATCGCCCATATAATCCGGCTCGAGGAACCACGGCACCTCGTCCTCCTTGCGTCGCGCCAGGGTAGAGGCCGTCGTATTGTTGGTGCCGACGCTATGTTCGCTGTCCTGCGTCATCGTATTCGAAAGAGGAGCCTCATCGCCCAGCAATCGTCGCAACTTGCCGCTGCCCGTACGAATCGACTCGCTGTCCTCATCGATGCTTCCTGGCACGTGCCCATCCACCAGCGTGCCTCGACGACTGAGGATTCGACCCGATCCATCCGTGTACGACTGCGCCGAGCGCACAGACCCGCCCGTCGTGACCGAAGTCGACCGCTGGCGGTAGCTACTCGACGCATACGACGTAGACCCCATGCGGCCGGGAGCCAAGCTGGTGACGGGCGAATTGGTCGTCGAGCCCGTCGTGGTACGACTGCCGGACCTGGCCCGAGGTCCGTTGGGCACAGCGATGCCAGGACCCAAGTACATGAACTCGGCTTCTTCGTCTTGCTCGTCGTCACCGCCTCTGCCGTAGCGTGCCATCTTCTCGATCTCTTCGTGCAGACCGTTGCTGGTGTTGTTGCTCTTGCGCGAAAACACCCCCGTCAAAGGCATGGTGATGCCATCCTCCGAACCGTACACCGAGGCCCGCGCGCCGAGGAAAGGCGATGCATCCTTGAGCTGCTCTTCGCCCACTCTAGCCAGCTCTTCGAGTGTTTTGACGACTGCCGCAGATAGCTTGGCCAGCTTGACAGATTGTTTTTGAATGACGCTGGCGCGGCTGCTGCTGTCAGCAGAAGCAGAGCCGTCCTGCTCCTGTACAGCAAGTAGCAGCAAGCACGAGGCATCGTAGGCGACTTGTTTGAGGACGACGAAGCGTCGCATCAGGTCTCGAGCCTTGGTCGCGTTGGCAGCGTTGCGTTCGTTGATGGGTGATGATCTGGCTTCTTTAGCGTTGGGACCATCGACGTCGAGACCGGAGGCCAGATCGATGCTCTCGATCAAGCCTTCGAGTACACCGAATCGGGACAGGATCGACGCGGCAGATCTAGCAATGCTGCTGATGGGCTTCGATGTTGTTGCCACCGCCTCTCTCGCAGCCTTGAGCTGTACAAGAGCCTGCTGCAACTGTTGGACCATCTGCTGATCCAATCGCTTCTCGGGAATGCGTCGCAGGGTCAGCAATCCGCGCACCACCGCCGACTCAGTATCCCTACGCTGGTCGAACGGATTGCTGCGCGCGCCCTTGCTCTCCGCCTTGATCAACGCAGTCTCGTACTTGGACGGCAGCACAAACCCGTTGCCCAGCCAACCAGCAGCCATTCCACTCCCAAAGGACGTCAGACCAACACCGTTGAGGCCCAGATCGCTCTCGAGACTCGCTTCAACCCTGCGCAACCATCCTCGGCTGTGCGGTGCTCCGAGCGCGGCGCTTCTCGACTTTTCCGCCTCGGAACTGAGGCTCTGGAGCGTACGCATGAGCTCGAGTGCATCTTCGCGCAATCGATGCCTGCACTTGTAGAGCTTGGAGAAGACGTCTGCGTCGAGATCGGTCATGGTGCTTTCCATGCCCGAGGTGGGCGAGGAAGCGAGGGTGACGGTGTGATCGATGACTTGACGCGAGGAGAGGACGAGTTTGGACACGACTGCGTTGAGTTTGCGTCCGATGGGATGAAGAGCTGCTGGGGTGGGTGCGACCGAGTCTTTCGGGTTGACGCCAAACGAATTCAACATAGCAGCGTCGGCACCGTGCGTCAACGTATAAAGCGAGTGAAGCACGTTGGAGTACAGATCGAGATTGGCGCGTTTCGAGGCAGCTGCGCTTTCCGACAGAGGTTTGGGGCCATGTGGGTGAGATGCTCTGCTAGCAACAAGTTTGGAGATGGACGCCAGATCGTTGGTGGAGAGCGAAAGCGAGCCAGTGGCATAGAGCAGCTCGCGGATGGCTGCCACCACGTCGGCTGTAGCGTGAGCCAACCTCGGCAGATATACGCCGTCGTCTGCGGGGCTGCAGGGCGAGGCATCCGACTCTGCCAGACCATTGGTACCGATCTGCTCAGTGGCAATTGTTGCCAATTGTCGAATGACCTCGTTGGCGCGTCGGACGAGCAAGCTGACAGGTGGCACTGACGCTGGTGCTAGTGACTTTTGCAGCTCGTAGGCAGCCGTTTCCTCATACAGCAGCGTCGGCGGTGAGATCTTTGGCGGCGAAAGGACAGGATGTTGGGCAAATGCAGCGAGATTCGAGCATGTGCTGCCGACTCGGTTGAGGCTATCGGAAGGAACCGCCTTGGGCGGCTTGCCTGGCAAAACGGGATTCATATCGTCGTCCAGATCCGACTCGTCCGAGTCGAGATGGAGTGCTGAGATACCTTGAGTGACGTTGAGTCCTGCTCCGAGGTTGGAAGATCCTTTCCCCGGTTCGAGAGCCGCCGTCGTTGGAACGGTTGAATGCCTGGGCGAGCGGCTGCGCGGCGTGACATTGGAAAGAATGGTGAGCTTTGTCTTTGCGTCTGCATAGTTCCATCGAATTTCGTGAGTTAAGCGATGGACGTAGAAAAAGTACTTTTCGTCGTCTGTCAGGCGCAACTTCCAAGGCTTGGGTACGCTGGTCGGACTGGGCATGCGATCGGCCGTATTGGCGCTGGGCGCTCGGACGGGTGCGGTGCCATTGTGGAAGATGGCCGTGTTGCTGCTGTTTGCCGAAGAGGGACACGACTCTCCGCTAGTGCCCAACGAGCCATGCCTGCTGTTGTCTGGGCCAAGATGATTGGAGTCGTAGCAGTCTTTGCGGGAATCGGCGGAGCTGTTCTGGCCAGACGAGGAAGTGCGAATCATGGGCTGCGGTTGCAGTCTGCTCGTCGAGGCTTGCGTGCCAGTAGCTGCTCTTGGTCTGTTCGCCGCCGCTGCGGCCGCGGCCGCCAAAGATGGGGATACTGTGGAATTGGGCTGGACGGGGTTCGAGACGGAAGCGGCTCGGATGCGTTCACGCTCCAAAGCGAGCTGCTGCTCTGAGACCGAGGATGGTGTTGACTGGTCGCGCGTGTCTGCCGTGCGAGGATAAGAGGGGATGCCAGAATCCAGAGTTGCGGAGGCCGTGTTTGCTGACGAAGATGGAGTGCGTCGGTATGGGGATGCATTGGGCTGGTGTGTGACGGGTGTCTGTGCGAGTTGCGGGCTGGCAGGATCAAACATGCGTCTGCGTGGATCAAGCATAGCAGCTTCGGCAAGCTGGCTGAAAGCGTCGCTGTTTCCGATCTCGTCTCCCTTGATGAGCGCTTGAAGGCCGTCGAAACCGGCGCCAAAACCGAGACGTGAGAAGGAGTCGGATTCGATGGAGGACTGTGACGAGAGGCCTAAGCTGTACTGCGCATGCATCTGTGCGCGGGCTATGAGTTCGACCTCTGCTTCCTGATCTGAAATGGGCTCTACGTAGTTGGAGGGGAACCAGCCACGAACATGGTTATCCAGCAGACCATCCCACCAGCCGGACTCGAGTTGTGTGAGCACCTCGATGAGCGCGCCTTTTGTAAACGAGAGCGAGCTGGCATCGTTGGATTCAAAGTCGTACAGCGCACGAACGAAAAAGGAAGGAGGTTCGTCCGAATCATCGCCTGTGCTAGGCGCTTGATCCTCCAAGGAGGAACGGTACGCTAAGCGTTGTTGGGAGGCGCGCGGGTTTGAGTACGAGACGCCGTTGCCGAGAGCGGCAGCAGAAGTCGAAGCCATGACGCGACTATGGTAGTGGTGAGTACGCAGGGATTAGGAGAGACTTGAGCAGAGAGAGGTGCGGTGGGGATGACGGAGGCGAGTGCGAATGGCGGGTGCCATGGATGCTGGAGGTGGCGCGTATAGCAAAAGAATCGACGGATTGAGACGCCGAAATGTTGAGTGCGTAGTGGCGCAGATGATTGGGATTGCACAGCAGCGAGGGCTATGCAGAGAGGTGCGCAAGTCGAGATTCCGGTAGAAGGTGTGTGGATGAGTTCCGGTGAAAAGGCGCAAAATGGTTCCTGGTGGACGAGAGAGAGAGAGAGAGAGAGAGAGGATCTAGTGTGGGTGAGTGGGTCAACGCGTTAGAATCGGCCTACGCTCGCTGGTAGGTCCAAGGGGCCGGAGAGAAGCCGGTCGAGCAGAGAGTGAGATGAAGTCGGCTGCAGCTGCGGCTGAGGAAACGGGAGATTGCCGAATGAAAACGACCAAAAAGAGACGACTGCGTGCGCCAAAGCTTGCTGACCGAGCGACCAAGGAAGGAAGCAACAAAGTAACTCGAGATTGGGCTCAAGGCTCAATTCGGATGAGGCGAGGTGGGAGGATGCAGTCGTTGTCGTCGCCCGTGTCGTTTCGAAAGGAGATGGTTGTAGAGATGATTGATCCATCGGCGCTTCCGTGTGGAAGCGTGTGAATTTGGATGATTCAGAGCGTCTCGGAGCTCTCTCAAAGGGCCCGCGAGCCGCAGCCGAAAAGGAAAAGAGAGAGAGAAATGCGCGTGCGTGTGTCTGAAAATTGTTATTTTTATTGTGTGTGTGTGTGTGTCTATTGTAGTGCGTGTGCTTGTGCGTGTGAGTTGGACTCAAAGCGCGTCTCTGCGCCCCCCCCTCTCTCTCTCTCTTGAGCCGCGGAACGAAAAGCAGCGACAGCACGGCGTAGCCACTCTTTCTCGATTTCAAAGGGCGATCGGCTCAGAACAGCTGCTCATCTGAGACGGTCCTGTGCTTTCTGCTTCGCTCGCTTCTTGTGTGCCAAGAAATCCTTTTCTCTCTTCTCCGCTCGCCAACCCGCCTCGCGGCAGAGATGGACGACTTTTGGACGCGCATTGCAAATCCTCTTTCCGCTCTGTGGGGTTGCAAGATCTTGGCTGCTGTAAAAATCAATCTTAGCAGGCCATATCCAGAGTTGCCGGTCCGCTGTGAGGTCTCTCTCTCTTGCTATCGATTCTGACTCCTCCCACCAAGGTTTATAGCAGACAATCAAACCAAGCATGCTCTTTTGGCTGCAATGCAAAGGATCATGGTGTGTGGGCGGCATGGTTCATCGAGCTCGACTCACGCTTCTGTCTGCCTTAGAAGACAATGGGACGATCTCAGCACCCGCCCACCAAATTCACTTGCACTCACTCACCCACCCACCCACTACTGGCTAGCTGACGTCTTTCTTGTCCCACCACGTCGACAATTCGAGCTGGTTCGGACGATGCATGAGAGGAAAGCGAGGAGCAGAACTAAAGGTGTAAAGGTGTTGCCAGGCTGCAGCAGGTTAGTGTCGGAGATGCAAAAGCAACGGAGCTGTAAAAAAAAGCTCGCAGCGGAAATGAGGCGAATTGCAACATGATTTTCTTTTGCTCGCATTCAGACAAGTCGCCGGAACATTTGAGCTTTCATCCACATCACTCAAGAGACGGTGGACGGACGTAGTCGTGCGGTCGATGGGACGACGACAGCAACGACTCTTGGAACCTGGCCGAGACCAGAAACCTATTTCACACTCTTGGCTTGCTTCCATCCTCCTGTCAAAACACACTGACCACACTGAGCACTCTTTCTAACGTCAAGCTTTGCTTGTGCTTGCATCATCAAAAACTGAGCCAACGATGATCATAATGTTCAGCGGGAAAGATCAACGATTGCAACGACATCTTCAGCCCGAACCTAACTCTGTACCACCAGTCCTGCCCATCATGCATCCTCGCCATCCTCAACAGTGGCCGACTTTGTCGCCGGAGTGACAGCGGCAGTCGCAGCCTTACCTTCCGCTTCCGTCTTGCTCGAAGCTGTCGTTGACTCGGCCGCCTCAACTGTCGACTTTTGCTGCTGAGCCTGTGCCTGAGCCTGAG
Source organism: Sporisorium scitamineum (assembly GCA_001010845.1). Taxonomy (NCBI): domain Eukaryota; kingdom Fungi; phylum Basidiomycota; class Ustilaginomycetes; order Ustilaginales; family Ustilaginaceae; genus Sporisorium; species Sporisorium scitamineum. The sequence goes on along the minus strand of CP010919.1, from coordinate 888,339 downwards.
CCTGCGCCTGTTCTTGCAGCGCAACGAGCTGTGCACGCGCCTGCATCAACATTGCCGCCTGTTGCGGGGGCAGGTTGGGTGGCAGAGGTCCCTGCATCAACGCCGCTAGTTGAGCCGGGTGGATCTGTTGGCCGTTGGGCAGGGTCACTCTTGCGTCTGCGCCAGAGCCCGTCATGGGAAGGCTGATGCCTGGGCCGTTGGGTCCGCCTGGTCCACCGGGGCCGCCGGGACCGGCCTCGGGAGGTACAGGTCCCGCAGCGCCTTGTGGACCACCCTGAATCTCGATCTTGGTTCCCGGCGGAGTTACCAGCGGCGGCAGCTCGACATTTGCCTTGGGTACGGGCTTGCCCGCATCCTCGAGCTTCTTCACCTCCGCCGCACGCTGACGCTGAATATCGTAGTACACCTCCTTGTGCTTCAGATGCGCTACCATCTCGCTTGCCGTGGGGAAAATGAGCTGTCCCCATCCTTCCCTGAAAGTATTGGCCTCCGATACAACATCCAAGATTTCTGCCTCGAGTTCCTTTTCCGCCAACGTGAACCGCGCCATGGTCTCGTCGCCAATCGATCCTTTTTGCAGCAGCGTACCCAGTGCCTGCTTGTCGTCCCGCATGCGCATGATCCGACGCACATCCGTCATAGCCCTGTTCAGCAGTGCCGCTTTCAGCACTGCTTCTGGCGCAGGCGGGTCGGCGGCTACGAGTGTTTGGTAAATGTCGCGTGCTTCGTGGCCTTCGGGGAACCAGGGCTGATATGACTTGGCCAGGTTAAATGCTGATCGTCGTCGGTAGATGCGTGAGAATACCAGCATCGACACCACTAGTGTGACTACGTAGCCGATGGGCACAAAGATGGACAACGCCATGATTTTTGATCAATTGATGGTGGTGGAGGAAGCGCCCTGGATGTAGATCGAGTTTGCTGCTTGGGTTGCTGCGACAGAGCGGCCTGACTGTGTTGTGCGGGATAGCTGGATGCCTCCCGCTCTCCGTCGAAGGATACGAATTGCGCTCCTGGTGATGATGGTCGAGAAACGAGAATCTCGATATGGATCTTGATGTGATGGTCGGAATCGAAGAAGCGAGAATCCAACCTTCTTGCAGTGACAGATCATCAAAGGCTCGACTCTGTGTGTGTGTGTCTTTCTCGCCTGGACCGTGACACGACGACACCTCGACGCTCTGAACTCATTTTTCTTCTTCTCGCCCGACAAGATCAACACTTTTCAGCCCAATTACACGTGTCGTCCTTGTCCGAATTCGCCCCCATGTCTGTCACCGAGACAGTGCGCGCTTTAACATTCTTGCGATCGCAAAAATCCCTTCCTCCGCTGACGTGCTTGACTTGTGAGCCTCACTTTTCTCGTGGCTCAGTATGTATAGCAACAAGAAGCTCTTCGAAGATCGAGAACGACTTCGATTGAAGATGGCTTGATGTGAACTTAGACATGATAAAGATGCAAATGCGAACGGAATTTGGACAGAAATGCTGAAAGTGAAGAATCCAGGGCACGGTAGTCAAGGAATGGAAGCCACTACTTCTTTGGCCGAGGTGGGTTGAGTGATGTTGGTTTGAGGGTCATGACGCTTTGCTGCGAGTCGAGGTGCCAGTCGCTGTTACCGCCGCTGCCGCCGCCTCCTTCTTCATTTGAATAAGCAACTCGAGCTCGGTGCATACCTCGCTCATCGACGGCCGGTTCTTGGGCGTCTGGTCCCACATGCGATCCAGAAGGTCGACAATCTCGCCGCCAAATCGACGACGAATGAAGCCCGTATAGGGACGCTGCCTCTTCTGCCCCACATCCTGGTAGATCTGATGCTCGTTCATACCCTGAAACGGATACTTTTTCTCGGGCTGATGCCACTGCAGCGCCTCCCAGAACGTCATGGCCGCCGACCACACATCCACCTTCTCGTTGTAGTGCGGCTTGGGCACCCACAGCTCCACCGCCTGCCAGTTGACCGTGCCCACCAACGAGCGCATCATCGAGCGCGACGTGTTCTTGACGCGCGCCAGCCCAAAGTCGTTGATCTTGGCCGTCTTGCGTCGCGTGATGAGCACGTTGGTCGACTTGCAGTCGCGGTGGATGATGGCAGGTGTTCGTGTGTGCAGATACTCGAGGCCACGCGCCGTTTCGAGCAAGATGCGGAACACCTCGGCATCGCTGGGCGCAGCCGTGTTGCGAATGTAGTCGAACAGATCGCCGTTCGAGCACAGCTCGCTGACAATCATGCACGGAACGTGACGAGGATCCTCGGGGATGCTGACGCCGATGAAGCGCACAATATTCTCGTGGCGCAAGTCGCGCAGCAGGCTGAGCTCCTTGATGTCCATCTCGGTCAGTTGATCACGGATGTCGGCGATGGCCACCTTGTTGACGCGCGTCTTAGAAATGCGATACTTGCCCATATAGACGTCCTTGAACCCGCCCGAACCGATCTTTTCGAGCTTCTCCAACTTGGACGGAGGGATCTCCTTGTCCGTAAGGTTGAGGCTCTCCAGATCGAGGCCGTTGAGCTCATCAACACCGTCGCCCGCCTGCGGTGCATTGGCCTCTTCGTTGTTGGATGTGAGCGGAGGTGTAGGCAGCTTTTCGGTCGAGACCACTTTGCCACGTGCGCGCAGCAAGAGTGGCTGGTCGCTTTCGGTGGCTGCAGGATGCTTGTTGCTGGCGGCTCTCGTGTTGCGTCTCCGAGTAGGAGTGCGTTGTCCAGCCTTGATTTCATCGTCTTTGGCGGTGGCGGTGGAAATGTCCGATCGCGTCTCGTCGGCATCATCGTCCTCCTTCTCGCCATTCTCAGGCTCATCCACATCCTTTTCGGCATCGAGCTCGGAGAGCTGGTGCCAATCCAGCAACTTCTTGATCAGGTTGGCCTTCTTGTCATCTTCGTCCGTCAGGATCTCGCGGTGGAGACACAGTTGCTCCAACTCCGACTTGCGCAGTCGCGAGAGCGTTGCGAATGTAGGTTGGACCATACTGTTCTCGATACCTTCAGAAGGTACCGTGTCGCTCTCCGGAGACGCTGTGCGTGGGTCACGGCGTCGGCCGTCGGACGCTGGAAGATCCTCTTTGTCGAAGCTGCCGGCTCTGCCAGTCGATTCAGAAGCATTCTCCATGTCGATGTCATCCTGCTGTCCGTCACGGGGTGAATCCACTCCGCCGACTCCATTCGAAGCGCCAGCGACGAGGCGCAGTTTTCCATTGCGAAGCTTGCGGAACTTGGTCGGCGTAGGTGCATCGTCGTCATCGTCGGTAGCCATGTTGGCGTCTTGGTCCTGCTCGCCGATGTGGGCCTCACGATGGTCGTCGGACGAGGGCACGTCCAACGAAGCGCTGCGATTGCGAGGCTGATGCGAAGTAAGGCTCGCATCCGAATCCGCTGTGGCCCGTCTCGTGCGCATAACCCTGCGTGAGCTTGAACGGTTTGACGCCCTGCGCTCGTGAGTGGGCTCGTGGCTATCTTCCAGCGACAAGGTTGAAGCAGGATGCAGAGCCGGGGCGACAGCATCGCTGCTAGACGACAAATCCTCCATCCACTCGTCCTCATCCTGTCCAGCCTCTTGGCCAGACAGAGCTGCATTGAACTTGACCGACTTCTTGACCCGTTGCGGTCGTCGACCGCCGAGCTTGGGAGTGGCCATGGGATCTGCGGTTGGTGGAAAGAGTGCGTCGGACCCAACCACACCTCGCGTGCCAGTCTTTCGCCTTGTCGGCAAGCCCACGGTCAGGCGTGCGGTGCGTGATCGCGTCCTGATAGGCGATGAGGCCACAAAGACATTGAGCTGGTGCCTGTGCACAAAGGGAGAGTGCGACGTATTGGAAGCGCGCGAGCTCCGGCCTCCAAACACAGAGGAAGAGGTGGACGCAGACAGGGCTTCAGATCCGTGGGCGAGTCGTTGACGACGTCCCGCAGCAGCAGCACGCAAGGTGGCCTTGTCACGCAATGCACGACGCGGGGCTTGGTTGGCCTTGGACGGTTCAAAGTCGTCAAAGGTGGAAGAGTCCATGCGACGCAGAGTGCCTTCTGCAAAGGCTTTGGATCTGGCATGCAAGGCTCGCCCATTGAGTCGTCGGCTACTGGGCGAATGGTGAGGCTCGGCTTCGGTCTCTTCTCCGCCCGCCTCGTTCGAGGCATCGGTGAGGTCTCCTTCGCGGCCATCTGCAGAATTGGAAGGCGAAGAGCGATGCGCCGCTCGAGCTACACGGTGCGAGGCTTTACGAACTGACGAGCCCATCCACAGAGCATCGCTTTCATCCGCGTGATCAGCCAGTAACTCATCGGAAGGCTGAAAGCTGCGACTGGAGCGAGGCTTTCGCCGTGAAGAGGACGAAGCCTGTCGATCACGAGACTGAGAGTGATCAAGTCTTGACCGGCCGGTGACAATCTGATTGACAAGATCTTGCTTGGTCAACAGCTCGAGCTGGGCTTCGGTAGGAGCGACATCCCAAGCACCAGCGGATGTGCAAAGCTGGAGGAGCTCGTCCCTACGAAGACGGTGAAGTTGCCAGGTTGGTGCGGAAGAGATCAGGCGTGCCTGCTCTGCCTCTCCATCGTCCATGTCTACACTCGCCTCGCTGCTGGGATCCGAGTCGGGTGGTGCTGCACGTGAAGTGAGGATGCGATGGGAAGCTGCAGGGAAAGAGGGTTGGTTGATGTCGACGACCGTGTGATTGCTGTTCTTGCGACTAATTGAGCGAGATTGGGATCTGCTGAGCCTGCCTGGCAGGCTATCCTCGAGGGTCATGCCATCGAGCGTCTTGTATAAGGAGTTGCGGCTGGAATGTCGTGTTTGAATCCTGGGACGAGATGGCAAGACGGCAGTGGCAGCATCTTCGGTCCTTGAAGTGGGTGCGCAAGATGAGGTGGGCGAGACAGAGAGGACGGAAGACCAATCGGAGGGTTCGCTGGCAGATGACGATGGTTTGTCGCGGGGCAGGTGTGGAGAGGTGATGAGATTGAGAGACTTATTCCTCCGGCCGCGAGGTTGGGGCGCAGAAGCACCGACCCTTTGGGAAGCCCTGTCGTGGCTTGCTCTGCCGAGCTGGCCTCGAGCGCCCTTTTTGCGCTTGAGACCTGCGCGGACCTCCGCGATATGCATGGATGCAAACGGCGATGCGCTGACGAGCGGCAGCTCGATGACGCAGGAAACGTGGTTGGCCAGGGAGGGCGAGCGCAGTAGGGTGGAGCTGGCGTGTGCAAGTTTGTCACGTAGCACCGAGGGTGTTTTGTTATGCGCTGCTGAGCGCTCGGTGGTGGCAGAACCGGTTTTGCCGATGAGAGATGCTGAGGATACGTCGACAGAGTGGTTCTGGGGAACAGGAGACAGAGCGGTACGTGTTCTGCTCGCATACACCATGACGAGGGCAACAGAAGTGAAGTGATCGAATCAAAGGGCAAGGTTGTATCAATGGTTGGAAAGAGCCGGGTCGCCCAAAGGTCGAGTAAAGCCTAGTGAACTCAGCCGATCATAATGGAGGGACGAAGTCAAACAGCTTGGTTGTTGGCTTCGTGCCGAAAGGAACGTGTGCGATCCGGTAGAGTCGATTGTAACCAGAGTTGGAGGGGACACGATGTCAACAGCAGGTAGAAGAGGTTGAAGCTGATCCGACGCTGTTGAGTTGCTTGGTCACGATCGAGTTAGGGGTAAGCGGAAAATGCAGCAAGATGTGAAAGTGGCGAGAGAAATTGCAGTGCAGAAGAATAGAAGCGGTGATGGAAAGGTGAAACTTGCTATGCAAAAAGAGAAGCAGATTCGAGCAAGCGATAAAGTGGAATGAGATGAAGACGATCAAGCTGCAGGTAGCCGGCTACGAGTGCTGTTGGATGTGGTGGACGAGGAGTGAGATGCAAGAAGAGAGAGTGCAGTTGGAGATGGTTGAAACGGGATCGGGATTAAAGCGAGCGAAGTAGTTGCAGTGCAGTGAAGTGAAAGAACGATTATGTGACAGAGTGCAAGAAGATTGAAAGGCAAGGAAGAAGGGATGGTCCAATGGATGCTTGCTGGTTGAAGTTGATGTTGATGATGGTGTTGGTGTCGAAACCAAGTTGGAAATATGCAAAAGCGCTCCATTAAAACTGCCTTTCTGTGCGGAGAAGCACACTAAAAAATCGCCTTTTGATCAAACAGCCTCGTCGACTCAGCCTTTCTCGACACCGCCATCTGCTGCCACTTTTCTCTTTCCAACTGCATTTATTTAAAAAATAATTATTAAAATTAAATATGAGTAAACAAAGACATTCTCGGCAGAGACAGACAACTCCACTCTCGCCCGAATCGTTCGCTCTTGACAACCGCGCGATGCTGACACTCAAAGCGCGTCGCGTAAATTGATCGTTTTCGGTCGCCTCTCGAATCCACCCCTTTGGACACAAAGTCACGCAGTTGAGGCGGGGAAGCACCCAGACAGTCAGACAGGCGACCAAGCTGATTCGAAAAAAAAAAAAAAAAAAAAAAAAAAATAGACAGAAATGTTGCGATCGGATTCAATAAGAGCATGCGGTGCTAAGGATACAGCTAAAGGACGGAGAATGAAGAGCTTGATGCAGAGCTCTTTTGGTGGCTTGGATATGTAAAGAACGAGATATGGAAGCAGGAGCGAGAAACTATCGAGAAGAGAACGTTGAAATGCAGAGAGAGGGAGAAAGGATACCCATGACAGATAAAGAGAAGAAGCTGTTGCCAATGGCCGCGCAGACTCAAGCTTGTTTGGTCTTGCATGGCCAGCTGGCTCAGCATTGAATGCAAGCAAGTGGTCTGCTTGAGTAGAGATCCGATCGAGGAAACATGGAAGAAAGCTTAGACACCGGAGTTAAACTCTTGTCCCTCGACGCCGATCGACGCCAAGAGGCCGTTCAGATACTCCTGTGTACTTGCGTCGTTGCTCAGGTCGCCGCTTTCGTTGAGCATCTGCTCAAAGCTATTGTTGCCCGAGTCCAGGCTTGAAGTGTGCATGCCAACACCGCCGCCCATCTTGCTGCCCATGTCAAAGCCAGCAGGCGAGAGAAGCGGCAGGTTGCCGCCGGGCACCATCAAGTCAAGCGCAGAGTCGCCGCCGTTTCCAGCCACAGCAGCTGCTACAGCCATCCCCGCCGAGCTCATCGACACGCCGCTCACGTCGGCCTGGTTGAAGCTCATGTCCAGAGGCGAAGGCAGCGCACCCCGGAGTGGATTGGTCTGGCTCGCCCAATGCCTCTCGAGTCGCTCCTTTTGCATCCTCGCGTCGTCGCCCGTGTTGAGCGGTGGAGGCTCACACAGACCCACGCCCATCTGTGGGGAGGGAGTGATGGGTGTGTGCACCGCGCGTTGCTGCATCATGCCCCACGCAGCCGGCGTCGGGCTTGCTGCAGGCGACAGCTGCGGGTGAGGGCTCAGCATGGCACCATTCGCCGTCCTCTGAGGGTTGAGGTACGCAGGCGCGGGTGGGATCGAGACCATCAGGTTGGGCTTGCTCATCGACAGGCCACGCTTGCGCAGCAGAGTGGGAGCCTGCAGGCTGGCATTCGAGGATGCCTGCTGAGGTTCAGTCTTGAAGCCAAAGCCGGGCTGCGGCGAAGGCTGCGTCTGGATCAGCGAAGGGGGCGGGTTGGCATGCGCAAAGCCACGCATGTCCATCTGAGCTTGCTGCTGGTGAGCCATGGCAGGGTGCAGCTGAGGCGCACCGCCGTTGGGGAAGGCGGCCGTCATGGGCGACAGTCCATGCGCGCCCATGTGCAGTCCGGCGGTGGCGTGGTGCAAGGGAGAGGCGAGCGGTGCAGCTCGGCCCAAGGGCGAGGCACCAGGACCGGCAGTGAGGAGCGAGACAGTGGGCGTGCCTGGGTTGGTACCGAGCGCCTCGACGCACTCGAGGTCCCAGGCGATGACGAGCACCACATCGCCCACCTTGCTTCCGGGACTCAAGCTTGAGCCAGCATCGTTGAGCAGCGCAGGGGTAGCACCGTTACGGCCGGTCGTGGCAGCAGAAGCGGCAGCGCCCTCGATCGCCACCACCAATTCTTGAATGATGGTGACGCCCGAGACGGCCATACCGAGAGCAGCTCGCTCGCTGGGCTCCTTGCCAAACGACTGGAGGCCATCGTGACCGCTGTAGACGTTGACCGGGTGGTTGCGGCTGAGAAAGTCGGCCCAAAAGTCGGTAGCAAAGGGAGCCTGGTGGCACCATCGGTGGCGCAGATTGCCGTTCGACTGGTTATTGGCGTCCAAGGGCGTGCGTGGCGAGGCTGGTCCGCTCGAGGTGCCCGAGATGGGGCTCAACGAAGCAATGCTGCCGTCGCTCTCGCGGCGCTGGCTGGCCTTGTTCTTGACAGGGGTGGAAGTGGTCGGATCATCCTGCGACGAAGCAGTCTGATCGGCAGTCTCGTTCGCGCTGCTATCGACCGTAGCCGAGGCGCCGCCAGTCACAGTGGTCGAGCTGACATCGACACCGTTCCTGCCCGAAATCTTTCGGGGCGCCTCCAGCGGTTCCACGAGCGACAAGACACGCTTGCCATGCGAGTAGACCGTGGTCACAGAGGTGAGTCGGAGGTCCTGCGCCGAGGTCAACGAGAGCTGTGTGCTAAAGTGGTCGTAGCGGGGCATCATGACATCGTGACGCGGGATTGAGAGAGGAACATGGACGTGGAGGAACTGGCAAGGCATGCGGTGGTACATTTCGGCAAGGCGGGGAAAGCGGAAGTGGCCGACGCGCACCGAGTCCAGCGTCATCTGAGGGAGGCTAGACTGGTTGTTGGCGTACGTGGTCATCGAGTTGCGGTCGAGGTTGGTGTAGACGTGCTTCTCGTCGCCCGAAGAGCAGTGCACCCACATTGAAAAGCTGGCGGGGAGGATGGGGCAGGGAGTGTTGGGGCTCGTGCTCTTGACACCAGTCTGAGGAAGGTGGAGGTCGTTGAGGCCCGAGGTGATCGAGTGCGTGGCCGACAGCGGAGGAACACCAGGCGAAAGAGGGCTGGTCAGGCCCTGGCCACCGCTGAGACCGGGGGTATAAGGCGAAAGCAAACCGGCGCTGTTGGCGCCGCTGTCCATCGAGAGAAGCGGGTAGGCTCCGCCGAGGCCGCCGTAGCCGTAGCCGGCAAGCGTCTGTGCATACATCATTCCGCCAGCGGGAATGTAAAAGTCCTCCTCGGTGGTGGGCTCGGCAATGAGCTGTTGGAATTCAGGATCGCCTTTGCGAATGTTCTTGAGGACCTGGATGTGGCTCGAGACCTGCTTACGAGTACGCACCTTGTTGGTCTTGCGCTCAATGTAGTCGGCGATGAGCTCGTTGCGGCCACAGGGCTTGCCGTGCACCAACACCTTTCGACGACCGAGCTTGGGAATGAGACAAAGAGCTGCAGGAAGGAATCGTGAGCCAGCACGATAATCGAGACAGAGGCGGAAGAGAGACGACGATGGTGATGGTGACGAAGATGGGTGTAGAAGGGAAGATGAACAAGAAGTGAAGCAAAAAGCAAAAAGGACGAGAGCGAGTTAGCACATCGAGAACCATTTGATACATGCCGCGCAGATTGCCAATTTCCACCTAAGGTCCGCCGCATGACCGCATTGTCCCTCCCCGCACCTTTGAGCAACCTCTGACTCAAAGTTGCGCAAGACCGAGACAGGGGCGAGCATCAAGACTCGGAGGACAAGATGATGGTTCTAGTCTCGATGAGCCCCGCTCGGCGTTCTCGACAGGTGCAGACCAACCAATTTCCCAAATTTGGGCACTTTGGCAGCAGACCCTTTAATTTTTCTGAGATTCAAATTTGACCGAGACGCGTCTCGTTCTCTCTCTGTCTCGGACTGCTGAAAAATGCTGGCGCTTACAGACACTTCAAACAGTGCCCAGCAAGCCCAAAGCAAGTTCCTAGGCTAGGGACGAGACGGGACCTTCAGGTCGAGCAAGCTTCAACGTGCAGAGAAGAGTCGGGCGATAGAATCATACTTACCTTCCCAAAAGGCGACCTCGACGTCATCGGGCCACACGTCCTGGTTCTTGCCGTTTCCGTTGCCGTTGGGAGTGGCATTGCCGCCAGCCACGGCGTTGCCAGCGGAATTGGCCGACTTGGCTGCCGACGACGACGACTTGTCGTTCGCCGTCGCCCTGCTGCTGCTGGGCGATGCCTGCGACTGCGCCCTCTGCATGGCATCCGACGCAGCACATGGCGGAGCACTCTTGGGCGGCTGCTCACCGCCAAACGCCGGCAACGACAGGTTGGCGGTGAGATTGGCAATGTGAGCTGCACGATCCACGGCCGTGAGCGAAAGACGCCGAACTCGGCAAGGCGATGCGCTCGACTGCACCGATGCCGGCGTCTCAAGCCCTGCGCCTACGCTAGAGCCGACGGAGAATTGTGGATGTTGCTGGTATGCATACATGTTAGGTGGGATCTGTTGAGGCAGGAATCGCTGCTGATGAACCATGTGCTCGGCACTACGTTCGGGCGTAGCGTCGACCTGCGATGTGCGACGTCGTTTGGCATCTTCAGTGAAGCCAGCGAGGGGAGTGGGTGTGGGGCTGTTGCTCGACGACATGCTCACCGTGAGGCGCGGTGGCGACATGAGGAAGCCGGTCCCTGACACGTCTTGCGCACTCGCGCTCATGTCTGCCGTCACGTTGTGGGCAGAGGCCACCGCATTGTAAGAAAATGGGTCATAGGCTTCAAACGAGATGCTCATGCTTCTCGCGCCAGCGTTGGGACCCGCCGGGCTGGCATAGTCGGCCAACGACGAGCTCGAGTCGGTCGAGGGCATCAAGGGCTGAATGCTGTGACGACGGCCCGAGTTGGACTCGGCACAAACATGCAACATCGACCCAAATGCACCGGCGCCCGTGGACGACTGCGTGGTGGGCCGCTTAGCAACGAACGAAGTGTCGTCGACGTTGCAGAAAGCCAGCTGCATGTCAGTATTCATGCGGTCAAAGTCGAGCGCGGCTGCGAGCGACTGAGGGTCGCCACTCATGTTTGCGTCGACAATGCCAGGAGCATCGTGGGAAAACACGTTGGCCGTGTCGTCCGACGCATCGCCGGTCATGCTCGTTTCCTGGCGCTTGGTGGCAGAGGCAAAGGCAGCGTTGGCAGCGCTGATGGAGGCGTGATGGAGGTGGAGTCGATCGCTGACCTCCTGCTTGTTGTTGGTCATGTCGTTATCCGGGGTATACAGCAGAGAAGACGACGAGAGGGCCGAGTCAGAGTATATGGGCGAAGGGAAAAGATGCTGAAGGTCTCCTGTAGGAGAGCTAGACTGATCAGTGGACATGTGCGCTGCGGCTTGGCGTTTTAGAAGGTTGGCTTGACTGCAAGTTAAAACGTCGCAAGATCAATAGCTGCGGCATTTCGAGGAGCTGATGATGTTGTGCGTAATCAAATGTCGCAGAAGAGTACGAAAGGTATGCAGCAAAAAGAAAAGCCGTCAGACCTTCAAAGTTGCGATTAGGCGAGAGCAAGTACTAAAGAGCGTTGGTATAATGCTGGCTTGAAGACGATTAGTGGAGAGGAGATGGGTCGTGGAACACGTTGGGGAGTAAAGGCGGGGAACAGATGAAGTCGAAAAAAGAGACGATGGCGAGCAGATAGGCTCCAAGTAATGTTAGAGCCAACAAAGGCGAAGAATGGAGTGGGAGAGGGATTCAAAAGAGATGGAGGAGAGATGAACAGATGGGGGAAGGGAGAAGGGGGATCTACGACAAGCATAGATGCTTTTAAGGCGGAATGGAGGTCGACAGAACAGATATGTGTCCAGCAGCGAACCTGATCTGCCACGGACGTCGATCTTGGGACTTACCAGGCAAGGGAAGAGTTGAGGAGAGCGGCGTTGTGCCTGCGGTCTGCCAATCTTGGGTCCTGTCAAAAGAGTGACTGGTTGCGCACTCTAGTCTGTGCAAAGCCCACGGGAGGATCTGTTAGAGGAGTGCAAAGAGAGACAGCGGCAAGCGTTTGCGAGCTTGGACGGGTCGAGGCACGGGCGTCGATGTCGAGCAGCGCAAGCACAAGGAGGTTCTATGACACAAGGATCAAGAGCGAGAGCGAGGGTTCTGAATCGTCCTGCACGCCAATGTGCGATGCGGGAGAAGGCCAGTGGGGGCCAAGGTGCTGCTACGATGGCGGCGGAGGCTTGCAGGAGGCGGAAGGGCAGAGACGAGGGCGCGAGCCAAGAGGCGGGAAATGCGGGGTGCAAGGGGTCATGTCAATGAATGCCACACGCCGAAGAGGGCTGCTATGCAAGAAAAAGATGCGCCTGACGGGCCAGGATGCCGGTCTGATCGGCTGTCGAGGTCCCTCCTGTCTGCCGTTGATAGCCTGCTGCTTCCTGCGGCAATCCGGGATCGACAAATGAAACATCAAGGTGGCCGAAACAGATTTGTCCGCTGCATCGCAAATACAGAGCTAGATCATTGTTCCGCCAGCTCTCGAAAATGAGAGCACGACACAGCCGCAGCCTCAACGAATGAGTCTGGCGATAAGCGCATCTTGACTCGTCGCGAGGTAGCTGCGAAATGGCGCGATGCGATCTGCTGTGTCACTTTTTTGGCTTTGGTAGGCAGGCAGGCGCTTGCCGATATCCAGAGCGAGGGAAAAGTTACAGTGCAGGAAGAACCGATCTGCAAGCTGACAGGGTGAGAAGCACGATGGGAAAGGAGGCATGGCCCGTCTGGAGGATGACGACCAAGAGTTGGCGACATGGATGCAGCATTTCATGCATCGACAGACGCGAGGGGTCTGGCGTGGGCGTGGCTTGCTCGCCAAGGCAGAGTGAAGAATACGAGGAAAATTGAAAGGCTGCAACGCCTGTCTCCCGGGGTGCTTCTCGCTTAGACGAGTTCAGGCGTCTGAGCTCGCTTTCTCCTGGCGCACTGCATTGGACAAGAGTCCCGTAGCACAGTACGCTGCACAGGATGGTGCAAAAGGCCATAGCGAGGACAACGGTGCAGCCTTGTTACGTTTCCTTTGCGGTGTATGACCAACACTTTCTTGCCGAAACAAGCCGTCGTCATCGTCGTCGTTGTGACAATGCCTCGTAAGGGCGCCACAGGAGTAGGAGGCCAGCAGAGCAAGCGACACAAGTGATACATCGTCGATCGGGGCCAAGACAGGCACTGCATAGAACTGGCATCCGCGTGTTCGGCAAAAGGTCAGAGGAGAGAATAGGCGAGAGCTGCTGGAAACCCGAGAAAGCTGTCTGTAAGCAAATGCCTCTGGACAGCATGCAGAGCGACTGATCATTTTTTGGTTGCTTCCCAGGTCGACCGTTTGCGTTCGCGGCACAGGTTGACCAGAGCCGCCATCGAACGTTGCTCACAGCGACTGCCAAACGGCAAAAAGCGCAGGAGATAGCCGCCGGTCAGCATCGTAGAGGACGGACCAACAAGGGAGGCAGGAAAATGACAGATCACAAAGCGGTGCTGCTGCTGTTGCTCCTGCACGTCTGCTGATCTGCTTGCTCATCTGCATTCGCAAGCTCCGACCAAATTAGGACTCGAACTTAATTAAATTTGCGGAGAGTAGGAACCGCTGCAGCTCGAGTGAACGTCAAGGCTGGCGGACCATGAATCCCGCTGCTCACCTCCCTTTTTTTTCCGAAAAATTAGAGAGGAACTGCCAGTCCGCCTGGCGCCAAAAGCAGATCCCGACGGGCTTCTTCTGCTACCATAGGTTGGCGAAGAGTGGCTCCGCACGGGACAGCATTCGCGGAAGCACTTCTCTGCTCGAATCGGTCAAGAGAGCAGCTCGAAATTGCAATTGTGGGTGAGCAAGCGGATCAGAGCTGGGTGCAGCCCAAGCAACTCCTTTCATCCTGTGTCTCCATCGCACACAGAAGGGATGCGCATGTGCGGCGTACCGAGCATCGCCTGGAGATGCTCTGAGACCTTGTCGATCCGCTGGAGGAACCACGAGAGAGCAAGTATTTGATAGCAGCAAGGGCGCAGAACCAATATCGGGACGATCGCTCCAGACTGGGACCGCGGTTGCCGTCACGGATCATGACCAACAGACGCCAGGGGTTGGATGATGTGGGAGAGGAAAAGGTCTCGAAGCAGCAACGAGTCGCTAGGACGATACCGGGATCGATAACGCGAGAGTCGACTCAGCTTGAGGAGGAAGAGCAGCAGCAGCAGCAGCAGCAGCCGTATCCCGCCAGAATGTGACTGAAGCGAGCAACGCAAAAAGGTGACCAAGCAAAGGGGTCGGCCCCGTCCCGATTTTCTTTTTCCTCCCTTTTTTGGCCAACTCGACGCGCCTCGAGTCGCGCGCCTTGACTTTGACCAGCTGGCCGCCTTTTTCGCCCTCTTCTGCTTCCGACTCGAGTCCAGCTTGTATATCACACAGGCTGGATGGTCACAGTCGAGTCGAGTGCAACAAGAGCCAGAGCAATGAAATCGCCGCTGATCGAGGCGCTTGCGGGCCAGCTGGCGACCAAGTTAGCTGACGGCGCAGAAAAGAGAGAGTGCAAATTTTGGACCCTTGCATATTCGATGCAGCCATTGTTGGCATGTGGCTGCTGCTGCTGCTCCTCTTCATCATCTGCCTTCGCCAAGGTTTGGGCATCTGCTTGTTCGCTTGGATCAGCTTTCATGCATGCCATTCCGCCCCTGACACCTTTTCTCTCCTTCCCGATCAGCATGCCATTATGTGAATTCACTCGTGCAACATGCTGTCTCGAGAAGGAGCTTTCTTGCTCGTCGAGATCTCTTCACGTGCCTGTGTCGCGGTGATCAGCGTCCGAAATCCTTTTGCCGGCCCGCTGCGCTATCGCCCCTGAACCTCAGCATCGCTTGTATAATCACAAAGCGTCTACGTCCGCCGTCGGCCAAGTCGCTCTCGCTGTGGCTTGCTCGCCTACGCTCGCCAACACTTGCCCGCTGCTGTGGCCACGTTGCTGTGATTCTTTAATGATGGACAGAATCACAGCTTGAAGCGAGACCAACACTGATGCATCTTCTAGCAACAGGTGTCGGTCTTCTGAGGCGGCAACACGTTAGCGACGCGTAGGCCCTGCCGAGGACTTGTGACTTTGACCATCGATCCCAGCGCATCGCAGCCGTTGCTTCTCTCTTAGCTCAACCTCGCCCAGACCGGCAAATCCAAGCCTCACTGAGCCACTAGGTTGTTTGATCCTGGACACAAAGCTGACGACCTCACTGTGGCGAGCACCTCGAGATCTTTGTTGGAAGGAGCCTACTTACGATAAGGTTGTGCTGAGGCAGATTCTCGGCTGATTGGGGCGATAGGTTGGATATGCACAGCAGACTCCGAGACGAGAACTTTTGCTGAAGTGAATCAGAGGACGGCGTCGATTATGTCAGCCCACCAAGGGATGAGTTGTGATCGATTTCCCCCTGACAGAGGAAGGTGACAGGCGGAAAAACAAAGCAAGCCTTCGCTTGGGGTCGAATAGAGCTGTGTCGGAGCTGCAATCGATTGAAAAGCCGTGCTTGTGACTGCGTACTGAAGTCGAGGATGGTCTTGCTGACGTTGGACGTGAATAGGGGGAAAGGTTAAGGTTGGGAAGGAAACAGACAGAGGGAAGGTGGCGAAAAGCAAGGGGCTGAGATCACGGGACATGATGGAGTATGTATACCAAGCGAATGTTTGTGGCAAGCAAGGAGGTGTGACAAGACAATGCCAGGATTGGCTCGCTAGGACCATCCCTGGCCTCGACGCCAAGATACTGAAGTTGCCTTTGCAGGTTTTCTGTTCGATCGACCGGGAATATTGATTTGCCAACGCCGATGGGTCTCACAGAGCTCTTGCTACTCGCAGAAGGTGGAGCTTCTTGGTGCGAATTCATGTGTCGATCGACATGTGGCCATCGGTTTGCTTCTATTGCCGCCCTTTGGTTCCAAAAACAGCTGATGCATAGGAGTTGCCAAATCAGGCCGTGAGTGAAGAATGATACAGCAAACGACCATCATCTTCTGAGCTAAAAGTTTCGAAACCATTGCCCTGGGCCAAGCTGCTGGAACCTCGAGATCAGTTTCGGCAGAACGAATGTACCACTGTCTCTCTCTGGCGACTTCCTGATCGGGTCGGAAGCGCAACATCAGTGTTAAGTGTAAGAGCTGCCCTTGACCCTTGTGTGCGATACAATAACCACGGTTATGTCTCGGGAAGGATGACGATGGGGGTGACGCTGGCAGAACAGTAATGAGGACGGAGCGTCTGACAGCAGCGATTGAGGGCGGACAACTAATTTGGACAGGTCAAGGAAAAAGCTACATTCCTCGCTCTGCCGAAACTCAGACACGCCTGTCTCGCCAATGCCACCTCACTCATATGGCTGGCTGTTTGAGCAAGCGAAGTGGTTCTTTCTGACTCTAGCGTCCTTTTGATCTCGCCGTGACATCCCAGGATAGGCATCGGCAATTGCAAAACTTACAGTACACTTCCTGCTTCTCGGAGCCCGTCCACTTTGGACAGACCAGACGTAAACTTGCAGAGGCCCCGCCTTTTAAATGAACACGGTAGCCTAAGTGTGTTTCGGCTGCGCTCACACGAGGGTGATTCGATTGGGCTTCCATCGGAAACCACTTTTGTATCGTCGTAGGCGTGGTCACCCGATGCCAAACCCCACCTCTGTCACCACTGCAACAGGTTGACGTGCTTGGTGCGGCTGATCTTATCTTTATCTTAGCGTGGGAATGACACATCACACGCGCTCTTCGCTTCGTGAGCATCCTTCTATAACCGAAGTAGAGTGGTAAACCGTCCCGGGTGAACTGTCGAGCCAAGAACCGCGGTTGAGGTGGTTAGAGGCCAAGTTGGGCAATGCAGCAAGTTTTTCAGGACTCTTCTTGGAGCCACGATTTTTTCATGATGGTTTCATTTTCTTTTCGTTGGTGTGTCGTTTTTGAAAGGCAATGTTCTTTTCGACAAGTACACCTGTGCAAAGACGGAGATCGATGTGCCTCAAACTCTCCAGCCCAAGCCTGCAGACGGAAGAGCCAGACAGCGTTGCACAGATACAAGCACCAAACCTCGAACGTTCCGGATCATCGAGCGGTAGCGCTAATCACCGATGCCAAGTAAAAACAAAACCCGATCAACTGTCAGACTCGCGCCCAAGCTCTGCAACGCGTTGATCTGGACCCTGAATTCCGAGAGCTTCCCAGCTCAAACTTCCTAGAATTAACACCATCACCTCCGCCTCGACCGACCATACCAAGGATGACTCCATAGATACCACGCTCGCGTCGACCTTGATACCACGACCAACGCAGCACACAGACGATGTCATACTTGCCCCAATCAATACCCTCTGGGACCACGCGTCCCACCCATCCAAGCGGGCATGGTCTCGATCGCCGTCGCCCGAACCCTCGCACCACGACGTCGCAAACGCTCAAGCCGGGCCGAGCACGCAACTCACCCCCGCACGCCAAGCTGCCGTCCAGCGGCGACTCGTGCGCCAATCCACCCGTGGCGACCACCTGCCGATGCACACACGAAGTGCCGAACAAGCGCGCATGCTGCGTGCGCTCAAAGGCTACCCGCCCATCGGCAGCTCTGCCGACGCTGACCAGCTTAGCGATCTCGAAGAGTCGATCGAAGTGGGCAAATACCAGATGGTTCGATTCGGAGAGAGGTATATCGTGCAGATCGGGCGAAGGCGGACGATGCGCGAGGAGGAGTTGTCGAATGAAGAGGATGACGGGCGAAGAGCGGCCATGTCTGCGGTCGATGCGGGAATGTCGACGGGCGCCGAATGGATCTTGGCGGCGGCAGCCGAGGATGTTTCGCTGCAAGCGGGTGGCGATAATGAGAGTGGTGCGGGGCCTTTTGTCGGCGGCCACACGGGTCACGCACAGGCAGAGTTGAATCAGAGGCAGATCGCTGAAGCTGAAAGAAGAGCGAGGGAGGCCGAAGCGGGGGCCAATAGGGCCGCTGCTGCTGCAGAAGCTGCGCGCAGTCAGGCAGAGCGACAGGCAGCGTTTCAAGAAGAGGAAGACGCGGTGGACCTGGACGGCGATGTTGAGGATCTCGACGAGGGGGACGACGAGGTCGATTTTGATTAGCGCAGCTCACAACTCCAAGCGTCGATCTCAATGCAACGCCTGCACACCGCGTTGATACGCGTTCTTCGCGATATGATCTCAGTACCACCAGCGCAGCATTGAGCGCCTCCGGCTGCAAGCATGTTGTGCTCATCACCTTGGAGAATGAGAGAGAAGGGTTGAGTATATAAGAGAGAGAGACTCTTGAGCAGGTGTACAAAGGTGTGGAGGAGAGGGGAGTAATTATTTCGCGCGAGAAATGGATGGATTTTTCTGGCCAAGCGCACAGACCGATCTGATGGCTGTGCGAATTTGGCTGGAAATGCGAATCGGTCAGCACCAGCCAAAGCGCAGCTTGAGACTGCCATCCATCGACGACCATCCAACTCCACACACCGCTGTCCACGCTCGAACCACACATCAATCCACCGTTCTTCCATCTCTTCGCTGTCCTTGCAATACCCTACACTCTCCTCACTTGATCGCACGATCGCATACGGCTTATACGTAGAATAGCGCACGGACGCATCAACTTGGCCTGCTACAGCATCAAGCAGAGCGATTTAGCATTCATTTCCCAAGCACGGCTGAATCGCGCACACCGAAAACAGCTAATAGGTCACCCCTCCTCCATCAAACACCGTCAATATGATCTTGCTCGGCACTGAAAACATCATCATTCGCGATGTCTTGACGGAAAAGTTTGAAAAGTAGGTTTTCACAGCATTGCCAAGCGAAGGAATGATGGCAAGCTTACTGATCTCATCTCCTTTGCGTCTACAGGCCCGCATCAGTCGACCAAACTTTCACAGACTTTGACGGCGTAGCGTATCATCTCGAGTCGACGAGCAAAGCAGGGCCGTTGACGCTCTCGATGGACATTCGATGCTGGTCCGAGCTGGTGCAGGCCGGTGCCGCCGAGGTGCTCAAGCGCGAGTACGGTTCGTGGATCCGCGATTCGGTCGAGCCAGAATACAGCATCACGCTCGAGTTTGACTATGCCAAAGTGCCGGCTGCAGGACCGGAACGCGATGCACTCATCACCAGCGTCTCTCTGCTCAAGCGCAATGCGATGGCAGCACCGTTCGAGCGAGCTTTCGCCTTGCAGAAGCAACTCGAAGCGGCGGCTTCCGAGGCCGGCACTGCGGGTGTGCCCAGCACAGGAACCGAAAGCATGCCCATCAACTACCGCGACGACGAGGCGATCTACGTCATCCCTTCCGCCGACCGCGTCACCGTCGTCTTCACCACCACATTCAAGGAAGAAACAGACAAGGTGTTGGGCAAAGTGTTTTTGCAGGAATTCGTCGACGCCCGCCGTCAACCGTCGATCCAGAACGCTCCCCAGGTTCTTTACTCGAATCGCGACCCCCCGCTCGAAGTACGCAACGTAGCCGGTCTCAACAGAGGCGACGATGTCGGGTATGTCACTTTTGTCTTGTTCCCAAGACACTTTGCCAACGCCGAGGTGATGGAGGCTACCATTTCGAGGATCCAGCTATTCCGCGATTACCTGCACTACCATATCAAGTGCTCCAAGGCGTACATGCACAGCAGGATGCGTCACCGTGTTGCGGAGTTTTTGAAGGTGCTGAATCGGGCTAAGCCCGAATTGGCAGAGAAGGAGAGGAAGACTGCTAGCGGTAGGACGTTCCGTCGCGCGTAATGTGTGGTTTAGATGATGCATTCATACAAAAGTCTCTCTACTGCGTCATGTCAAAATGTGGGGTGTGAGCAGAGGAAGTTTCAAATGACTGAAGTGTACAAGTACATGTTGACGGAGCAGTGCTGGAACCGAAACAATACGAACACTGTCATCAGGAGCCAACGCTTTGAGCACACACCGTTGTGCCTGTTGCGGATATTGCTCCTCCAAAAGCTGCTGAGCATCTTCCAACGCAAAAGGTTTTCGCGAGATCAGACGCCCAACTAGGCCTTCGGCGCGCTTATGTTCGTCGTGCGTCGCCAGAACCAGATCGGGCTGGAAGGTGGGTATCAGATCAAGGATGTTAGGGAATGCACAAGCAACAGCACCTATCAAAGGCAAGCTTTGATGGTCGAAGCTGTGGATGAGAACTCTTCTCTCTTCCTCTCTCCGGTCTTGTTTAAGAGTGTCGGGGAGTGAGGTGGGAGTGATCCCGTGAGGCGAGTAAACGATATGCACCGGGCGAGCGGCGTTGCGGCACGACACGAGGATGGCACCGTGCAGCTTGGTCCATGCGGGGCTAAGTGTCCAATCTCGTGCTGGGAGATGCTGGATCGATATACCTTCTGGCAGGGTGCCGTCTTGATCCGCGTCTTGCCGTCTAGCGACCGATGAAAGATTGACTACCTTTGAACGGTCGAATTTGACTGGAAGCGATCGCAAAGCTGAGAGCAAATCCGCAGTGGTAAAGATCGTTGCTCGCTGAAGCACCGCTAGCGAGTCGTCGTCGGCGATGGTCTCGGGATGCAAATGGTCGGTGAAAGGGTGACTGAACAGGATCGCATCAAGTTGTCCGCTTCCTTGCGATTGGTCGTTCAGCCATCGGTCGAGTTGCGCGACAGATGCAAAGGCAGCAGGCTCTTTACGGGTTTGACGCGAGAAGAGGGGCGAGCCGTCTAATTGCGGGGTTGCATCGAGCCATGGATCGAGCACTAGATTGTAGTATCGAGCATCCTTGCCCGGGCTCCATGTTGGCAAACGCAACAGCCACGAGGTGTCGCCATTGAGCTTGTGCAACTCGACAGCCCCCATGTTGGTGCGCAGAAAGACCTGAGAGCGACTTGCTTGTCAGCGAGCATCTACGAGAGCCATGATTGAAGTTGGAGCATGTTTGATGATGACCTCGAGTGGCGGGAGGTGTTGGTGCAATACAAAATTAGCGCGCTGCAAAGGCACTCTGACGTTGCTCAGCTGCACGCCTGCACAGACGTTTTCAGGCCAACCGTGTGGAGGCGACTCAGCCAAGAAAACGGCACATCCGACTCACGACTGACTCGAAAGCGCAGTCACACGGACGGCGACATTTCACATTCCCGTCCCTCGACGGCTCAGTCTCGAGACCCTGCAGCTGAGTCACTTGTAGCCTCGCCCAGCTTCTCTCACGACCACCACCATCTCTCAACTACTTCGGTCGATCCGATTGACATTTTCAAACAGCATTTCAAATCAGCGTTTTCCCTCTTTCAATGATGTCGAACCTCTTACAAAGCGTGCTCAATTCGCGGCTGGCCAACGCAACTCTGGGAGGCAACTCCAACGAATCCTCATCCGATTCCACAGCCGATACCAAGGAAGGCTTGAACGACTGGGAGCCGGTCGATACTGATGACGAGCTCGTCAATGTCCAGTCGACTCCCGCCACTGCCACCGCGATACCACTCGAGTGCAGTCGTCCCGCCTCCCCCACACGCGCCAACTCGTCCTCCCGCCTCGCTGCTGTAGAAACAGATACGACCGACTTTGAAAGCGATGTCGACAGCAACGCCGCGTCCTCCTCAAAACAGCTCGGCGCCAGCAAGTTGCGCACCACCACCGTCGGCAGCAAAAAACGCTCCGCCTCCTCCATACGCAGCAAGACCGATCCACTCCGTTCGTTCACCAGCGAGATCGCCCAACACATCTTCCTCCAACTCCCCGTCGAATCGCTCATCGCCTGCTCGAGCGTCTGCAAACGCTGGCGTCGCTCGGCCACGCTCAACTACTGCTGGTACCGTCACTACCAGCACACCTTTTTCGCCACCTCGCTCGATTCCGCCTTACCCTCCATCCCAGCTTGGGTAGCGGAGGCGCCAAATGGACGCGTCGCGAGAGCAAGACCGATTGGAAAATGCAGTACGGACGTCAGAAGCGCATGCAGGCCAAAGACGCAGCACGTGCCGAATCGTTACCTGGTTCGGGAACAACGACGCCCTCGCGCACACAGAGGATGCAAGACGCAGGCATCCTCACCACGCACGAAGCCAGAATGCAGCAGTGGAAGCAGGAGGAGGATGCGCAGTGGACGAAACAGGAGATGCGCGATTATTATAAGTCCGGAGCGAAAGGTGGCAAGTTCAAGGGGAAGCGTGAGAAGGGCGGTGTAAAGACGGGCGCTGCGGGCGATGGAGGGTTGTGGGAGTGAGTGTCGGCACAGCTGTCATGTTTATCGTTCGGATCGGTTCATGAATACCCCCCGTAGTATAGCCTCGATCAACTTCTTATATTTATAGTGGGCTGCTTTTTCTATTCGCAAGCACATCGTATCGCTCATCAGCCATCACATTGACGCAGCTCGGATCGTAAATGCGTGCGCAAAACTCGTTCAGAGCCTGTGTGTGACGAAGTGTACATGAGAGAGCAACCTAGTACGCACGCCTATCCTCATCCACCTCATCATCAGCATTCGTCCCGCCCCCGAGGCTGACATCGTCCATCTCGCCCTCTGCATCTTCGTCCGTCTCACCCAAGCTTTGGGCGTGTGTAGCATCGACCTGCCTCTCGGTCTCTGTTGCTGCGGCTGTCGTAGTAGGTTCTGGCTCGTCGGCGGCAGTTTGAGCGCGCGGGGCAAAGTCGTGCGATGCGGAAGTGATGACTAGCTGAGGCGGTGGAGGAGGGTGCGGGTTGGGATCGCCGTCTGGGCCCGAGGTGGTGATGACGGGTGTTGAGTGTTTCAGGTCGAGATCGAGGGCTGAACCGGATGCTTCGCCGGCAGCTGACTCGGCGAGCGGGGAGACGTCTTCAGCAGCGAATGGTTTTGTTGGCACCTCCTGCTCCGCCGCCTGTGCAACTTTAGGCGTGGCAGCTGCTGACTGCGTGTCCTTTTCAAGAGGCGGTGGTGGAGATGTGTTGCTAGTTGTCGAGCTGTCTCCCACCGCTGCTGCCGATGCGGAGGCAGCCTGCTTGCCCAACACATTGTCGATGCTCTGCCTGACCGTGCTAGCATTTGGCGGATCCTGATCCAAGTAGAAAGGCGAGATGCCTACCATCTTCTTCTGATCATGACACGCAAAGATCCAGTGTGGCAGCACAGCTGGAATGCTCAACTGCATCGCTTTGGTGTATCCCTGTCCCTGCGATCCCTGTGGAGCATTGACGTCACCCGGGTTCCTTGGGTCGGTGCAGATGTAGTGCGTAGTATCGATCTGGATGCGATCGTTCCATTTGGCCTTCATATTGCCCAGCGCTCGTTTGGCAGCTTCGAGCATCTCTCGATCGTGCACATGACCAAAGCAGACGCTGATACCCGAAGTGTCGTTGATGGTGTGTGTACGTATCTTGATCACGGGTGAAGATAAGGTGCCGGCGGTGGTCTTCATGACGAGGTGGAAGGTGTATTCTGCATTCACGTCGAGACCGGACAATTTTGTAGACGTGTTATGCAGCGGATTCGGGATAGGTGCCAGCCTCTGGCCGTTTCTGTAAATGTCGAGCGACAGCAGTGTAGCAGTAGCAAGCGAAAGACGATCCCATTCCAGCGTCACTGAGGTTTGGGTCACGTTTCGCAATCGCAGCGCAGGCGCTTTGGGCGATTGCTGACCAAAAGTGTGCAAAATGTCTTCCTGCAATTGGTCGAATTCGTCCTTTTGGCGTCGTTCTTGCTGGTCGTTGCGCATGACGCGGATGTTGACAACGCTCCCTGAGGATACACCTGGTGGAAGGAGAAGTGAAGGAAACTCGATGAGAGAGGCCTTGTCGCCAATGAGGATGGCCATGCCCGCATCGAGCTTGCCGACGGTGAATGTGAAGGAATCATCCGAGCTGTTGGACTGCATGGTGGAATGGATGTAGTTGGGCGCGACTTGGCCAACGTAGTGTGCC
This sequence comes from Sporisorium scitamineum, assembly GCA_001010845.1. Taxonomy (NCBI): domain Eukaryota; kingdom Fungi; phylum Basidiomycota; class Ustilaginomycetes; order Ustilaginales; family Ustilaginaceae; genus Sporisorium; species Sporisorium scitamineum. The sequence goes on along the minus strand of CP010919.1, from coordinate 864,586 downwards.
GACATGCCGTCCGGAAGAGAGAGAGTAGGAGTAGGCGATGCGATTGAGGATGGTGGTAGCAAGAGGAGGGAAAAAGAGGGAGAAGAGAGAGAGCAAAGGGTGCAGTCCGAGCGCAGTCGAGTCCGAAACACACAGAGACACGCGCTGTCATGTTGCGCTTGGCCCACGCGCCCGCTTTCTTCTATTCGGACAACTGCCGATGGACTGAGCCCGATCCAACTCAGCGTGGCCGCCGTCTTCCACTTCTTCTCGCACAGACGACACGCCCAAAATCTGGAAAGAAACAGGCTCTGCTGCCTTGTGATATTTTTCGGCGGATCCGAATTTCGAGTTGTTGCTGCAAAGTCGGATTCACCTCCCTCTCTCTCTCCTCCTCCTCCTTCACATCTTCTCTGTCACTATCATCTGTCTGACGCAGCAGAAAAGGGCAGGAATGATCACGTTCGTCCCTCTTTCGGTGCCTTACGCGGCCACCACTGCTGCAGCTGCGGCGGCGGGAGAATCCGAAAAGAGCGTGCGAACCAAGCTCGAATCCGATGCAGCAAGCACGGAAGAACAAGAGCATCCGCGCGCGCTCGCCTACTTGCTGCAGATGGACGATGTGCGCGTACTCATCGACTGCGGATCTCCTGAAGACTTTTTCTTTCATGGACCGGCTCACTCCGATGACGACGCTGACAAGGATGCCGACTCATCGTCGCAGCAACCCGAATCCTCTTCAATGGCCCAACAGCGACAGGCTTCCGTTCTCGATCTCGACCATCTCAAAGCAGCACCTCTCGACACATTATTGCGAAAATTAGCATCCACGATCGACCTCGTGCTCCTCTCGCACTCCTCCCTCGATCACTTGGGCCTCTACGCCTACGCCCACGCCAAGTTGGGTTTGCGGTGCCAAGTCTACGCGACCATGCCAGTGCAGAGCATGGGCAAGCTCACGGTACTGGAAGCCATCCAAACGTGGAGGAGTGAGGTGGATATTGAAAAAGAAACCACCAACGGCTCAACACGCCGCTGCCTCGCTACAGCAGACGAGGTGGAAGAGGCATTCGAAGAGATCAAGACGGTCCGATACATGCAACCCACCCATCTCGAGGGCAAATGCGCAAGTCTCACCCTCACCGCCTACAACGCTGGTCACTCGCTTGGTGGTGCTGTCTGGAAGATCCGCAGCCCCACCTCAGGCACTGTTGTCATCGCACTCGACTGGAATCACAATCGAGAACGTCATCTTGACGGTACCATTTTACTTTCATCTTCCGCAGCTGCACCAGGCGCACCGGGAGCCGCAAGCGGGTCAGACGCCGTTCGACGCCCCGACTTGCTCATCACCGAGATTGAACGCGGTCTCGTCGTCAATACTCGTCGCAAGGACCGCGATGCAGCACTGATCGATTTGGTCCACACCACAATTCAAGCGGGCCACTCGCTCCTGTTCCCCATCGACGCCTCGGCGCGGCTGCTCGAACTCATGGTCTTGCTAGACCAGCACTGGGCCTACGCCTACCCGCATGCCCGTTTTCCCTTGTGTCTCATCAGCCGTACGGGTAAAGAAGTGATCGAACGCTCGCGTACCTACATGGAATGGATGACGCGCGAATGGGCCACCAAAGCAGGCGAGACTATCGAAGCGGACAAGCAGCCACAGCAACACAATCGCAGCGGCCCCCGTGGCGGCGGCGCCCATCGTCCAGCTGCCGCGTCTTCCCCGCTCGATTTCAAGTACGTTCGAGTATTTCCATCGCTGCAAGCCATGGACGAAGCCATCCCGCACGATCAGGCCAAGGTGGTACTTGCCGTACCACCATCTATGACGCACGGCCCTTCCCGACGCTTGCTCGCCCGCTTCGCACAGAACCCCAACGATGTCGTCGTGCTCATCTCGCGCGGCGAACCGGGTTCGCTCTGCCGCGAGCTGTGGAACGCGTGGAACGGTCACCAGTCTAAAGGGTTTTCCTGGGCACTGGGTAAGCTCGGTCAGACTGTCATCCCCGCCAACGCTTCGCTGCGATTCGAGCTCAAGAGCAAAGTCCCGCTGGAAGGGGAGGAGCTGCGAGCGCACTTGGAAGCAGAACAGGCGGAACGCGATCGATTGGCGCAGCAGAGAGCGTTGCTAGCGAGGTCGCGAAGGAGGTTGGAGGCGGACGAGGATGATTCGTCGGATTCGGATGAGTCTGGGGATGAAGGGGGAGAGAATGAGGATGTCTATGACGTAGCTGCTGGGGCGGGTGAGCCGGGCGGAGAGGTTATGAGAAAGCGTCCGTTTGGCGTTGCGTTTTCGGAAGCTGCTAACGGCGCAGGTGCCGGAGCTGCCGGAAGAGGCCAAGCAGGGGGAGCAGACACCAATCATCTCTCTTTCGACATCTATCTCAAGGGCAACGCCAGTCGCGCCACCTCCTTTTTCGGCTCGAAAGCGGGTCAAGAAGGTCCCTTTGGTTTAGGCGTACGCTACCGACTCTTCCCCGCCATCGAACGCAAACGCCTCGTGGACGGGTTTGGAGAAGTAACCGACGTCGCACGCTGGCTCTCGCGCCGACGAGCGCTCGAAGCGGCCCAGTCCGCGGCTGCCGACCCACTCTCCGAATCCGCCGCCTTGAGCGCCGAAGCCAAACGCAAAGCGCTCGCAGCAGAGGAAGAGCGTGCAGCAGCAGCCATCCCGTCCAAATACATCACCGAATCTGTGGATGTGCAGCTCGCGTGCAGAGTGGCGTTCATCGAGATGTCCGGCTTGAACGACGGGCGGGCGCTGAAAACCTTGATCCCACAGCTGCATCCGCGGCGATTGGTCATGGTTAATGGTGACGCGTCAACGAACGATGATATGCTGAGGGTGTTGGGAGCGATCAAGACGTTGACGCGGGATGTGTTTGCAGCTGAGTGGATGGAGAGGGTGAGGATTGGGCAGGTGACGAATGCGTATACTGTGCAGTTGGGGGAGAGGTTGTTGGGTGGGTTGGAGATGAGTCGGTTTGAGGAGTTTGAGGTGGCGCACGTGAGGGCGGTGATTCGCAGGAGGGTGGAAGATGGTGGTGGTGGTGAGGAAGGACTGTCGGTGCCCGTATTGGAGACCGACACCACCGCTTCAGAATCGCAAGAAGATCACGAACAGCAACGACTCCTCACCCAACTCTCCTCATCAAAAATCATCCTTCCCTCCCTCCCACCCACCATCAAAACCTCCCTCCTCCCAACCCACCCCCAACCCCAACCCACCCTACCCGGAACCCTCTTCATCGGCGACCTCAAACTCAACACCCTCAAATCCCTCCTCTCCACACCCCCTTACTGTCTACCCGCCGACTTTGCGGGCGAAGGAATGCTCGTTGCCTCACCTACGTCTAGGCAAGGAGCAAGTATGGGTGCTGAGGCGGTGACTGTGCAGAAGCAGGCCAAAGGTAGGATCGTGATTGAGGGTAATGTGGGGAGGAACTTGGTGAGCGTTAGGAGGGCGGTTTATGGGTTACATGCGAGGGTGGTTGCGGGGGCGGCTGCGGGGCGGTAGGGGGAGTGGTGAGGGTGGAGAGGGTGGGGGGCGAGAGGAGAAGCTGGTCGAGGAGGTTCAGGCGTGAGTTTGTCTGTGTTATTTGCCCCATTCTCTTGCAATGCTCAGCTTTGAACCCGTTCAATTTTCTCCGTCCTCTCTCTCTCACAACGCTCTGCTTTGGCCAAGTTTACAACTTTCCTTCACCAAATTGCTCACCTTCACACAAATCATCCACACACGCGTCGACATGAAAACAACAAAAACAACTGCGAGTGATATTTTAAAAAGCAAGAGAGAAGACGGAAGAGAATTAGACGTAGCCTGGGGTTTTTGTTGTGAGATGGTTCTGTCTCTGGTATTGAAGCGTTTTGCCGGAAGTGTAGACACGGAATTGGAGAGACCGTTGGTTGCTGTCAATGCAATACAAGCCCATGCATGCAGTGAAAGTTTTGCAGAGTGGGGGTGACGGGCATGCAAATGAAGCCACCGTCCATCACTGACCACGACGCGATTTGACGAGGATATCCTCTCTGACGCAACGAGCTGATCTAGCTCGGGGTTGAGTCACGATGAAGTCCTTCCCTCCGATTGCAGAACGACTTTAAGCGACATCGTTGTGCACCGTGTTCGGCCCCAAATCGATAGCAGCAGCCTTCTCCCTATCCTCGCGGCTCTTTTTCACCATCCCCGCCGCAGTCAGTCCATGCTGCTCTGACGAGTTCGAAACGACAGTTCCCTCATTCTCTGCCGGCATGGCGGCTTGTTTGACGAAAGCAAACTCGGAAGCGGCCATAGTCTCGAGCACGCCAATGACGTTTCTGTGCGCATCCTTGAACACTTGCTTGGCGTCGTCCGAGTCCTGTCCAATGTTGGCCGATTCGTAGTGAAACACCTTGAGCAGCTGGTAGAAGCCGGATGTGACGATGGCTGCTGCGTACGGTGCGATGAAGTAGACCCAAGTATACGGTTCGAACAAGCCGAGAACGGCGTCAGGTCCAAGAGTTCGAGCCGGGTTCAAGGAGCCACCAGTGTAGTTGGTCCCTAGCAGCTCGCAAACGAAGAGGGCAAGACCGATTCCAACGGGAGCCAAGAAGGTACCGCGGTGCTTCTCGGCAGCGAGCAAGAAGATAGCGAGGATCAGCTGGGCTGTCAGGAAGAACTCCAGCCAGAAACCCTGGCCAACGCTGGTATCGTTGGCAAGCGTAGTACGGGCGTTGATTTGACCAGGGAGAATACCATCAGCGAGCGCGGCAGCAGCAATACCACCTGCAAACTGGGCAATCGTAAGATGGATCAGCTGGAATCAGCCAAGCGTTCCAGTCAAGAACAGAGCCAGGGTCACTGCAGGGTTAAAGAGACCACCCGAAACATGGTAGAAGGTCCAGGCGTTGACAGCCAAGGAGAAACCGAAACCGAGCGAAGAGTAGAGCAAAGCCGAAGTGTCCGGAGGAGCATTCTGACTGAGCGAGGTAGTCTGGCCGTTGTTCTGAATGCTAGCTCGAGCATTGCTCGCCTCAGTTGCAATACCGAAAGCGAAGAAGAGGAAAAGCACGGTACCGACAAACTCGGAGACGAACGCGATAATGTTCTTGAGCTCGAGTCGACGTCGCAGCGCAGCGCGGTAGTGGTGACGGTGCTTGTGTTCCTTTTCGTCGACCTGCATGAAAGCGGGCAGCTGCTCCCCAATCATGATGCTCTCGCGTCGTTCGATCATGGTCGGCTGCTCGTACTGACCCTCGGCACCGGTGCCGAGCAAGAAGATAGAGGGTTGAGCCACCATCTGGTGCGGGTTGCCTTCGCCAGTGGTGACAGGTGCCCCGGTGGGGGCTGTTGCCAGACCGCCATGCTGGTGCTCCTCAGCTGGATTTTGCTTGCCGGTGCTGGAGCCTTCAGCTACAGCAGTGCCCGCAGAGGAACGTGTCTGAGCATTGCGTTTGTGAGCCTCTTGCTCGGCAGCGTGGTCGTACACACCTGTACCAGCAGCGGGAATGGTGAGGTTAGTGGTGGGTGAGATCTGCTTGTCGTTGTCGGTAGTCGACATTTTGAGAGACCGCGGCGCAAAGGGAAAGCTGCGTCGAATCCGGGGAAGATTTTGTGTACAGAGATGATCAAGGCTTGAAGTAGGAGTCGTCTACTCTAGAGAGACGGGGATGACTGCAGGGTTGAGGAAGGTCTATACCTTGTTGGGTGGTGGTAGTGAGTGCGATGAGTATGATCGGTTCGAAGAGGAAGGCTGAAAGGAATCACAAGTCTACTGCTCACTCAAAGCTCTTTTGCTGTCACACTGTCACACAAAGGAATGATGTTTGGGCGTCAATCATTGGCTTTCACTCTTCCAATTGTGCTCTCTAGGCGATGATACTAAATCGAGTAACACAGGAGATCAGACAAAAGCGGGCGTAGCCGACCCAAAATCAAGTTGATACGGCGGCGCATTCTGCTCGAGTCTTCCCACACGGCGGGCTTTCTACTCGCTCCGTGCAGAATACAGAGTGACGCGAGACAGTCTGCCAGTTAAAGCCCCGGTCCAGGGAGGAGGTGCTCCAGAGACTAATGCCAAGCGACACTCTCACACGGCAGAGCAAGCCGAACCCCCACGCTTGTAGAGAAAAAAATGACGAGCGTGAGTCTTGAGCAAGGGAACGTATTACCTCAGTCGCTCTTTTGGCGTATGCGAGGAGCGCGATTTTGACAGTCAAACTCCGCAAGCAGAAGAGTAGCCCCATTCTGATCGTGTGCGAAGACATGGCGTAGAGTAGGCTCGGAATTCCGCCCCTTCGCGTTCGAACAAGCTGCTTTCGTTATGGTCGCAAGCGGATCATGAATACACATCCCGGTCACCTCGGTCGAGACCAGCACACTCTATACGTACTACAATAGCAGCCGTGATGAACGAACCTCAGCATGCCTGTAACGTGGAGACAAGGAAGTGGCGTTGGGATCGCGGGATGGTGACAGAGCCAACCCCACCTTTCTCGCGGTCCATCGTCAGTCCAAGCCACAAAAAGCCCATCGTTCATCTCACTGTCGTTGAAAGCGAAGCAGACAGGGACTGCAGCACGGCACATTTCCCAGAGAAGAAAGACCCACTCGCCTCTTTCTACTCCCTTGTTCCTCCTTGCATCTTGGAGCTAAACCGCGCCCGGACTCCGTACGTCCCTTTTAGGTCGTGCATGTCTTTCTTCTCGACACAGCGAAACCGAGAGCGACCAAACGCCGTCGCATGCCCACAATCTGTTTGCCCAATTCATGCCACTTTCTACGCGCTCGCAATTTGCGCTGCTTTGGGACACAGAGAAAGCAAAGTACGTCATTCTGCACTTGTCTTTGTCCCGGCGATTTATCTGGTTTGAGATGCAGCTGTCAAATGCCTTATTGCGTGGCTATTTTTAGAAATGATGGTCAATCGGGCTTGCCCACCAAGCCTTTGCTCGTGGCCGCACCAGAATAATGCTGACCGCGTCTTAGGGTTGCCCAATACCGATCGCTACTCTTCAACACACGATGTCCTCGTGGAGGCCTCACTCATATCACACGACTCTCTCACACCAACCATCTGATCCAGACCGAATATAGGATGTGTTGCTTGCAAAAAGACAAGTTGTGAATGACATGCTGAGATCGAGAAAATCACTTGGGTTGAGCAAGCCCAGCCAGCAGATCGCGACCTTCCGCTGCGTCTTGCCAGCTGCCGTCGCCGGCCGAGCCCGTACCCGACCCGCCCGATCGACGATCAGCCTCTTCGCCGTCCTCCTCATCGCCGAGGTCGACAATGGCTCCCGTTGCGGCTGTAGCTTTCTCGCTTCCGTCGCCCTTAGCCGTGGCGGAGGCAAGCGTGGTATCCGCTTCGTCGTCTTCTTCCGCCTCGTCGTCGTGCAGTGCAAACCTGCGATCACCATCAACTTCATCGTCTTCTAGCTCATCGCGGTACGGTTCGTCTGCGCCCAGTCCACGTCCATGGCCAAGCAGTCCTCGTCCTTCATGAGATTCCGATACACTGCCACGTGCGCCCGCGCGGTCATCAACGTCCTCATCGTCAGAGCCCTCGGCAAACGCATCGTAAAGCTCCTTGGTTCTGCGCGACTTTTCCCCATTGCCACGACGCGAAGACCGGCGCCCATCATCGTCCAACTCGCCCATAGCCACCTCCTCATCATTGGCCAACGACTCGTACCCACCTCTATCTCCACGTCTGCCTCCTCCACCACCCAACCCGCGACTCATCTTCCTCTTGCGCATCACAAAGAACGCCGCCAGAGATCCAGCGAAAATCACCACCAGTCCGCCAGCAACCACCACCCACGTGCTGTTCTTCTTGAGCCCGGAAATGTAACCCGTATCGGCTTCGGGCTGTACAGCAATGGGAACGCTGCCGTTGTGATTAGTGAAATCGACATGCGACTCTCCCGCGGCGCTACCGTGATCCGAAGGCAGATGGTCCGTGGGCTTCTTGAGCTGAGCCGAAGAAGTGTAGCTGGGCGGCAGCTTGATGATCGTAGTCTCGGGAGCGGCAGGCAGCTTCTCATGATACTCCACCGAGTCTTCGGGGAAGTTCCACGCCACAGCCTTTGAAGCGTCGATCGAGGCGCCCCACAACGACATACTCCATGCATAGATGTTGCCCACCTTGTTGGGATGCGCCGGGTCAAACACGCGAAGCTTCCACTCGCCAAGCGGCGACTCGTCCCAGTGCTTGAGCGTCATAAACGACCAACCAGGGAAACCCGTAGTGGCGTCATCATAGCGTCGTGAGCGCGCCAGTGCCGACTTGGTGCCGTGCGGCGAGATGAGCTCGACGTTGACGTCGCCACGGCGCTGGTGGGTGATCCACACGCGCACCGTGACGTGCTCGACCGAAGCCAGGTTGGCTCCCTTCAAGTGCTCCTCGGTGATGGTGTAGGTCGACTCGGTGCCAGACTCGGTGATGAGCGTCTCGGTTGCAGGCAAGGTGATGTTGGGCGACTCGTACCAAGCTTGAGGATTGACGAGCTGGTGACGCTTAGCCTCCTCGACAAACTGGTAGGCGTCGATGAGTCCGTATCCGTACTTGTGATTGAAGTGACGGCCTGCTTGCGTCTGCTGCCAGTCGGGGTCCTCTGGATTGAACTTGACAGCGCTGCGAACAGCAATGTGCTGCACATCACGCCAGGTCAGCTCGGGTCGCACACTGAGACCCAGCGCAATCACACCGGCGGCGAGGGGAGCGGCAGCACTGGTACCGCCGTGCGAGCCCGTGCATCGGTTGACGCCGTTCCAGGCGACATCAGTGGTGTGGATGTGATCTCCGCTGCCCGAACTCCAGCTGGTGGCGATGATGGCCGAGCACATCTCCGAGTACCAGGGATGTTGTCCCTCGCGGTCGACAGCAGCGATGGTCATCGAGTAGATCGAGTTGGTGTAGCCGTCGAAGTTGCACTGGTCATCCGAAGCGCCTCCATTTCCGCCGGCAAACACAAAGATGCTGCCTTTGCCGTCACGTCCGTTCTGCACACCGTTCAGCATGGCTTTGGCGATGAGACCTTTGGGCGCGTCCATGCTGCGTCCGTCGTCGGGCGGTCCCCAACTGCAGCTGTAAATGTCGTTCTCCTGGTAGGCGTAGTTGAGCGAAGCGGCCTCATCCACGTCGGAAATAGGACCTGAAAGGATACGAACACCCGAGACCTTGGCCTCGTAGGCAACGCCCACGCCGCAGACATCGTTCCTGACGGCAGCAATCTCGCCGGCACAACGCGTACCGTGCTGATCGTCGCTCTCGCGAGGCTCGGGAAGGTCGGTGTGCGAGTTGAAATCGTAGCTACCCGGAGCGTAAAAGTTGTCCTTGAGATCGGGGCTGTGCATGTCGAGACCGTCGTCGATGAGGCAGACTTTGATGTCCTTGCCCAAGATGCCTTGATCCCAGACAGCGGTGACGTTGAGATCATTGCCGACTTTGCGGTCGTTGGCGAGGTGCCATTGGTCGGTGAAGATGGGATCTCTGATGTCGAATCTGGACATCATATCGGCCGTCTTGGCAGTAGGGATTGTGGGCGGTCGAGGTGAGGGGTCCGCCGATCTCACATGAAATGGCCAGGCGTCTGGCGCTGGGAGTGGATCACGACGCTTGGGATAGAGGTGCGGCATCTGATCTGGATCGTAGATGACGTTACGTTTGTGACGCCGCCTAACTTCTTGACGCTCGACGGCCTTTATCGAAAGTGCAGCAGAGTGCTGACGCTTGGAGAGGTTGTGGGTGGTGGTGAAACCAGGCTCACGAGCTGAACGGCGGATGTGGGACCATCTTTGGAGGATGGGGTCTTGGTGTTCGGGAACGTCGGCTCGCGCCAAAGAGGCGGATGATGTGGATGCAGAAGCAGAGGTGTCTGCATCGCTGCGCTTTTCGAGCAGCTCTGTCAGCTCTGGTACGGGCTTTTCTGATCGCACGAGCCAGTGGTTGTGCAATTCACCTGCCCTCTCGACAAACTCGGCGCCGAGTGACTCTGCCACATCGCGCGGGTCCACGTCTTGGCTTGCACGGGCGTGCACCTCGACGACATAGTAATGATGTGTATCGTAGGATCGTTTAGCAGGAAGTGGGACGGTGCGTTTCTGATGAGACCAAGGATGGTGCGTCGAGCGCTTGTGGTGTTGTGGGACGTATGGCGTTGCTGCTCCTTCGGCTGAGCAGCTTCTGGCAGCGAGCGAAGCGTCGCCGTTGGTTTGAGGTTGAGCAGCAGAGACGGCCAAGATGCCACCGAGAAGGAGCGAGAGGGAGCTGGACAGCTTGATGGCCTTCATTGTAGTGAATGGCAATCTGCTTACGCCGAGCGAAACGGCAACTGATCACTTTGTGAGGCGGTGAGAGACAGAGCAACGTCGGAAGAGCTGAAAAACAGCTTGAGACGGCGTCGTGTGAGGCCAGTGCCAGAGTGAGAGATAGAAAGTACAGTCCTTTTACGACCTCTGCAACATGGGCGGGAGAATGTCTTGATCCGGATCCGGTTTCTTGGAGAGTAAGAGTGTGTCGTAGTCCAAAGGAATGTCCTCGTCGAAAGCAAAAGACTGTTACGAAGGGTGCTCCGTGTTGATCGCACCGTTTGAGCTCGATGAAGAGATGGTAAATGAAGAGGAAGAATAAAGTCGCAACAAGAGGCTGTGATACTTGGAAACCTGACCTGAGTGGCCTGTGTGCTTGTCTGTGTGTGTGAGATTTTGGCCTCTGAGCTGGAATCTCAGGGTCGCGTGTGCGTCTCTGCAGTGCGTCTCGGAAGAGCAGCTTTGCTGCAAGGTTGAAATCTTGATTTTACAGTACAGCTGCGAAATCAGTTTCACAAATTGACTGGCAGACAAGCCACGACGCCCGCCCGAGACCAATACAGCAACTGTACTGTACAGTATGCGCAGCGAACCAGCCAGCCAGCCAGAAAAATCGCCACCCGGCCAGCTCCAACCCTGTTTCCTCTTGCTCAGCGCTGCTGTATGCAAGGGTCCCCGCATCGGTCGATCCTACAACACGCTGTCGAGTCGCAATACGCATCGCTTCGTCCGATGGTCTGTCTCTTCTGCTCTCTCTCCATTTCTCTCTCACACTCTTGATGGTCTGATCTATTGTTCTCATTGGCTGCTCTGATCACAATCTCGTCTGTGCCCGATGAATCTGGTCTATTTAACCCGATTTGTTCAACCCATACACTTTTGCAATCTCCCGCTACGGAGCAGCTCACACGCTCGTCCGTCGTTGAAACTCAAATGTCCGTACATAGCATTGCGAGTGAAAAGTGAAACAGTACAAGAAAAGTTACAAGGAAAGAGTGTGTAGAGGCGGTTTACAGAGCATCGTGCTCGTCAGCGACCGAACGCTTGCCCTGCTCTGCCGACAAAGATCGCGGCGAGTAGCGTCGTACCAGCCCATCCGCGGCAGCAGCCACCAGCTCGACCGGACTCAGTTCACGCTGCCACGTAGCCGCATCGATGACATCCGTCTTGGCCATCTGCCTGCGTACCAACGAAGCTGCCAGGCTCTCGTCCGACTCATCCCCATCCGCAAGCGATCGACGACTCGATCCACCGCCGCCGAAAGAGCTGCTGATCCCACTCAAGATCCCCTGCAGGCTCGACCCACTCAACGGGCACGGGAACGAAATGTTGCGGTTGATGTTGACAGGCACCGTGATGCTGAGCACCTCAACATCCACCTCGACCTTGAACAAGAAGCTCAAGTCGCCGGACCCGCTCGACCCGCTCGACCCGCCAAAAATGTTGATCCCGCAATCCGAGGCAATGTTGCGGATGATGGTCAGATCCGAGTCCTGGCTCTGATCGTACTTGATCTGGAATGGGAACACCACCGTCGTGTTGGCGTTGGGCTGAATTTTTTGGTTGGTGACAAGACCGTGGCCGAGCGCGGTTGATTGATCCGCCGAATCGTACGCCGTCGCTTTGAGCTTTTTAATGTTGGCCGAGATCGAGTTGGGGTTGCTCACCGAAATGTCGACGCTGACGTTGAACGCAAACGCACCGTTCTGGTAGCTGACGCCGTTCTGATTCGGCACGCCGATGCCAGAGATGGCCACGTTGGGCGGGCGAAGGAACATGACGATGAGGCACACGATCGACACGATCAGAATGACGATAAGGATCAGGTTGCCAAAAATGATCCTGCAAAGCTTGGCAGGGCAGCTTCGTGACGAGAATGCGCGCTTATCCTCCTTGGTCCAGATCGAGTTGCCGCTCGCACGCTTGGCAACATACGGGCTACCGTAGTTGGCCTTTTCCGAAGCCATGTTGCGATCGTCAATATCACCTGCGCCAGCGCAGGTGGTGTCGTTGTACTGGTCGATGTAGTCGTCGTTGTCTTCGTGGCCGCTATGCAATCCACGCGAAGGGTTGCTATCGTGGGTGTCGCCGAGATCGTCGCGGTAATGATCCTGATCCGGTTGTGCGGAATAAGGAGCGTAATGCTGCTGTGCGTCGGGAGAGTAAGGATCGTGGTTATGCGGATCGTTGTGGTGAGGCAAGGTGGAAGAGACTTGTGCTCTGGGACTTTGGAATGCGTACGACATGGTGGCGAGAAGGGAGAGCTCCAGATGTAGTTCGTAGTGCGTAGATACCAGGTAGAGGGGAGGACGACGTCACGATTCGTCTTGATTAGGTTGCCGAGCGAGGTAGCGCAAACGAAGGACCCTTTTTCTCGACGATGATGAGCAAAACCAAAAATCGATGCCAACGGCTTTTCGAAAGGCGAGCAGGAGGCTGCTTAAGTTGCTGTGCTAGGTTCAACAGAAAACAAGCGGTGCATGAACCTGGGAGCAAACAGAGAGAGAGAGACAGAGAGAGAGAGAGAGATACAGTACAGAGACAGCGAAAGAGTGTCTCACTCTGTCTCCGCACAGCAGCATGGCAGCACAAAGGAGACAAAAAGCGGTGCTGCGCGCCATGGCTGTCAGTGTCAAGGGGCAGTGCAGCAAATGCGGAAAGCGAATTTCCTGTGTGTTTTCTCAGCCCAAAAAGCGTCGATCCGCGCTGCTCAAATTGCTTTAAAGTGATAAATCGCCGTTGGACAGGTTGGCCCAAAGGCTCGTCGTTGCATCACCTTATAGCCAGCTGTGTGCATCACGGCATCGCTCTAGTCGTGTTCGAACGACGTTGACCGCGCCCAAGGCAGAAGCAACCGTGCTTGCCCTCGGAATGGATAGAGGCATCAGCCACGATTCATGAACAAACCCATGGCAGTGCTTAATGGTTCGAATTGAGAGGCATTGCTGTGCTACAGTAGGCCACAAGCAGTCAGAGAGGCAAGTGTCTCAGAGCGAGCTTAGTAGAAGTTGGCCGTGCCGCTAAATCTTCGAGTTTCGGCGACCAAAAAGTGGTCGCATGGCAGAGGAAAGCAGATCGCCGATCCATTTCATCTTCAGGCCGATCTTCGATCTGTCGAGCTGCTTGTAGTATGCTGTGAAGCTCTTCGACTTGCTCAACGTCACTCTCAATCAATTACGGACCAGAGACAGAGACAGGGCTACGGAGTAGATTTTGCTCGTGTCAGGTAACGGAGGTGTGTTCAAGCTCGAGACAAGGACAAGTTGGCGCGGCAATGACAGCATGCTTCCTTCCACGGCTGCTAGCACTACTTCTTCTTGCCCTTTTTCTTGTTCTTCTTGTTCTTCTTGTTGCTTGTACTGGCGCTGCCTCCGATGGCAGAGTCATGCGTTCCTTCGTTGGTGTCCGCATCTACTTCCGCGTCATCCCCATTCCCATCCCCATCCTGGTCAGCGTGTGCGTCTGCTGTAGTTGGAATGCCCTCTGCAGCTGTTGCAGATGCCTCGGTGCCGTTCGTGGTCGGGGGAGTCTGCTCAGCCTCGTCCTTCGCCTCGCGAGGTTGCTGATTAGCTGCGACAGGATTACTGCCAGTCTGAGAATCGATCTCCGTCTTGGCAGCAACGCTTTCAGCATCAACCGGAAGTGCCTCGACTGCTTCAGATTCCTTGGCAGCGTCCGAGCTGGATCCTTCCAAAGCCTTCGTAGCAGCAATGTCACTCGCCTCGACTGTGGCGACGCCTGACGAGGCCTCGTTGGCGTCCTTGTCATTCTTGGCTTCTTCCGATCTGAGTGCTCCACCATTTGGCTTGGGTTTGTGTTCCAGCGGTGCCTTGTCGTCTCCTTGTGCCTCTCCATCGGCAATGTGCGCTTCTTTGTCAGAAGGGACTTCCGCGACGTCTTCTGCGGCCTTTGCAGTGGCATCCTCTGTTGCATCGGAAGAAGCGTTTGCAACTGCAACTTCGGCCTTGGCTTCGGCAGGCTGAGCGGCCATCGTGTCTTTCTCTACGGATTCCGCCTTCTCTGCCGACTTCTCAGCAGTGGTCGACGCCTCTCCTGCCGCGACAGCCTCCGAGGGCTGTGCTGAGACACTGGCAGCCGTCGTGGCCGTCGTCACAGCTTCAGATTGACTGCTTGGTCGAGCGGACAAACTGGACTGCTGTGCTCTCTTTCTTGCTGCCTCGGCGAGGCGCTCCTTCAGAGACATCCTGCCGGGCTTTGCTGGGGTACCTGCAGGCGTCGTTGTTGTGGGTGTAGACGCACCGCTGCGTGCCGGAGACGACTCGCCCGCCGCACCTGTGTGCACGGCTCGCTGATGTGCCGTAGAAGCGGGACGCACATCCTTCTTTGGGGTTGAAGGCCCCTGCGACTCTCCTGCCTCGGCGACGGCGGACATGTTGACTGCTGGCGTGTCCACCGCCGAGACTGAGGTGTCGAGCGGCTTGTGTACTTCCGTGGTTGCCTCTGTCTTGGCTTCTTTCGCATCCTTGCTCGTTGATCTTGCTAGAGTGATGGCAGCGCTTTCGTCCACCTGTTCCTGCTGATCGGCGGAGATGCGCTTGGCATCTTGACCCTCCTCGGCAACATTCTCGGGGACTGACTCGACCGCAGGCTCAGTTGAAGGAGTCGGTGCTGCAGCGACAAGTTCCGAAGAAGCTCGGCCGCTGTCAGCTAGCACCTTGGCAACCGCGTCTGGTGCAGGCACAACAGGTGCTACCAGATCTTCTGATTCCCTTGCATCTGCCTCTTCAGCTTTGGCAATGGCTGTCAATCCGATGTCCTGGGTTTTTGAAGGTGGCGTGGGCGGCACGTTGTTGACCTCTTCTTCGATGCTTTGAGCGCCTGATGTTTGCACGTTGGCGGATGACTCGGGAGCCGATGTGGCGGCCTGTTGGACTTCCTCAGTCAAAGCACCTGAAGCGTCACCTTGAGCAGCAGCCGCACTGGCAGTGGCAATTTGCGACTGTTGACGCTGCATCTGCAAGCTCGTGCGTGGCGTCGACTCCACGGACTGTTGGGATCCCATCGGTGTAGAGTTTCCCGGCACGTCCGAGGAAGCACGGGGGCTGCCCAGCTGGCTCTGCTGTTGTTGCTGACGACGAGCAAAGATGTTTGGAATGCGTGGCTTGTACGTCACAGGTCCAAACGGCGAAGCAGCAGGCTTGTCCAGGGCGGGCGACCCAGGTGCGACTTCGCTGTTGGGAGTCGAAGGGCCACCAGAAGTCGTCGCATTGACGGTAGGCGGTTGCGCGACGCTTTTGCCGGCCAACACACGTTGCAGAGCCTCGTCCTTCCACTCGACATGCTTCAAGACAGACAGCTTGGCGCCGAGATAGCGAACATCGGTCTGCATGCGATCAAGCGCCTGTTGCTTTTGAACGGGAATCTTTTCAAACTCCTGGGCGAGGCGGCTGTCGATCGCTCGCAGCACCTGACCAATCAC
The DNA here is from genome assembly GCA_001010845.1 of Sporisorium scitamineum. NCBI lineage: Eukaryota > Fungi > Basidiomycota > Ustilaginomycetes > Ustilaginales > Ustilaginaceae > Sporisorium > Sporisorium scitamineum. The sequence goes on along the minus strand of CP010919.1, from coordinate 848,870 downwards.
GTGCTCCACAACGACCGACTGAAGGTACTTGCTTAGAACCTTATGCAGCGTGGCAGTTTCCTTGACCAGATCGGCGGCGTACTTGTTGGGGTCGGGGTCCTTGCTCTCGTCACCTCCCCGATCATCGACAGCTGCCCTTTCCGCGTTCCAGTCGATGGCGCTCAGCGTGCGGCAGTGGACGGTGAGGCGATCGGACATGATGGCAACGAGCTTGGCGTGGATCTCATACTGGTGCTCCTGGAAATCGCGACGCAGCTTGTCGAATTCGGTGAGCATGACGGCTTGCTTTGGCGGAAGGTGACGACGCACCGTCTCGCGGATGTAGGGGATGAGCGAGATCATTATCGACAGCGACTGGGACGCAAGCGCCAAGTGCTTGGCAGTAATATTCTTGAGGCCAGCTGATCGCATGGCTCCTGCGCCGAGCACAACCTGGCAGGTGCGCGAGTTGAATTGTTTGAGGAATTCGACGATCCTCGCCATGGCCTCCGTGGTGAGCAGGGGCAGGTTGATGATAACCTTGAGATAGTCGATCAGCAGGGCAAGGACATCAAGACTGGCGTCAACGACAAAGTACTGGCGATCCTCAATGTCCAAGGTCTTGGTGGAAGGAGAGGCTGCGTCTTGGTCAGATTCTACATCTCCTATCGCCTTCACTTGCTCGCTACTGTCTCCATCGAGCTGACTGTTGCCGCCAGTAACGACAAAGTCGGCGGGGTCTTCGACGGCACTGCTGACAATCTGTCGGATCTGAGCCTGTATTTGGACACCAACGTCTGCCTGCGCCCACGTCTCTTCTTCCACGGCCTTGGCGGCGCGTTCGATGCGCCTGCGGTGAAAGTTGGCAAGGAAACCCTTGGCCTGGCCGAGAATTGTACCGCGCAATCCAACAATCATTTTGCGGCAGAGCTGCTCGGACGACAAGACAAAGCCCCAGCAGAGCTGGAACACGACGAGGAAAGGAGGTAGTTCGAGAGCTGCGTGCGTTGTAGCACGGAGGGATAGCAGACGCGCGCACAGGCTATGCGCCTGTTCGGTGGAAGCGACCACCACCTCGGACAACTTGCCTGGAAGATTCGTGGGAACGCCTGGCGGCATGATGGGCGGCAAGGGAAGCTCTGACGAGACCGCGTTGCCCGATGTAGTGGCATGCGTCGTGTTGCTGCTTTCGGCTGCAGTGTTCTCTGTGGACGATCTGTTGGCGGCCGAAGCGTCCAAGATGCGGGGCACAAGCCTGCACTGGGCGTCGATCGCTTTGAGGCATTCTATCAGGGTGTCAAAGAGATCTCGGGCTATGTTGAGGAAAGAGGCGTGCTGAAGGTCTCGGATGCGTGAGGCAGGCGGCGGCAGATTGTCATGGTCGTCCATGTTGGACAAATCCTCGGTAAGGAGCCACTTGACGGTCTCGGGCATTTCTGCGCTTTGTTGCTGTGAGAGTGTTGTCTTCCACGTTTCGCGAACAGCTTGAATGGCCACTTCGCGGTAGGCTGAAATAGCTTTTTCGATGCCTCCGGTCTTTGCAAGCCCAAGCACGAGCGGTGCTATGCGCGATGCTAGGTCCGAGTCGGTTTGCGAGAGCGCGCGAGAAGAGTGACCGAATGGCGATGCTGGTGGCTTGGATGGGGTCAGGTTCGATTCGTTGGCTGCAGCATTGGGAGTGAGCATGGGCTGCTGGCCAGACTGAGCTGCAGCTTTGTCAAAGTAGCTGCCATTGTCCGCTGGTGACGCGGAGGAGGCTCCACCTTGTCTGTAGGCTGCCAGTCGCGCGTCGATATCTTGCCGAAGTATCGCAATGAGGTCTTGCTCGAGCATGCCGGATAAGGTATGTTCCATGTCGTCGAGTTGCGAGGGAATGCTGGCCAGACACTGCAAGTCAGACAAAGAGATCGTGACGTCTGTAGAGGCCGCACCGTCGGTTGGATTCGACTTGGACTGTACGCAATTATGAGCTAGCTCCTGTTCGCTGTTGTTTCGACGCAGCGCGGACCTGAGCTTGTTGAGCAGATCGAGAGCCTCCTCGGTCTCACCCTGTTGCAAGAGCAGACGTACAAGGTCGCGACGCTCTACTACCCGTCGCACGTCTTGAACCACAGTTTGTTTGCGTTCAAGCTGGCGTCGTTGGTGCTGCTGTTGAATGACTTGCAACCCCTTCTTTGCTTGATTTTCATCGATGCTGTCGAGTTCGGACTTGAGGTGATCGATCTTTCGCAGGCAGCTTTCCGCTTCTGCGTTGAGGTCGTTGAGATTCTCGAGAGCTGCAAAGAAGGAGGAGGATTGCTGGCCGATCTCGATGATGAGATGCTGCTCGATGACGTCCGAGTAGTAGCTGAGCTTCTCCTGGAGCATTTGATTCAAGGCGATGTCGTAGGTGGGAGCGATACTACCGTTTTGCTCGGCAGGCGAAGTGGAGGTGACCTTGTAGCGTTCGGTGACTTGGTCAAAGGTGTACGGATTGCCGAGGTCAAAGTCTTCAGAGAAGAAGACCTGAGGCACAGCACTGAGATTGGGAAGCCGCTTGCGTGGCTGGGGTTGTGGCGGCACAGCTTGGAGGTCGGCAGAAAGCGAGGCCACGCTTGCGGTGGAGCGATGCCGTGGGTGTTGCTTGCCGAGCGGTTCCGAGTCGTGAGAGCTGTCGTGAGCGGACGAGCGCTGTTGTTGTTGTTGCTGCTGCTGCTGCTGCTCAATGGTGGCCTTGCCTTGCCTCCCCATGCTTTGATTGCGCATGAAGCGGTCCCATTCTGGGCGAACAGAAGAAAGGTAGGTGTCGAGCTCGGCCTTTTTGACCTTGGGAATCTGTGCAGGCACATGGTTCGGTGTTATAGGTGGGAAGCGCGATGACTTTGGATCAATGGGATGTTGGCGCTTGGACGGGTTGTTCAAGACAGTCGAGATTGCATTGAATCCAGTCAAGGCGAGCAAGGGAGAGTTGAAGCCAGAGCCAGCGAGACTGAGCGATGAGCCAGCAGCACCTGCTGAGGAGTAGATACTGCGACCGAGTCGGGAAGCGAGAACGCTTGCCGGGAAAGTGGCGCTATTTATGGTCGAGTCCGCGTCCGAGCCTGGACTTCCTGGGCTGGTAATGCCATTGCGGAATTGGATCGAGCTGAATGTCTGATCGGCCGTCGAGGGAGTGGCATTGTCGTGTTGTTGCTGTATTGTGGAAGCGGAGGATGCGGCGTGATTGCGACCGGAAGAGGTCGAGGCCGAAGCCTCATCGACGCCAGAAGACATGGTGCCGACCTTGCCAGGAAGAGCGTTGCGCGCAGTTCATCGAGGAGGGGAATCACCAGATTGTTTGCCTTGATGCTGAGCGGCTAGGTATGTCTTCCAGGAAGGGTTCGACTCGAAAGCACTCGACAACGATCGTGGTGATGGTGGTGAGGATGAGGGGGGTGCTTCTGCTGGCAACGAGCTGGAGTGTTCGTCGCTGTGTTGCGTGTCGGAAAGTGTTGGATTCTGTCTCTGTTGCTTGGCCTTTGCTCTCGTCGACTCTCCTCAGCCTGTCGGTCACGCTGCTGAATCCGCCAAGCGCGAATTTTTCGAGACTGTTACGCCGCTCCTGCCAACGTGGTTCTCGCAAAAAAAAAAAAAAAAAAAAAAAAAAAAAAAATTGAACTGCACGGATCAACCGAGCCCCAAAAGTGCTAACTAACGTTACAGTCAGATCCAGGGTCTCGGCTGAGCCGAAGTGCTTCTCGAGAAACGATTCTGCCACATCGGCACTTGCACAGCTCTTGGCGCAGAAGCCACGCTTATCACGGCTTGGAAGACGGGCGTGGATGCCAGTCAACTCGCCCACCTATGACCGCAACAAGCAGCGACGTCGGATGCTGCTGCCGATTCCGATTAACAGTCGACGCTTCTTCCTATGCCTTTCTGACACAATGACCAAGATTGATAGGAGAGACGATTTTGAGAAATATTTGGTGCCTGATGACAGCCTTCTAGTGTGGTATCGTGTGTCTAAGACGGCCATCGGGGTTTCGCGGTCCGACGGGATTCGCAGCAACTTGTTGGCTTCCAATTCGGCTGCCCCGTCGTCACTCGCACTCTTTCCCTAGCCTATCTGTCCATCGCTCTCTTTCTTCGCCCACAACGGAGAACTCCGACTCTGTTTCATTTGCTCTCCTGACCAACACTACCGAACCAACAGCGACCTTGTCCCGCACCCCTTCGGCCGTTCCGCTTCCAACACAGACCGCCTCATCGTCTCTATATTCATCTGTCCTGGAGAGCTCCCGATCCATTTCGCGATCCTCCCTCGACCTACGCTGATGGCACATTGATACTCACTACTACCATCCATTCGGCTTACGATCCGTTGTGCTTAGCTTCGTATCGACGACGACGACAACACCGCTGAAGCACCAGCACTTCCGTTCATCATGGCGTATCCGATGGCGTTCCCGCCCACAGCTGTCCGTCCTTTGCCAGGCGGAAGCACCATGATCTCGGCGCAGCCACCAGCTCCCTCAGCCGCTGTCATGACCACCGAGTCCTTCGATGCTCCCGAGGGAATGTACGTCTGCACCTCCCGATTCACTTCACCGCCGCAACCCATGATCCATCTCAACCCGGTGCCCCCCACGCAACTCGCATTGTCAGCCGTCTACCCCACACCAAGAGTATCGACCGTGAGCCTGCGGTATCCAGTCTCTTCCAAAAAGGCATCCGATTCCAATACGTCCGACTTTGCCTCGAGTTCGACTCGCAACGTCCTTCTCGAAGCGCCACTTGCTTCCCAAGGTATCGACGCACCTTCTTCCAGTCTCACAGGAGGCCTGCCTCCAGGCAGCACTGGCCCATTAGCGGGGATCGCCGGCATTGGTGGTCCTGGAATGGGCTTTTCCGGTCTCGGTGACACCATGGGCAAGCTCAGTGCCAAACCTACTCGCCCCAAGAACAGCCTCAAAAACACTTCGAGCAACTTTGTCAATCGCATGATGACCCATCCAGACCTCGCAAAGATCCTCAGCGCCCGCACCGACTCGGAGCAATTTACTTTCCTCACAAACGCCCGTTCCTTCTTCTGGCTCGCCGATACCAACGGTAGGACAAAGGAGAGCTTGGCTCGTATCACTTTCAGTGCTTCTCCCTCGGCGCACGACGTCAATCAGTTCACCCGTGCCCACGACCGACTTGATATTGTGATTGGCTTTGTCACGGGTGACCTCATCTGGCTTGACCCCATCGCATCCAAGTACACGCGTATCAACAAGGGTGGCTGCATCACCAGTTCAGCTGTGACACAGGTGCGCTGGCTTCCTGGAAGCGAGAACCTCATCATGGCCGCACACGCAGATGGTAGCGTTCTCATTTACGATCGTGAGCGCGAAGACTCGAGCGACTTTGCCCCCGCCGTATGGGAGGCCTTTGCTGGCAGCACCCCTTCGTCGTCTAGTGCCGCCCTTCAGTCGGCTACGGGTATGCCTGGCACACCTTCGTCCGCTACCATGTCCGCCAGCCAGACGTCAGCGTCTAATTCTTCTTCTCACTCGAATTCTACATCAGCAGCAGCAAACGGCACGACGCTTGCTTCTGGTATTACCGAGTCGCGTCCCATGCTAGGCGCGCGCACAATCACCAGTTCCACCGCCACCACCACCACACAGGCCGACATTGGCGATACCAATCTCTCTTCTAGCTCCGGCAGCGTCTCGCATCTTCCCGCCAAACCTAGAAATGGTGTCGCACCAGGCACGCTTTCTCAGCGACGCCAAGGCGCAGACACCAGCTCGGACGGTCAGCCGTTGCTGCTCGTCACCAAGCCGGGGAGTGTCCCCATCACCTCTGGTCTGCCTTCTGGAGCGTCGCTGCACTCGCACGAGTATCAGCAGGCTGCCGCTGCTGCCGCCGTCGCCGTTGCCAATGCCAGCTCCAACGGTAACGGCCTTTCGGGCAAGGGCAAGGAAACGTCATGGTCGCGTCTTAACCCTGTCTCGCACTGGGCCGTGTCCAAGACGCGCATCACCGACTTTGCCTTTTCCCCCGACTACTCGCATGTGGCGCTTGTTGCTGAGGACGGTATCCTCCGCATTGCAGATGTCAATTCCGAGCGGCTGCTCGATACGTTTGAGTCGTATTTCGGCGGCTTCAACTGCGTCGTTTGGTCTCCCGATGGCAAGTTTGTATTGACGGGAGGCGAGGACGATTTGGTGACTGTCTGGGCGCCACGCGAAGGCAGGATTGTAGCGAGGTGTCAGGGACACACTTCGTTCGTCACGGCTCTTGCCTGGGATCCTTGGCGCTGGTCGTCGGACGATCGCACTTATCGATTCGCCTCGGTGGGTGAGGATTGCAAGATGATTCTGTGGGACTTTTCCAGTGCTGCGTTGAATAGGCCAAAGACGTATGCGCCGCACAATGCGGGTCCGAGACGAAGTTCAGTCGGGTTGGGATCCACGTATTCAATCGTGGATAAGCATGGGACTTCTTCGGTTCGTTCGCCCGGGTCGGTGCATAATGGGCGTCGGATCAGTACGTCTGCTCTTGGTGGATGCGATCGAACGTCGGTCACTGATGACACGATTCGACACCCGGCACTGCCGCGGTCGGAAGTGGCGATTCTGCAACCTGTGGTGACGGTGGAGGTCGACGGCGAAATTCCAACGGGTTTGCGCTTTGGACCAGACAAGGTGATGGTGATTCGCAAGAATGCTGCGATTGATACGTTTACACGCCCACTGCCGAAACGCCCGACGAGCATCGTAGCATCTACCTCGGCAAGTACGGACAGAAGCGGTTGGCCAGCAGGAACGAGAACGACTCGTGGGCCTCTGAGAACATCGCACATTCCGCCGCCGCTCAATCTCAACTCTCTGCCAAGTCACTCTCAGACTCCATTGGCTACTACACCGACTACGCTTCGTCATGCGATTCACAGCAATGCAGCGGGAGGGGCCAAGACGGGCGTCGCAGCATAGATTGTTGGACGGAATGCATTCTATGCAATACAGCCGGTTGTCTAGGTTAGAAGAGTGTGCCTTCTCGGACTGCGTCCGCCGGTGTCGTGGGTCCGTTTTGAGCAAGGCGCAGGTAGTTGAGTTCCAATTCGATCATCTCCATTACCGTGCGAAGTGTTCCTGTATCCGCAACAAAACATTTGTCAGTCATCAATCAATCATGTCACAGAACCTTGAGCAATGATGGTGGCACTTACGCTTTTCCCATTCGCCCCACACCACCGCGCTGTAGAGCATCGTGGTCCCCGCCCAACCTGCTACCACAGCCAGAGGCACAAACACCGGATTGACCCCACCCAAAGGCTGGAAGATGCTCACTACGATCAACCCGATAGCGAGCAGGAGGGCGGCTCCAAAGACGTAGAAATGGCTCATCTGGTTGGAGCGGCTGGCGGCGAAGCCTCCGGCTAGAGCGTGGAGGGATGAGGTGAGGATTCGATGTTGGGCAGTCTTGCGGCTGGTGGAGTCGGCTTGTGCGGTGGTAAGAGTGGAGGTGGTGGTGTGGTCGAGAATGTCGAACACGGATTCGACGCCGAAGTGGTCCGAATAGGAGCATTGGAGACCTGGTACGATGTCGACGATGACGACCGAGGATGATTTGCACGCTAGGCGGCCGCGCGATGACGACGATGCTGAGTTGGCCAGTGTTACTGTCAAGGAGGTGGATTCTGCAGCCTCAGGGATGGAGGACTGGTCGACGGGACCACGGAAGAGGACATAGTCGAGTCGCTTGCCTGCACCCCTTGTTGCTCGCTCGTCGAGCTTCTTTCCCGCTGTCCAGGTGTTGAGTGGCGAGTCGCAAGTGACGCCGAGCTCCTGGATGGCGCGGTGTGGATCTGGACGATGCGTGGATGACGAACGAGATCCGCGACTTCCGACACGAGTCAGAGGCTCTTCAGGTTCTAGAGACATCGCTAATTCAGGTAGCTGAGGATGAGAGTCGAGGAAGCTATCGTACAGCCCACCTATGTGTCGCAACAGCCCAATCACGATGGAAGGCGGTGTAGAGTTGAGATCTCCGACACAAATGACATGTCTTCCTCTCGAAGCACTGTTCCTGCAATTCGTAGCGAGTTCGTACGCCTGTGTGATGCGATGAGATCGTTTGTACTCGGGCCCATCTTCTCCTCCCGCCGCCACGAAGTGCGTATTCCACACATCCACGAGTCCCAACCTGGGATGGTTGACGGTAACTGAACCGCAAGCTTTGCCAACGAACCAGTCTCCATGCTGCACGTGGATGGGCTGGCCGTTGAGCGAGTACGGATGTGTTCTCGTTTCGAGGATGGGCCATCTTGAAAGGATCGCAAGCCCCGATCCAAATGCACCCGAGTAAAAGAACTTGGAGTGTGGATAGCGTGTGGCAAGGGCGTGCTTGAGGAAGCGCCAATCTTTGGATTCGTACCAGATCTCTTGGAGGCAGATAAAGTCGTAGTGTGGCGTTGGGGCGGCCGCGAGGTGGGAAGCGATGGCTTTGATGCGCGGAATGCGTAGCTTGGAGATGTAGTTGAGGCCCCACACATTGAGAGAAAGAATGCTGAGTTGGCGGTCATCCGAAGGTTGAGTTGACGCAGACGCATCAGCAGCGGGCGGGATCGTGTGCGGCAAGGGAGCAGCCTCCTCCAATCCCGACTGTGAGGAAGGAGGTAGTCTCGGCATTGTTCCGCGAGCCCCTCTAGCTGGAAAGATTGTGATTCAAGTGGTTCGTAGGTGGTCGAGGTGATGATTAGAGTGACTTGTCAAGTGTTGGTCTCTGGCGCACAAGCCTCGAAATGAGCAAGAAAACCTCCACCTTTGAAATCACAAGCCAAAAGCCGCGAATTTGACCGCCGTGTGCGGTTGCCGAAAAAGAAAAGACGAGAGATCGGCGGCGGGTCCGACTGAGATTGCATCACGTGACGGCGTGTTCATCTGAGCTCGCTTACGCGCCCACAGCCAGGTCTCTCATCGCTCTCTCCTCTCTCTCCTCCATCATCTTTCCTTTGGCGAGCGCCGTGGTTAGCACGCACTCGCCTCTTTCTTTTTACCCGCCCGATCCCTCCCTTGCGTTCCGCCTGTATGTTCCGCTCTTCTCTGCGCTCGACCGGCCCCTACGGCGGGCTGGGAGCCTCTGAGCCAGCAGACTTCGTCGCTGACCCGCAATCCTATGACCGTCTATGCCTCCCCTCCCCTGTGTCTCTCTCGGCCGAGTAAGCATGAGCTGGGATAATGAAGAGAAACGCAGCAAGCGGCGTTTCCGCTTATCTTCGAGCGTTGCTTGTGTTGCTTTTCACACACCATCACATTGTGTCGAGTCGCTCCTACCAAAACACTTCATCGGTTACACCGACATCTTTGCGACGAATCGACTCTGAAATCTATCGGCGTCAGCACAGCATCGAGGCACACCCACACTTTAGAATCCTACGGCCGCCATTCAAGTTTGCATAGACTCAGCATTCGCTCTCGCATCGGATAATCGCCCATCATGATCAAGGTACGCACAATTGCAGCTGTTTGCCTGATAGCTGTCGATCTAGACTGACGGTTAGTCTGCCCTTATTTCCCCAGATATGGAGTATGAAGAAGGAGGAGGATGCGGCAAAGAAGAAGAAGCCAAAGACCTCACCGGCACAGCTCCGTGTGCAGAAAGGTACGTACCATTCAGCCGACAGACGTACCGATGCAAAGCAAGAAAACGACTCACTGACTTCCAACCACCTTTACTGCCGACTTGTGCTTGTATCTTAGATTTGACCGAACTCGAGCTGCCAAAGACGATGAAGACCGACTTTCCAGATCCAGCAGACGTGCTCAACTTTACTCTCACAATCGAGCCAGACGAGGGTAAGCAACCAGACAAAGGCTCTTGCTCGTACTCTTGCACGTCATGCTAACTCACAGACGTGGATACCCACACTGTCTCAACAGGCATGTACAAGGCTGGATCCTTCAAGTTCACATTCGCCATCAACAACAACTACCCACACGATCCTCCCAAGGTCAAATGCACTCAAAAGGTCCGTGACCCTATTCTGGCTCCCGTCTCGTCTCCCTCTCTGTCTTTCGTAGGTACAATGCTGATCACGCTGTTTCAACTTTATCTTCGCGCAGATCTATCACCCAAATGTCGACCTGGAAGGCAATGTTTGTCTCAACATTCTTCGCGAGGACTGGAAGCCCGTTCTCAACCTCAATTCGGTCATGGTAGGCTTGCAGTACTTGTTCCTCGAGCCTAACGCCGATGACCCACTAAACAAAGGTATGTAGACGTCACTGGAGCCAAACATTTTGGAAGGAGCAACGCGATGCTGACCATGAAAGCCGTCTCCCATTTCTCTTTGTCCTAAATTGCACAGAGGCGGCAGAGGACCTTCGAAGGGATCGATCCACCTTTGCAAGCAACGTCCGTAGAAGTCTAGCAGGTGGTTCTGTCAGTAAGTTTCCGACTGAGGTTGTGCTGGACAATCTATGATTATCACGCTAACCCCTCTGCCCACGCTATTCTCGCTTGGATCGCTCTTTCTTACGTTTGTCGCTGCAGAGGGAACGACGTACGACAAGGTCCTCGTCAAGTGAGGTGCTCCTTAACAGTCAGCACACCCTCTCTCCGTTGCTGGTAGCTGAGTCTTATCGCAAATCAGCTGTCACACAAATCTCGGACCAGTTCGGGCTCCGGCCCAAATGTACTTCTATTTTCCACTTCCATCGCACTCAAAAGCCGCATACCATGACTATTTCTCTGAGTAAACCTGTGCACTCCCGTTTGCGAGAAACTATTCGAAAGAAGGCATTTGAATCACCTTCAGCTCCGATTGAGGCTCGTTAGGGGATGACGCTTCTTCGAAGTTATTTCTGAGCGAGGTCTTGGACGACGGGCCGGGATCGCGTGGGGTGGCGAATTTTTTCAAAGCGTTGAAATGGACCCTGCATGCCAGGCTGAGCGCACATGCCACAACCGCGAGCTTTATTGCCTTTGCCATCATACCTTCACTTTGCTTGTCCTCACCTTCCAGTGTCGCCACTACGCACACGCTGCCACAGCTTCAATACGGAGCTTACATTCAAGATGGCCTGGCGGTGTTCAGGGGCGTCGAACGCCGAGTTGATTGCCAACATGCGGAATGCCTCGCTCATCACATCCACACGAGTTCAAGAAGCAATGTCACTTGTCGATCGAGCGCACTACGTCCCCGCCAAGCGAATGGCCTACCAGGACTCTCCGCAGACCATTGGCTTTGGCGCGACGATCTCTGCGCCACACATGCACGCCCATGCAGCCGAAAACCTTCTTCCATTCCTTCATCCCGACGCAAAGGTCCTTGACGTCGGTTCAGGATCCGGCTACACACTGGCCATCTTCCACCACCTCATCTCAACCGGCAAAGGAAAAGTCATCGGCATCGACCATCTTCAGCCGCTTGTCGATCAGGCGAACTCAAACCTCGTCGCGGACGGCCTGGCGGCAGAGCTGAAAGGGGGGAAGATCGTCAACGTGTGTGGAGACGGACGGAAGGGTGTGGAAACGGAAGCACCCTTCGACGCGATTCATGTCGGCGCTGCTGCTCCCGGCATCCCACAACCACTGCTAGATCAATTGAAAACTCCCGGCAGGATGTTCATCCCCGTCGAGGAACAAGATGGGTCGAGGGAGCAGAACATCTATCAGGTGGACAAGTCAGAAACGGGCGAGATCACAAAGCAAAAGATCTGCGGAGTGCTCTATGTTCCTCTAACAGATGCCGAAAAGCAGTGGAGAGCGTAGCATTGGAGGTGCTAGGGAACGGTCTTCAAGTTGCGTTCCGAAAGGATCTTGTTGCATTGCGTGCAGTTTTCAAGTATCGAGGAAGCGAATTTGAGAACGGGCATGAATAAGTCGTGCAATCATGCCTGCTGTTGCAGCTGCTTCTCCCACTCTTTCTCGTCCTCATCCTTAGCAGGCATTGTATCATCCTCTCCCTTCTGCAGCGTCTCGTTGATCGCCTTCTTCAACAACCCATAAGCTTTATCCAGATCGTCGTTGACGATAATCCAATCGTGCGCGCCCTTCTCCCTCGCATACTCCATCTCCGTCGCTGCCATGGTCAACCTCTTGTGCACCGACTCGGACGTCTCGGTACCTCGGCCTATCAATCTCTGCTTGAGCGTCGAAAACGATGGTGGCGAGATGAAGATGTAAATCGGGTTTAGGGAGGGGTGGTTGGTCTTGATGAGTTTCACTCCCTGAGCGTCGATGTCGAGCACGGCACGGCGGGCGTTAGTGCTTCCATCTGCGCCCTTGACGCCCTCAGTCGAGACGTCAGCGACGGCTTTGGCCGTGGTGCCGTAGCGGTTGCCGCCGAACTTGGCGTGTTCAAGAAAGGCTCCCTGCTGAACGAGATCTTCGAACTCTTGCGGCGAGACGTAGTGGTACGATTGCCCGCGCACCTCGCCGGGTCGAGGATCTCTTGTTGTGTCTGCGAGTAGCAAGTGATCAGGTGGAAGATCAGTGTCGAGCCACTCAATGCGACGAGGAAGAGATTGACGTGGAACTTACGCGAAACGGAGAAGCCAAAGTCGTTGGGAAACTCTTCAAAGAGCTTCTTGAGTAGCGTGCTCTTTCCCACACCAGAAGGGCCCGAAAGAACGATAGGTCGCTTGTCACTGGGGATAGGAGGCGTCGAAGCCCAGTTGCTCGATGTCGACATGCTTGCGAAAGATGCGAGACCTGATCTAGTGAAAGTCGGTACGGCCGATGAAGCAGAGCAAGATGACGAGGAAAGGAATCTTCTAGTGGCGGGAAGAAGGGAAGCGATGCAACGATTCATTCGAATTCTCTCTTTCGATCGTCCAGGTGATTGTAGCAAAGGTGATGGAGCAAGGAGTTCCGTGCTGACCTTGACCCGGAGAGTCGACATCGAACCTCAGCCCAGTGCTGGAGTTCTGCCGTTCCGACACGGGAGCATCCCACAGTCGGAACTTCCGAAAAAAAGTTCCTGTATGCTAAATTTTCCAAATCGGGCCCGATTCATATATGGGCCCACAGCAGGACCCTTAGCAACCCAGCAGGATGCTGCAGGCACAAGCGCGTCGGTGGGACCGCATAGCAACAGAGAACAACACCTCCAGCCCGCCATTTTCCCAGCGCTTTCTGCGTCTTCACTGTAAGCTTCGTTCTCAACCACTCTGGCTTCGAGAGTCACTGCCCAGTCTGAACTCAGTCATCATGCCCGTGCGACAGCATGAAGGGGCGAATGGGATCGGGCGGCCTACATCCTCGTTGGACAAAGTCAAACCCCGTGTCAAGCCAGAGCCTTCCAACGACATCATCGACCTCTGCGACTCGGAAGAAGAGCTTCCAGCTCCTGGCGTTCCTGGACCGTCCAGACTCTCATCACGCCCTAAGCGGCCTGCTGCGCGAAGTCGCAGAGTCAAATATGAGGACGAGGACGGTGACGGTATCGGAGATTCCGAGGGTGTCGCTGTTGATTCCGACCAAGACGACTTTCGAGGCAGCAGCAACAAACGAAGGGCTAACAAACGTGCTGCCTCCAAAGCACTGCCCTCAACATCCAAACTTTACGCCATCGCTCGAGTAGTCACGCTCGCGACAGACGGTGTTGCATCGGCATCTGAATCCGAAGCCAAACTCGCAGGCGTCAGCGCTGGCATCCTCTCGCGCATCCAAAAGTCGCTCGCTCTCGCTAAACACCCTGGCACCGGCGAAGCAGAAGCACAGCAAGCCCTCCGCCTAGCAACGCGTCTTATGTCATCTCAAAACCTCACCCAAGCCGACCTCCTCGCCTCATCCGATGCCGAAGCCAACCAAACACGCGCTGGTATGTCGATCGTCGAAATCGTCTCCCAGACCAACGCAGCTCCTCGCAACGAAAGCTGGGCCAACCAGATCGCTGTAGCAGTCAACCTATTTTTCGACGTCAAAGCCTACACGACTTCTTACGCCAATCGCACCAACCTTAGCTGGACGTTCTATGGGCTGGCGATCAACACGGTTGCTGCTGCCCATGCCTTTGAGATGGTTCACAATCAGGTGCTCACGTGGGCGTATGAAAAGGCAGCTGCAAAGCATGTGTCGGGTAAGACGGGCAAGAACAGCTACTGTCTGGGTGTCGCAGCTGGACTCGTTGAGCTGGCGAAGAAGGAGAAGAAGGAAGAAATGAGGTTGGCCATCGAGTCCGAGAAGAAGCGGCTCAAGGATGCAGAGAAGCAGGAGCAGATCAAAAAGGAGAAGCAGCGTTTGAAGGATCCACCGGTCAAAGGCGAGCCTGAATCTCCTACTTTGGGCCCTGTAAAACCAGAGCCGGACGGGGACGACTTGCCGAGCAGCTCTACGTCGGGGTCTCGGAACGTCAAACTCGAAGATGTGGTCGATGAAGAAGATACAAAGCCTTCCAGACAAGGTATCAAACGTTCAGCTTCGCAAGAGTTTGGCCACAGGTATAGTCGATGGACAGAGTCTCGTGATGATCGTGGTAGCGTCAAGCCTGAAGACGAAGCCGATTACGATGACTCTGACAACGAAGGTTTCTACGATATGAACGATGGCCTCAGCCCAGGCTACGCAGACGATCTCGAAGATATCAAACCACACTTCGACGAAGCACTCGAACGCGACATAATCGATCTCACCGACGACCTCAACGATAACGACAACGACATCGATATCAAACCCAAACTTGAAGCTTCGCAAAATATCAAACCCAAACCCGAGCCTCGAGATACCGACGACGACCTCGACGCAGCATGGCACTCAAGCAACCAGCTCATTCGCTTCCGACAAGACGCAGAAAAGATTGCAGACGACTACCTCGCCTCCCAACGTCCAGGGCTCAAGTTGGAAAAGCGCGCAAAGAGAACGTTTAAAAAGGACTCGCAGGCGTACGAACAGGGCAGACAAGACGCGAAAAAGATTGATGTAAAGAGGAAGCGCATCCAGAACTAGCCGTTGGACGTCGGCGGGTGAAGCTTTTGTGCTGAATTACCCTTGACACCGAAAGAAGCTGTGTCTCGTACTGTAGTGCACGGGAATCACACAAAGCCGCTGTAGTTTCAGCTTCACCGAAAAATGCGTCACGACTCTTTGTAAAGAACACAAATGTGATTCAGATGATGCTCAAGCAGCGCATGGTGCGAAAAGATGCCAACAAGATAAGGCAAAAAGAGCAAGAAGCGAAACAAGGTCGCCACTTGGTATGCGTTCACATTTTAACAAGCTTTTCCAAATGTTTCCCTGAACGCTTTCCAAAATCCTGTCCTTCTCACATAGTACCAGTCCCACTGATATCCACGGACCGTTTTTTTCCATTATCTGTTGTCACGAGCCGACATGTAGATGGAAAGAACAAGGGCGTCAACAGATGTCAGAAGCTCGGAAACCGTCACTGCCCATGCTAAAAGGGTAGTTTGTCACTCACCAGACCAGGGCAAGGCCTGATTCGCCCAGAAGCTAACAGCCTTAGACCTTGCTTTATCGTCTATCACAATCGAGAAAGATGAAGAAGGCGGGCAGGCATATTTTGTCAGTTTCGGGAGCTTTCTCGTTTTCGCACCGTCAGCTGCGACGGGTAGACTAGAGGCTAAATCGCTTGGGTGCCTACTGTAGTTGGCCACTTTGCTCACGAATTGCTGGCGAACATCGTGTTGTCCAGCCCAATTTTCCGTATCAGGGCTCACGATCACCTCGAATGGGTCTAGGTCTCGGGCTTTTGCAAGTGGGATAATGGAAAACGCGGTTAGGGAGCCCTCGACGAGCAGCTGAGTGGGACACGTGAGGCAAGGGGAAGAGGCTCTTGGCTCGATGCTAATCTTGAGGTGGGAGATAGATTCTGCTACGACGGTCTCACTGAATCAAGGAACAAAGCTCGACACAAACTCCCCAATGGTTCGGGCCACTCGTCTAATTCCCGTTGCCGCTTCTCTAGCATCTGCTGCTGGTGCAATATTTGTTGCCACTGGGTTTGAAGATGCTCCGTTTTCCAAAAGAAAATCATTCCAGTCTTTTCCCTTGACAATCTTATTTCTGCCTGTTCATCGGTTCAGCCAAAATTCAAAGTTCGTTCCGAAAGGTTCAGCAGGTCGTGCAACTCACGATGGTCTTGTTTCGAACAGCGAGGCCTTACTCACTCCATTGAGGGTAAGCCACTTTCTCCCAGAAAGGCTCGACAAGCTCTTTAAGGTGATCCTCTATGTGAAGAACGTTGAACGCAGTCAACGACATACTGTCGGTTCTCATGAACATCTTTGACGTCCGTGAAGCAAAGAAAAGCGGGGGAAGAATAGCTTACCACGGTCGTTCTCGAAAAAGACACGAGCAATATGTCGTGCTTCGACCTTGTCAGACACATCGTTACCGAGGATCACTTCGTTGTCTCCGATAGCTCTAACCTCGAGCATGCACTGCAACGCGAATGCAGCGAACAAGAGGCTAGCCTGGAGACACTTCATATTGGATCGAGAGGTGCAGTATGTGATGGAAGCTGTTGGGTTTATAAACGCAAGGCCAAACGGCACGCTTTGCAAAGTTTCGAGAGAAAGATGGTCGTGAAGAGGGAACAAGGAGTTTCGTCGCTGAAGGTGGGGGGTTTCAGACCTTGTTGCACTTGGAACTCGCTCGCCGCACCGTCACAAGGCCGTGCTTTTATCCTGCGGTTCTTCAGGAGCATCAACTCAATTTCGCCTCTGAACCGTGCGAGTTTCGTTTTCATAACTCTCTCCCAGCACTGTGCATGGGAAATCTTTGCGCACTGCACGGTCTCAACATACGGTAGATTTCGGTTGAGACTGAGCGCCTTTCAGGTCTCGACAGGGCACGAGGAATTGCCTGGGAGCCTTTATGTATTAATGCTGGCGAGTTTGAGGGCAGAAGGATAGGGATCATGCAGGTTTCTGTATAGCACGAGCGCGCAATGAGGACAGACAGTGGTTACAAAGATGACGAGCTTGTCCATTCAAGGAAAAAGACTTTTGCAAGAGCAAACATGACATGGTAAAGGGGCGAGGTTGAATCACAGCTCCTGAGACACTGCGAGATGGAGATAGGCGCTTGAGGCGGTGCGATGAGCAACTGCGATCAATAAAGGTAAGCCGGGTGATTGAGGACGTAGTGAGTAAGCTCTCAATGCGCGGTCGAGTAGCAAACATGCAGCCAAGGGAGCAGATCTTTTGCGGGCTCACGAAGGCTTTGACGTCAGGGCGAGACGTCACTGCAAGGTCCACGATCAGGGATGAAACCTTGATACACCCTCTCCGACCCCCTTGGCTGCATTTTCGAGCTTCTGAGCAGCGCTTTCAACCCCCTCGGCGGTGGGACCAGGGTGTTTTGCTTTGTTACTAAGGAAGTCGTTCCAGTGCTTTCCCACGGTAACTTCTCCTTTTCCTAGACATCGATCGATCCGCCGTTATAAATGGATTGTGAAAGCATCAGTAAACAATGCCGTGGAAGTGTACCAAAAGGAGCCATACTCACTGTAATTAGGCTCAGCCACCTTTCTCCAGAATTCGGAGAAATCCTCCCGTTGTTCTTGTGCTGCATAGAGAAAAAGGAAAGTCAGGGAAATCGACACTGTATCAGTTCTGAAGATTCAATGTTCATCCAAGGAAGGGCGGGGTATTATAGCTTACGAAGGGAATACTTCTGAAATCGGTGAACTGCTGAAGGCATATCTTGTACATGTTGCTTCGGATCCAAGAGGAGAAAATCGTCCCCCATAGCTTTGACCACAAGGGAGCAATGCAGCACAATTGCAGCAAAGGTAAGTGCGGCCTTCAAAAGCTTCATGTTGAGTAGAGGTGTGTGTGTGCTGAGAGCTGTTCGGTGTGTATAGATAGGATCGAGGGACAAAGGAAGAAAATTTTTTCGCTGCTAAGCTTTTATATCTCGTCCTTTGCCCTTCATATCGTCCGGAGACGCTACCACCGACGCTGCGCCAACTATAGGGCTGCGTATTGGGTGAGAGCTAGCGATTGAAACAGTCCCGCGCAGCAGTTAATCACGCACCCACACTGTTGTTCTGAGAATTGTTTCCAGGTTGCACAGGATCCAAGCAGAAAAGCGCAACCTGGCAACCAAGCACTTGAATTGGGGCTCAGGCATTTCTCGTATTTCGCTTTGACAACAAAAGGGTTTCGTTCGTCCCGGTGCATTTCATGTGAGTTGCTATGATGAGGGTGGGTTTCGGCATGATCGGAAGTGAGCACCGGCACAAAGCCTTCAAAATAGCGCCGCGATGTCGCTGTAGCTAGAGTAAACGGCGCCGCCCAGCGATGTCGCATTTAGCTCCAAAGTCGACCTCAAGCGGGCATTCGGTGCTTCATCTTTGAGTACACCAGGCGTGCCGGTGCATGGATAGGAGGGAAGTCGGTGCGATATGCATAGCAAGGGCGCAAATGCTTGTGGGCAATCCCTACATGATTTGCAGCGTTGTTGGAGTGAACCATCACATCAGTGTGTCATTAGACCCACCTCTTTGACTCCTTTCGCAGCGTATCAAGACAGCTGAGTACAAAAACGTCATTCCTGATTGAGAGGCCCGCCTCAACTGACAGCTTGGAAGTGCCGGTAGCAACTCCGTCAAGTCTGCACAACTGGGTGGGAGGAGCGTCGCTACGGTGGCAGGCTTTGTCCTTGTGGGCTTTCCATGTCTTGTTGGCATCAACTGTAGCTCAAAGTGCTGACTGTAGGTAGATCCGTGATGGTATGCATTGAGAGAGAATCGTTCGCTCAATCTGAGTGCCGTTCAGACCTTCTTGCAGGTTCAGTCGCCAGTGTCTGGCAAGAAAGGTCAGAATCTGGGCTCGGACAGTAAAAGTTGTGCTGTACGGTACTTAGGCTGCCGTCGAAGAGATTCAGTGTCAACTGTTTCAGTGAAGCGAATGGGTGGTGGCGTTGGTGGGCAACATACTTGGCATTCATTGGCCCACAGGAGCTTTTGTCGCCACCGATCGTCGACTCCCACTCTTTCCACCCAAGTCGAATCACAGTATCTTTCACCAAGATTCTTGCAATGCGCAACATCGTACAAGAATCGACTAATCTAAAGCATTTCTCCATTTTCGTTCCACCATCCCTTCCTCCCTCTCCCTCTCAACCTCTCACTTCCTCTCACCGAGTAGACCTTCCTTCTACGATGAAGGTCCGATTCCTTTTCTTCGCCTCAACCCTGCTGACCGCGTTGCTGGTGAGCGCTGTTCGGTTCAATTCCCAACTGCACGTCTTCCAGTGCTTTGCCAATCAACTGTATGAAAAAGACATGGAAAAGCAAAGGGAAGCAGTGAAAACTCTCCTCTATCTTTTCCGAAATGTGGAGTGGACTCATTCATGGCGTTGTAGGTGTCTATCCTGTGTTCTAGATCTTACGTTTCCGCCGTACTCTTTGCACTAGAGAGGAATGATGCTGACACAAAAGTGAAGCGGGGCTGTTTTTGCCTTGGTGCGGTCTACAGGGGAGCGACTCAGTGAATTCCTTCGCTCTGGAGGCCTCAATGGTTTTTCAAGTTGTAAGTTGTTCTTAAAAGACCTTACTGCTTTCTGTATACCGCTGACTCTTCGTGCCAATTTCCGCGGATTAGCACGTAACGAAGTCCTCGTCGCGGACGCTCTAGCCCATTTTACGCGTGATACCTACTACGAACTTCCGGGTACCCTCAGGCCCCAACTAGAAAAACTCATCCAGAAATACGGAAAGCAAGTCAAGCAATACAACAAGAATCTCCAAGTGGAAGATTGGCTCCTCCTCGTCACACCTCCATCCGTTGGAACCACAAGCGCTGAAGCTCCCCTATCATTGCTTGATCCGCTTAAAGGTCTCCCTCATCCAAAGACTGTGGGGAGTTAGCGGAGGCCGCGACTGGCGATCTTCGCGAAGAGACAGTAGTAGCAGTGGCTGTGTTCGACACAGTAGCATCACAGGTCTACGTGGCCTGCAATAATTCCCCAACCCCTAAAGAAAGCTACGAGATGGTACCGAGACCAGTATGGCTTATCCCTGATTTAGCAACGCATAGGCTAGTCGATATTAGAATTAGCGACGAGATAATCTAGCGGGAGAGAGCTTTTCATCCAAGTTGCAGTAGATCAAGGACGTGATGAAGAGGTCGATGTGTCATTGCTGTAGAACTGTGACTTCGGAGATTCGCCCACGTGGCATCCGATGAATCAATGACCGCGACGATCAGCCTCCATCCTTGCGGCCTCGGCATGTGTCTGCAGCGCGGCTTCGTGGGCTGCTTTGGCATCAGCTTCAAGGCGTCGAAGGTAGAATGGATACCAAGTGTTCCATTCGAGACCAGTCACAGGATAAGGCATGCTTTCCACGGATACATCTTGAGGAGCAAACAAGAAAAGGCCGAAAGTTCAGTCTTGGTGGGCACATCGGGCTTAATGAGCAAATATCGAGCTTTTCAGCAAAAAGGCTGAGCTTACCCATTCGTCCGGCGAGGCGCATATCCGTGAAGAACTGATGAATAACGTCGGAAAGCTGATTATCGGGATCTGTTTCAAAGACAAAGGGATCAAAGGTCAGCCATGACAGGAAGCCCGAAATCGTATGGATACTTACCGGGATCGTGTTGCGATGCTTCGACAATAGCCTGTTTGAGCTTCTCGAAGGTCTCCTGGTGAGGCATGCCATGTTCCCAGATGAGCAAATCATTGTCAAGTCGCACGGCTTGTGTCGACCAAATGAAGGGGAACGCAACGGCGAGCGCTTGGATGAGCTTCTTGAATAGAAACATTGTTTCCCAAGATAAGCGTTGCGGTGACCGAAAAAGAAACAAGGTTGTGCAGAGGCAAGCGAGTCTTTAAAGTGTACAGACTCGATCTCGTGCCAAGCTTTTTGCTGCGTCTGCCGTTTGTGTAAGCGATACTCAATGATTCGGCTGCACTGAGAACATTCGTGTATGAAAGAATCATGCAATAGGCTGCTGAAACAATGCAGCTAAACGTGACTCATAGCAGGTGCGTAAAGAGACACAGCGCGAGCTGCCGTAACTGGTTGAACCCTTTCTGCGATGAAAACCCACAGCCAGTATCGTGCTGGCTCGAAGGAACGAAGTTAAACCTTTCATTTCGGAGCTTTCCACGTCGCTTTGCTGCGTCGCCCTTCAAGACTTCCCTTTGCTTTACATCCAATCACACTGGTCTAATGGTTGGAACAGCCGGAATGAAGACGGTGAATCATTCACGCCAGACGCGCTACCAAGGAAACAGATCTTGTACCACGTTGGCTTGTAGACTGCGACGCCAGGACTGATCACGTCCGAGCTGCTGAAAGAACGAGAGCCAGTGACCAGTATCCACAACGGAAATAAACATAAAAAGCCGACATTGCGTCGATAAAGACGTCGACAGGTGTCACCTTCCGTATTCTACCCACTCAACGAGAACCTAGTCTCACTCACCTCGTCCGAAACCACGAGCTCCGTCTCGCGTGGGTTCAGGGATGAACAAGTTGTGATGCTCCGCCCGAAAGGTCGACCGCTTAGTCCGAGTTCGGCTACTCCTAACGAGCACGCCCCGCGCTTGCGGCAATGGCCTGGTTTTCGGCCTCATAACGACGTTTAACTATGTCTGTATACCAAATGTTCCATTCGGTACCACTCATAGGCCTGTTTGCCTTTTCTCCGGCTATGGCAGCAAACAAGAGAGAGCCTTGGGGTTCAGCCCTTATGTGCAAACCTTGTACGTTTTGGACACATGGAAAGACTTACAGAATCGACCTTTCTTTTCCATGTCTTTGAAGAATTGATGATAGGCATCGGTAGGCGGGATCTCTTGAAATGGTACTGGTTCAGACAATATCGAGATTGAAGCTCAGTTCCAACAGAGTAAGATCACAATGAAGCTCAGTCACTCCACGACCTCGAGATTGGCTATATGGTGTGCAGTGAGCCTGAAGAATACATACTTTTACTAATGCTCGCGTTAATGACAAGCTGTTTGAGATGTTCTTCAGCCTCAGGAAAAGGCTGCCATTCGTTCCAGATGACCACCTTATTAGAAATCAGGTAGGTTTGCGCGACCGGCGCGACAGATACCGCGATGAGAAGGGCCTGAATGAGCGTCGTGAATCGAAGCATTTTAGCCGTGACTGGTAAGTTGAGAGTTACAGAGGGAATGACGATGCGGAAAAGAGCGATGAGATAAGAGAGCAGTCTCGATCATCAGCAGAACGAGGGTCTTATATGCATTTTTCGGTCCCAGCTGCCAGCGAAGGTTTGGGCTTGGAAAGGGGCTGATCGTGGCTTGAACAAGCTGTGGCACTGCATAATACCTCAAGTGATTCTCCTCTTCTGCCTCTTTTTTGGTCCAGCCTCAGACAAGCTATGCTTCACTCCTCCCTGCGCCAGTTGTCCAGACTTTACCGCACCTCTGGTCCTCATTTAATCTCGACAACGTAGTGGAACAACGTCGTGGGTCACGGCGGTCCAGAGCCTTGCAACGAGAGATATCGCTGAATCAGAGCCCACCAGCATCCTATGCACCTCGACATGCTACTTGCACTACGGACACAAGTACCTTGAATGGCGCAGGGGCAAGCAAGGGAGGTGAAGATTTGTGAAGGGGGGAATGACTCCTATCTCAGGAGGTGGATCCCACTCAGTGCATTGCCGAGCTAGCTGGCAGTCATTTGAGTCAATCCAGATACAGTTGAAGCTGAGGAGGCCGGTTGATCGTTTCTTCAGCACCATTGTATTTCACTCAAGACACAAGGCCGAGCCCCAAGTACACGGTGGAGGGAAGTAAGTTGGAAGGGGGTGGCGACAAACACACTTCGACAGGGGCAAACAGGACATTGCAGTCATGTAACTCGTGCGAAAGGGCGAGGCCGTCTGAGAAAGCGGAGCTCGACTCGACTCCTCAAGTTGCATTCGGCACGGTCACTTGGGCGTCATTTGACGTCGGGCCTACCTTAGCCCCCGCACCTTCCGTGCCTGCAACAACGAAAGCACTCTTGGGGCTTCAAGCGCTGACCCTTCTCACACCGGTCCTGGTTCCCACCTGCCACGTCCGCACTTGGCCCATGCCCTCCTTGCTCGCTCTGGCACGGTCGGAAAAGGTTGCAACCAAAACTTTCCCAGCGGTGGGTCAATGTCGAGCACTCATCCGCTTGACCATTTCATTTGTGAGTAGGTACACATCAACACGAGGAAGCTGGGCGCGGTAGGAGAGTTCAACACTCTTCGCCAACGCGTCGCTCGACGCCCATTTGGGTGGGAGTTGAGCAACTCGGGCTTCGGCCCACCCAACTCAAAACTGAGGGAAAGCGTGCCACGGCGAGTTTTTAATTTGGACCGGTGGGATCACAGCCTGACAATTTTCCTGTCGCTTCCCTTCGGGGTAAATACTACCTGGTAGTGATCATCCTCTGGAAGAGGGTCACGATCTTCGTTGGGGTGAAAATGCATATTCCAAGGAGAAGAAGCCTCATTTACCTATGCCTTGTTTATGTTCGCTTCTTTATGTTCGCTTCTTTCCTTCTCACCACCATCTTTGTAGTTGCTAGGCGAGTCATAGCCTAGCAATCTTCTCGTTTTCCCTCCCGGTATCCCTCCCTTTGTTTCTCGCCTTTGCGCTCGTCCGGCCCCTCTGCGGCGGGCTGGGAGCCTCCTCGAGCTCTCGGGCCTCACAGGTCTAGCTGCAAACTCATTGTCTCTCAACATCATCACTCGAGAGACGCTGAGCTGGGATACATAGCTCAAAGCGACGGAAGCGTAGAGGCACGAAGAGCGGCCTTTGCGTCTTTCAACACTTTCGCCGTGCTCACTACGACCGACGTGCGGCTGAGCAATCGGAGACGGTGGATCAGCCGTTTCGACCCACATGCTTGCTGGAGCCTGCCTGTCTCTCTAGTTCCAGCTGTAATGCCGCTCTTTTCTTTTTGTGCTTGGCAGGTACGCCTGCGTACCATTCATTCCAATCTTGACCTCTCACGTTTTTCGCATACTCGCCTTCTGCAGCTTTTCATTTTGTCAAAAATGAAGGCGGAGTCTGTCCCGGTCAGTATGGTGGATCGACAAACCTATGCGTGAGCGTGCTGCAACCCCTGTAGGACTCACTCAGCCTGCCTATGCTCTGCAAGTGCTCGAAAAAGTCGCGCGCCGCGTCTTTCGTCGGATTGACAGCACTTTTTTTTTTTAATATAACGATGGAGATGTCGGGTGGACAGAGAGCTTTTCAATCATCATCGCCCGGCGTGAATGGGGGAAAAAGTCTTACTCTGGTTGTAACGGAGTGCCCTCAGGATCTTGCTCTCAAGATTCTGGACACCCTCATCTATGGTCTGTCCATGAGTCCAGATTACTTCGGTTGAGGTGATTTCGTAGCTCCAGACTGAGACCACCAGTGTCAGGGCTAGTGCGGGTAGCAGAAGCGCAAACTTTGAAGGCGACATGGTGTTTATCTTGAATATGGTTTGAAGCGGGTGTTCGGATGAAGGGAAAGCAGTCTTTATCATGAAGGAAAGTGGCTTTTATCATCGGCAGCGCCTGAAGGAAGCGCTGTCGCTGCATCAAACGTTTCTCTTCCACTGCCTGAAGCTCGAACAGCAACAAAACCAATCTCCAATTCTTGTAGCACGGGGATGCCTAGCACCGGGATGTCTGGCTGATTGCCACTGCACGTCAACTATCACAGAGCTTTTCGTTGGTGGGACAACAACACGACAAATTTTTGCTTCCTGACAGACACCACGCTCCTCCTTTTCTCACAAACCTGCGAAAGGGATCTCGCACACGGAGTCACCAACTCACCCACATGCACTGTTGTAAGCTTTTGAAGGGGCAGTGCCAGAGAGGCAAGGGCCGCAGGAGGAAGGTGGGTTGTGGTGTGTCATGATGAGGCGTGGTGGCCCGATATGGGCTTGAGATCGGTCGTGGTGGGCATGTGAATGAGAGGTATCTTGGTGAAGGGGTTCAGAAATTGTCTCCTGCTACAAAGACGCTAGATGTCGCCAGACGTATCGCTAAATTGTCCGAGGAGCAGTCGGGCTCCATTGCTGAGGCTGCGCGCCTTAGAGATTTTCAAAAAGACACGCACGATTTCTCACGGTGATGTTGAAACGTCCACTTCTTCCTAAGCAGGTGGGTTGCAGCACTGCCACGATCTCCCACCACAACCACAGCATGCACTGCGGTCAGCCCGAATTCACACCGACGAAACCCAGAGCACACGCCGACAACTTCAAACAGCTCAATCTCGAAGGGTTGATGCACTCTTCAATGTCAGTTGTGCGAATGTACAAACCGAGTCGAAAAAAGTGCATCAGGAATCATGTCTCGTAGGCGGACGTAGCCTCGAGCCCGACAGATGCAGAGCCTAGGCAGAGCTGGATTTACCGAGGTAATCCCAGGTGCGGCGGTGATTCTTGGGAGGCAATTGGATCCGGACGGGTTTGGTCGCAACTTGCTGCTGGCCCTGCTGGCCCTGCTGGCCCTGCTGTTTCCGCTCCAGTCGTTTGCCGGGCAAGTCAACTTGGAGTTTCGCCTTTTCAGTGCTCGTCTCAGCGTAGTTGTGCATAGTGACTCTTTCAATGTCATCGATGTAGGGTGCGATGTCTTTGATAAACACTTCTGAACGCTTGACCATGGACACGGGTGCTGCTTCGGCCGTAAGGGCGAGGCTTAGGAGGATAAAGAGTTGAGTCAGGACGAGGAAGCGTCCGATCTTGCCGTTCGAAAGCGACATGGTGCTGTTTGCGCAGTGGTTTGGAGGAAGAGTTGAGGAGTGATTGGGGAGTGTCTGACTTCACGAAAACCGAATTTTTAAATGCATTTTGTCTAGAGGGTATCAAAAGTCATGGATTTTCGAGAATCCGAAAAGGTTCTTAGGCTCCCAAGTTAAGATTTTTCGTATTTTTAAAAGTCGCGAATTTTTGATACCCCCTTAGGTTCGCACCCACTCTGACCAGTCGCCACTTGTCTTGTCCGGCGAGAATGTGCTGGAGTCGACTGATTACGCTGAACGTGTACTCAAACGGTAGCAAATCGTACGTTTCCCCCTTCGAGAGTCGTCAGAGGCGTGGGAAAGCTCTTCCTGTGGTTCAAAGTTCGAACAACTCATTCCAAGAACCGAGGGAACTACATCGAAAGCGTGGGAAGCTGGTCCGCTTCATCATCGTCGACAACGTCTTCCGCAATCCGACAAACTCTTTCCTTCGACTCCGGCCCGGGACCTCACACTAATGAAGTCCTACTCACCGCTGCGAAGGCGCAGTGGCAAACACGGCAGCCGATACTTCTGCAGTGTCTGCTTTGCACTTTACTCGGCTGACACACTCTCGATTGTAGACGTGGAGGAAGCACAAGGTGTCGTCGAGAGCTGCACCCCTTGAAAGTCACATGTATGCCAAGACACCTCACCTTGACAACATCTGCAAGTGGGCTTCACATGGAAAGTCGGTCTCGATCTGGCTCTTCTTGCTGCATACAAGTCGGCACCGGGAACATATGCGTAGAGTAGCCGCTGCACTGAAGGGGATGATTCGAATAGCCGGTCGGCCTACCATGCAGCACCATCTAGTCCACCTGTCCGGTCACCGGCGACATGTTTCTCACGCTTTACGTCCTCACCGTGGATTGATGCTCCCACGCACGCACGCCCAGGCTTCATTTCGTAGCCTTTTGGGAGTCGAGAGCGGGAATGAAATGCCCGCCGGAAATCGGTTTCCCAAAATGGTTATGAAGTCGAGGTTTTCATCTCTGACTCGTGGACACTTGGCCTGCTGTTTCGGGCGTCTGTGTGGTTGTAAGCGGGTTCAAAGTTGCGCCCCCGCTCTAGCCGCCCCTTTGCATTGTCCGCCGACTCGTGGGTGGGCACGTTTTCGACGAAAGATGGTGAAAACTTTCCTAGCCAGCACGAAAATGATAATTAGCGAGAAACGTCTCCGTCAGGGGGCGCTCGCATTTTCTTTTCTCCATGCCCTTCACGGCTTCTCAATGAACCACGTTTCCATCTTCCCCTTCTGTTCAACAGTCGAGTCTCATCACACTACACCGGTCATCATACAGAGCTGTACAAAGCGGACTCGAAACCATCACACTAGCCGGCTAGTGTTGCTTCCATCACCATTTCCAAGCCACCACCTAGCGAACCGAGGACGCCATGCACCCCCTTCGAGCGTCGACGTTTGTGCTGCTCATCCTCGTCCTGACGGCGATGTTGGATCCGACGATGGCGATGGCAGGCAGTAATCGAGCATCAAGTAGCACCGGCAAAACCAGTGCCAAATCCAGATTGTGGACAAACATCAAAAGAATATTGTACGGCCGTCCTGTAGAGCGCCCCCAGGCCACGATTCTCCCCTACATTGAAAATATCATGCAAAAACATGATTGGGAAAAGTTCAAAGCTGTCTGGGATGAGGCGGTCAAGAATAAATGGCTGGATGATCACATTGGTAAGTCGATACTAACATGCTGCATCATGAGCACAACAGATTTTTTGCTGACCGTCTTGGTATGCTCTCTGCACCCATCCGTCGACCGATCGAAAATCCAGATGTCCCGAGAGGAAGGAGAATTGAAAGCCACCGTACAGACGAAGAAAAAGATGCGATCAGTTTCATCGAAAACACACTGGAGCCGTATATCGAAGAGCTGGCACGTAATCTCCAAGCGGATGATCCAGAGGAGGCACTGAAAGGGGTGTAAGTGGCCGCGAAGCGTGTAAAGCCACGAAGATAATCCGCTTCGGTGCCGGCTACCGCGTCCGTCACCTGTCGGGTGCGGATGACGACGCCGGCCACAGACGACCTGCTGCCCTCCTCCGACGGCCACATTTTCCACGTTGGTTTCGGATTCATCCTCGGTCGATACCCCAATGACAAGTCCGACCGCATTCCGCGTCTGCTCAACTTTACCAATGGCTCCCCTTGCCTGAAAAGGTCACATCTCTCACAAGACTGATCACATCTGCTTTGCGCTCTCGTCAAACCATCACTTCACCCACTCTGTATAGTCACCTCTGTCACTCGTTCAACCAATCACATATCTCGCTCTTTTCAACAATCACTCCTCATCCATCCCATCACACCAAACAAAAACACCAGACAAAAAAGTAATGGAACAAATCGATCTGTACTGTGAAATCTCTCCTGCTCGAAATCACTCGACGAGCATACTATCCTCCTCCTCCCTCTTTTGCCCGATACTCATATCCTGTTCTGCTCTTGCCTCGTTCGCGGCCAACCCAGCCAACTCATTGGCCAACCTGGGCAGATCCGAATCCTCCAAAAATCCAGCCACCGTCGCCACCTCCTTCTCGTAATCCTGTAGCAACAGACTGATAAAGTGATCCGGAGCGTCTGCGTGTTTCGCTTCCAATACCTTCCTCATGCCCTTCTTTCCCTCTTCATCTTCCTGTTGACCTTTGGCATCGTCGTTGGCGAGATCGTTGACGTCGATCCAAGCGTTGCGAGCAGAACCGTCTTCTGAAGCAAGGACTTCCTGGAGAACCGCGAAGAGCGCGGTGAATTTTAGGTTTTGCAGGATCGTCTGGTCGGAAATGTTGTTCGTCTCGCTTAAAGCCAGCCAGTCGTCGCGGATGACGCTGCGTCGCCAAATTGCTTTGAGGGCGGCGCGCAGCCTCTGCGGCGGCACGTCGCTGGCTCGGACGACGACCTTGATGGCGGTGGCGAAGTCTTCCAGTTGTGTCTCGGGGGTGTCTTTGAGCGTGAGGAGGTCGATCAGATCTTCTGCGCCTAGATAGACGTTGTCGAGCAAGAGTTTTTGAACCAAGTCGATGTACTGCTGTCGATAAGCTGGGTACTCGACCAGCCGGGTTGCGATGGTATCGACGATCTTGGACGCCAGTGCTACAGCTTCCTGTGTCCCACTCTTCGGCAAATCGACAGGCAATCCGCCCTCGAGACTGTTCTCCCACAACGCACCCAACGACTCCTGCACGGCAATCAAGTCCAAATGGTCGTCGAAAAACTCTACCTGCTTCTGAATACCCACAGTCCGCAGATCCTCAACCTCCAACGTCGACAGGAATCCCAATTTCGCCAAACTCATCATGAGCTTCCTCTGCGCCAAGTTGTCCTCCGCCAACCCGATCTTCTCCAACTTTGACGAGGCGACATCAAACCGTTTCAGCGCCAAATCGTGCAACCATCCCAAGCGATCCCGACCCGGCTGGCTGAGATACGCCAACAAAAGCGCAGAGTACTGCGGCTTCTGCTCGAGCAGTGTACGTTGCTGACCCTGTTCGATGTACCATGTGTAGAGCTCAAAGGCGAATGCTTGCTGATATCGCTCCAGATACGTATCCGTTCGAGCCTCGGATTTGAGCGTGGGCTCATTGCACAGCTCGACGAGCGTTCGGAAGTCGTGGTACTGCTCGGCGAGTGCAAAGGCCCGGTCGGATCGACCGATCGAGACCAGAGGTCGGATGAACAACGGTCTAGCCGTGCGGTATGTGACGGAAAACACCGAGAGCTCCCTTTCCAGCCCGCCGTTGTCTCCATCCGTCGACGCAACAGCTTCGAGGTACTGCAGCCGCTCCGTGTAGCACGCCAAGGCGATCTCTGCCAGCGAACACAGCTGTGCCTTGAGTTCGGTCTGCACTCGATGCTCGCGCTTGGCCTCTTCGCTGACAGCACCCGAGAACTCGGTCGAAGCAGCATCGATGCTCGAACCCAACTCGCGCGTTCGGTCAGGGATCAAATTGACAGTCAGCGAAAAGAGACTCTCGAGCAACTGCACACTTGCACTCTGGGCCGTCCAAGCTTCGAACGCCACCGTTCCCGTCGCCGTTGCCTTGGCCGCAGCCGGTGCAGCCGCGTCGAGAATACCATAAAGCCCTCCATTCTCCTTCCTATACCTCAAAGCTGCACGCAACGCCGACAGCACAGTACGGTTGAGTTCGAGCACATCCGTCGACCTACTACGCAACGGCTGCGCCGACACGCTCTTGGTCTGCTTCAACAACCTCTCCAACACTTTGATCGTCAAATCAGCATGATGCCTGAAGAACTTTCGCACCAAATCATCCCCACTCGCACCCCACCCTTGCTCCGTCATCACCGTCTCGATCGCCTTGGCCAGCGGACTCTGCGCGGCCGATCCGTAGTTGTGCGCCGAAGTGTAGAATTCATTCTGATACACCCACAGCTCGCCGAGCGCCGCTGCAAGCTCCGCATCGGCCCGCAGCTGTCGTTTCGTTGTCTGCGGTAGCTTCTCCAGGTGCCCGCAGGTAGCGACGAATTTGACCAGGAAGCGCAACTTGCCCAACCGATCCTTGAGCGCCGTACGCAGATCGACGGAGGGCGGCACACTGTTCGCGATTGGATTGGTAAACGTGAGCAGTTCGCGACTGAGATCCTGACAGGCCGTCATCAGCGTGCCCTGCAAATGAGCGGGCAGTTGGAAAGTGAGCGGGTTGAGGGGCGATTCCGAGTAGTAAAGCGCCTGTTCCAATTTGCCCTTCAGCCTATCAGTATCAGCACGCTGACGATCCGCAGCCGAAGTGTACGCAGTGCATCGCTGGCGAATCTCGCTAATACACGTTTCCACCAACAGCGACCCGGATTTAGCCGAGATGAGCGAAAGCGACGCAACAGTCTGATTGCCTCCGACATCGATCGCATCGCACCCTGAACCAATGAACCTATTCTTGACGTCGTCCTTGAGCTTGATGACCTCTTCGAAACTCTCGCACCCTGCCTCGAGTTGTTTAGCAATCACCGTGTCGGCAAAGCACACAAACGCAGCGGGCCCGCCGTTGGGCAAGCTCAGCGTCGGCACGGCGTACGGTCGCGGATCGGCAAAGCTCGAGTAGTTGATAGTAAGAAGAGAAGTGACAACAAACGACCCAGCGTCTTTGACAGCGTCGATGATGGCCAAGCCGTGTGTGAGTGGTTCGTGTTCTACCTTTGTCTGTGAGTAGAGTAGCACCAGCTGGCCGTCGGATTGCACAGCGCCGTCGAGAATGTCGAATGAAAGACTCTGAGCCGCGCTGTACCTCTCGTCGCTGAGCTGCAGCACGCTACTCGCCACGACCTGCTGTACATCCTGTTCGGCTAGCAGACGCTCTCCACCTTGATCAAGCACCTGCCATTTTTGGAGTGTCTTCCTGCCGATCGCGTAGACTTCGCGGCCTGGCTTACCCGCTTGGACAGGCGCCACAGCGATTGAGACGATCTGGTCATTGCTTGAACCCATTGCAGAAGTCGATCCGAAGAGGCGGCCGAGCAATCCTCGCTGCTGGGAGAACGGTCGGATCTCGGCCTGCAGCACACCAGCTCTGCTACCGATCGACACACGCAGCAGGCGAGACTGGCTCGTCGCCAGGATCACCGCCGACTCGTCGACCCGCTGCAGCTGCACGATCGTCTCGTTCGACGACGACAGCGGAGCTGCGATGCGTTGTGCACGATCTTGACGCGTAAGCGAAGACGAGATGCCCTCCCAGAGGCAGGTCTGCCCATCGGGGGCGACGAGAAGTAGCGCCGGCTCCCTGTTTGCGCCTCGCGGGATGAAACAGCAGTGCGGAAGGTCGCCGATAGCAGACATGCTCGACGAAGCATACTGCGGTACGGGGAATACAAAGCACGTCGGTGATCCAGTGCCGATTCCTCGACTCGAGTAGTTCCAAACAAAGCACTGGGTGCGCGAGACGAGACAAGCGTAGCCGGTTTGGACGTCGAGATGACCCTGGAACGCGTCGATGTAGAGGTCTGCATCGTCGAGCACTTCCAGCACCTCTACCGGCAGCTTTGAGTATGCTGATACGTGGACCCACTGATCGCCCAATAGCACAGTACCTTCCTCGAGCTGTGCGTTTGCGTCCTTGCTTGGCAGCGGTGCGCGCCTTATGGGCCCAGCCACCGAAGCAGAGTGAGCCGATTCAGCAACTGAGCGCATGTCGGCGTCATCGCTGATCACTGAGTCTTCGCGGTCGAACGCGCTACCTGGCGTGAGAAGCGACACGTTGGGTCCCTGAACAGCGAGCATCGAAGAAGGACGTGGACGCGCGCGGGTCGTACGTGCTCTCGAAGCACCACCCAAGAACAGCGAACCCGACGAAACATCGCCTGCGTCGGTCGCATTGCTGGCACGGAAGGTAGTTGGTGAAAGGAAAGAAGGCGGAGAGATGGGGTCCTGGCCACCAAAGACGGGTGTACCGGCATGAGATGGACGATTAGCCGAACGAGATGCGCCCGCGCCAGCCCCTGCGAGCGGTGTCGATGACCGTGCGTCCCTCGCTCGCGAAGGCGTTGTGAACATAATGTTGGACTCTTTCTGTGAAGATGTGGTGGTAAAGGGTGATTGAGTGTGATTAGGAAGGTGAGATGTGTTTTGACATGGTCAAAGCGAAAGAGTGTTGAGAATTTCCATCTTTCTTCGCGTCCCGCACAAAATGAACACTGCGCAAATCGGGACTGCGTGTTATGGATCGGGCTTATTTGATACGCTTAAACCTTGCGCCCAGCACTTGGCAAAGAAAACAGAGACATGGTGGATTTGCTGCGGAACAAGATGATAGAGACAATCACATGACGAGAGGAGAAATGCTGCACAGGATACGACACGATGCTGAAAGATACATAGGAGACAAGGGGAGTGTGGACAGATTGTTCGGACTTGGAGTGTTGCTGATAGAGACAAGAGGCGAGTGGACGGTAGCCGGGGAACAAAGCGAGTTTCGAACGACATAGAGTGGCAGAAGACCTCACTGATACTCATACTCAGGCGAAGGCGAGCTGACGTGTGCTGAGTCTTCCTCCTCGTCCATGGCTTCGTGAATGGAGCGCATCATGTCGACCTCGCCCGCACTCGATGGATCCGAATAGCTCCAAGGGAACGGATTAGCGGCACCGCTCATGTCCGAATCGTCCGACTTGGGGGCGACAACGTTCTGCAACGATACCGCTGCCGAGGGCAAACGTCCCCCGGGACGCCAGATGCGCACCGTGTGGTCATCACCGCACGAAGCGATCGTAAGAGGATCCTTGGGATGCCAAGCTACAGCGTTGACGGAACCCGCATCGTGACCGACGAGCGTCTCGATCAGACGTCCACTGGCACGATGCCAAATATAAATCTTGGCATCCTCGCTACCGGACACTACAAAGTTCTCATCGATGCCGCCAAAGCCGCAGCCGATGACGTGTTGGCTGAGCTTGTGGCCGTTGAAGCGTCGCACCAAGCACTGACGGCTGATGTCCCACATCTGCAGCTCGCTGGGACGCATGTTAATCAACGCATATTGCGAGTCACGACTCACCGCCAGACTGACGACTTCGTCGCGCATGTAGATGGACCCGAGCTCTTCGCGCGTGCGCAGATTGATAAAGTGGATGCGATACCGCTCCGATCCCATGGTGCGTGATCCTCCGCCGAGGTCGACAGGCGACTCGAGATCTGCTCGATCGTGGCCGTCAAACCCCGTCGATGTAGTGGACGGGGACGAGCTATCGCTGAGCTGATCAGAGGCAGTCGAAGTGCTCATCGCGGTGGAGGAAGTGGTGTGGAAGCGACTGCTGGATGACAAGAGGCCTGTTTGCGCGACCTGACGAGCGCTAAGTGCAATGAGGTGGTTGCCATCCGGTGAAGCAGCCACAGCAAGGACGCGGAAAGGTGAGGTGCTCTTCTTGTGCAGCACACGACCTTGCGTGTCCCACCACACGATCTTGCCGTCCATACCTCCCGTAACGAACCCTGTGCCGTCGGTAAGCCAGGTCGCGGTGGCTACCGTGTAGCTGTGCTCGCGAAGTGTCAGCATGCTTCCTTGCTCGAGCTTGCAAAGCGTCACGTCGACGTCCGAGGTGACCAATAGGTGCGTATCGTCCGGCGACCAAGAAACTGAAGAGATGTTGTCCGACAGCGGAACAAACTTTTGCAGCAGCTTGTACTTGTCCTGCACGCTCCAGATGAGGATGGTCTTGTCCGCACCTGCCGTCGCCAGTTTGGTGCCATCGTGCGAGAATTGCAAGCACCAGACCTCGTCGTGGTGGTCTTGGATGGTGTGCGAAACATGCGAGGGAAAGACGGATCGATCGGATCGATGATCGGTCAAGAGTGAAAAGTGGGAGCCGTGGGGCGAGTTGAAGAAGGGATCTTGCTGCTTTTGGTAGCTTTGCGCCTGTTCCAGCAATTGCGGCAAGCGTCGACTTGGAATCATGACAAGTGGGGAAACAGCCGACTCGATGTCCATCATGAGCAGACGGCGCGATTCACCGTCGGCACCGTCCCAGCCAGCGCGAGCGTGGAGCTGTTCGGGCGAGGCCGAGATAACGAGGCTCGACAGCAGATGGAGCTGCTGCGTGTCATGACTGAGGGGGTGAGCTTTTCACGCAGCACATTGAGCGCCTTTTTGGTCTGGCGTGCTTCGAGTAGCTCGAGATAGCGCTGCTTTTGCAACATGAAGCGGATGGAGCGGAGACTGACGAGATCCGGCCTGCGAAGAACTGAATCGACGAGATCTTGGTGAGGCGACTCAAGTGTGCCCGATAGTGACAAGGAGGAAGAGGCGGTCGACGAAGATGGAGGCGCATCTAAAGACGGTCCGCCGACGCCACCGCCGCCACCATTCGAGGAGCTGCGCGATGCTTGAATGCGTTTGGCAGCGTATGTGAGACCGTCGATGAGGAGTCTCTCTGCATTCCTCCAATCTCCGCTCAACACGGCAGTGCGGAAAGCAGTGATGGAAGGATGCTCGAGCGTGATGCCAGATTCGGTCTCTAACGTCTTTGCAGCGGCATCGTAGCCCATCTCGCGCAACGATTGCAGCGTGAGTTTGACGAGCTCTCTTCGATCGATAGAGCTTCCTGGGAAGAGCGGAGAGAAGACGGACGCATCCGTATACTCGTCAGCCGGGGCAGAGACCGGGGCCTTTCCATTACGGTAGCCATTACTACTATTACTACCATTACTAGCTTCCGGCTTGATGGTATGATCGCTGTATTTGCCATTGGAGGGCCCGCCATTTGAATAGCCGGCAGCAGAAGCGGAAGAGGAAGGAGCAGCGTTTTGCGTCATTTCGTCAGCTTGGCCGGTAACTGCCGTACTCTGCGTCGAGCTGGAGGCAGAGTGATGGAAAGAGGAAGAGGAGGAGGGTCCGGACTCGGGAGGACGCAAAGAGCTGGGCGAAGGAGCTTCACGCCTGGCTCTCTTTGGACTTGGCGCCTCCGAGGGACTGGGGGGTCGAGGGGGTCGGCGCGGCGTCCTGAAAGCGTGCTGGCTTTCTCCGCCAAGAGGATTGAGAGTTGGCGGTGTATGTTTCAAAGGGGCGAAAGTAGATCTGCGGAGGTGAAGAGGTATTGGCGGTGGTGATACCTTTTCCGATTGGCTATTGATTCACCTCGCTATCACCTCGCAAGGCTATGGAAGAGGTCGATGAAACTGCTCGATGTGGTAGTAGGAAGAGAGCTTGTTGTAGGTGGCCGACGTATGCTGAAGCCTGAGAGTGACGAGTGCCAAGCAAATGTCGATAAGTGATGCGAGGTTGTTTGTCGCTGAGTGCCTTGCCGTGTTAGCAGGGACTGTGAACAGCGTCAGCGATGTAAAGAAATCGAGTCGGCAAGTCGTCGTCGTGGTCACAAGAGAGGAGGGAGGCAAGGATGCGGAGCCAGGGACGATAAGGTGTCAAGAGCAAGACCCGGAAATATCGATCCACTGCGGAGAGACAGAGGAGCAGGCCGAGAGCCAGAGACATGCACAGAGCCGGAAAGGAGTGACTGAGAGTGAGTCTGTGCTCAGCAACTGCCACCGTGGATCGTGCACTCAGCTGCAGAGCTGCAAGGCTGCATGTCTCTCTCATTTCTGACTCTGCCCTGTTTAAACTCCGCTCTCAGCCAAACGTCGAAATCCAATTTCACTTCTCTCCACGAATGACACTCTGAAGCAGAGAGTGACACAAGAAAGCAGCAGCGAATCTGTGAATCTGTGAATCTGGCGTGTGCGTGTGATGATGTGCCTTGCACCCTGTGCGGAATTTGAGTCGGTTGCTCCGTCTCTCCCAGGATTCACATCAGAGCCTTTTGGTGCCTTACAAAAACAAGTTGACTAAAAGGGCGGGAATTGGGCGTTTCGAGCCGTATTTCCACCTCACAATCCCTCCCATGCCTTACGCCTCATTTCTCTCCTTTGTCACTCTTCTGACGGGCTTCAGCTCATCCCTTCCGACACCCTCTCAGGGTCACCGCCTTCCTCACGGGCTATCCTCAATGCAAACGCCTCATTAGTCTGCTGGTACTGTGACTGTCAGGGTCAACACGAGATTCGCTGGTCAAGCGTGTGAGAGAACCGCTCCGAGTGGAGGTTTTTTCTGGAAATAATTTTTATCTTTTTTTTATCTTTTTTTTTAATGAAAGAAAAAGAAAAAAAAAAAAAAAAATTCAGATTACGGCCGGCTAGACATAATCGCCTCCTCATAGCAGTGCATTGTTCCCCTTTTCACAGACATCGAGACCATTTGACGACCCTCTCGACGCCCTCTTCACACTTGATACAGATGCATGGCATCTTACTACACTACGTTACACGCAACACAACGCAAACATATACAAAAGAAGAAAACAAAATCCAATTACAAGGTTTACGAGGTTACTTGGCGGGCAAAGTGATACAGTAAGCTCGACAAGCCGGCCATTCCAGATTCCAGAACGAAACGAGGGGTAAACGCTCCACAACGTCTGATTACTTTTCACCGCGCGTGACAAAGTTCTTGGCGAATTGCAGCATGGCGCGAAAATCAGGCATCTCGGGCCCGCCGCTTACCACCGCATACCCGCCATTCTTGCTTGAAGCACCCATCCTGCCCTCGATGTTGCGCAGAGGAAGACGCTGATTTGAGGCAGCATGCGTAACGAGAACGTGTGCCAGCCAGTACAGCGGCAGCGCATCGTTCGACAGCGGCGTCGCTCCAGAGGCCGTCAGCGGCGTGAAGAGGGTTCGCTGCAGCTCTTCGGGCCAGTCGTGTTTGCCAGCAGCAGCCGATGCGATCCAGTTGACCCTGCCATCCTCCGTGACATCCATGTCCTCTTGCTCTGTCTTCGGCTTCTTGGCCGATGCGAAGCGACACGTCGGGTCTTGGTCCCATGCCTTGCGCCAACGAACCAATGCCTTCTTGTACAGACCAACCTGAGCATCGCTGGCCGTCGCTGACCCATTGCTCGGTGCACCCGCGCGCTTCATCCACCGGTTCAGCGATGATGGCTTGGCCACCCTCGTTGCTCGGCCCTCGAGCATCTCTATGATGCCACGCAGCAGCGCCAGCACCATCACCAGTCGAGCGAAAGGTCCGTGCGCGCCGTAAAGCGATGGCTGTCCTGGCGTCTCTTGCAGTAGGGAGTTGCCTGGTTCGGCAGACAGCAACTGTTGCAGAGCTTCGTCCAGTGTCAGACCATCGTGCTTGGCCAGAGCTGTGTTCCAGCTCGATGCTGTCGGGGCGCGCCAGATGTGGTCTGGGCTCGGCAGCGGCAGATGCGCCACCTCTTTGGTGGCCAACAGCGTCGGAACCGCGGCATCCAGATGAGCCACCGTGTCAATCGTGTAGATGACAAAGGCGCTTCTTCTGCGTCCTTCGAGCTCGGCCCATCGTCGCCACACCTGGTCGCCTTCCTCCTTGTCATCGCCATACGATGGCAGGAAAGAGTACGAAAAGCACATGTCCACCGACTCGAACAGCACCTGTTGCATCACATCCTCGGCCGAGGGTGCGCCGCGCTGAGCGTGCTCTGCGTCGGGATCAAAGAACCCAGCCTGTCGAGCCAGAGTGACCACGGTGCCATGCGAGACGCCTGCGACCATTCGCGTGGTGGCATCACTGCTGAGGAAATTGTTGCCCTGGAACAGCATGAGCGCCTGCACCACCGAGCACTTGTCCTTGACGCTCTTGCACCGGCTCGCGAACGTGCGCATCAGCATCTCGGTCTTTTCGCTCATCACGATCGGCTTGACGAGCTCTTGCCCATCTTCTTCGTCAATGTAGCGGCTCGGCCC
This sequence comes from Sporisorium scitamineum, assembly GCA_001010845.1. Taxonomy (NCBI): domain Eukaryota; kingdom Fungi; phylum Basidiomycota; class Ustilaginomycetes; order Ustilaginales; family Ustilaginaceae; genus Sporisorium; species Sporisorium scitamineum. The sequence goes on along the minus strand of CP010919.1, from coordinate 810,987 downwards.
CGTATCCATCACACGTTGCAACTCGCTGACAGGCTTGTCGACGCCATGGCTGTTGATGATGTTGATGGCCGACTTGGGCACCACCTCTTCACCCGCCCACCACTTGCGTCCCGCTTCGTGCCCGCCGAGCATGCACATGGCGAAAGCAACACAGCCCGGTGTCGTGGTGATGCGGAACGTGGGCTCGTGGATCACGGGAAAGTGCTTGAGCAGGTTCTGTTGTGCGTGCAGAGCAAGCACGCTGAGACGTGTGATCGGCGGTAGACTCCAGTGCTGTATCGAGTAGCACGGTCGGAACATGTCCGGTGGAATAAAGAAAGGATTCCTGCTGTCGGTGAGCGCCTTTCCCAGCGGGCTCGGCAGCACGCCTAAACTCATCGAGTCGAGATCGATGACTCCAGGTGCAGCAGCAGCAGCCACATTCTTCGAGTTGAAGTAGTCGGACGTGTTAGTGGTGTCGACGGTGCCCAATCCCGCCGTGGACGAAAAGGCGGTGAGCAGCTGCTGGATGCTCGGGCTCATGAGCCAGCCCTGCGCACTCAACTGCGCACCGGGGGTGCCGCTACTCGCGGCGGCTGCGGCGACGCTGCCGGCACTCGGGTTGGAAAACATCGAGTGATCCCAGTTGGGGGTGGAAAACTGAGACGCACCGAGCGGTGCTGAACTGAGCGCCATGGTAGGGCCGTTCAAAAAGGAGATTTCGCTTCCGTGGATCCCGGCTCTCAACTCCTGTACGCCACCCTGAAGCCTCAAAAGGAAAGCCTCGGGTCCTGGCGTGAGAGCCCCTCCATCAAAATACTGCTGCGACTCGTTCTTGACAAAGCGGCTGGGTGTATCGATGCCGCTGTTGCTCATCTGGACGGGTGCCGACGTGGTGATCGTACCGGCACCACTCGAGCTTGTCGCATCCGTCGAAGGCACCGCAGCCGCAGAGGTAGCCGATGTCGAAGACGTTGCCGACACGTCGGCGGCGGCGGCGGCTGTCGTCGTTGACGTCGTTCCTGACGCGGAAGTTGTAGCAGCAACACTTGTCGTGGCAGGCTTCGAGTCATTGCTATCAGCTGCAGCTGTCCTGTCAGAGAGGCTCAATTTGTCGTCGCTCGACGAGCTCTTGCCAAGCTTGCTTGAGGCGGTGATGCCGTCGGATTGGGGGGAGGTGCTCTGACTCGAGATGTTGATGCCCTGCAAGCTGTTGTGCCGGCTCACTGTGCGTGAGGGTGGACGCATGCCGGACCACTGGCCGCCCAGATCGAGCGAACTGAGGCCTCCGCCTGGCGTGGTGGGGAACTGCGAGCGCGGACTCGAGACGAGCGGCGTATCTCGCGCATTGGAAAAGGCGGACAGATACGGAGACATGGACGAGTTGAGCGCCGTGTTGGAAAAGGGAGAAAGTGGACCGAGCGTCGATACAGAGAAGCGCACAGGCTCCTTGGGCGTTGTGGCTCCGGAAGTTTCCGGACCCTGCGACGTGCTGGTGGCAGCCGTTGCATTGGAGGCCGAGTGGTTCGAGGACGAGGCACCGGTATCGCCGGACGACGCGGAGGTGCCAAACGAAAAAGCCGGGCTGTTGGTGCTGTTGGAACCATATCCAGCTAAACCGGATGAGCTGCTGGGACCGACGACGCCTCCGGAAAGACCCGGAGCGGTGGAGCGAAAGTAGCTGGCGTCGGAGGCCAGATGCGAACCCGAACGCGCGCGGTCGGCGAGGTGGCTCATGGGCGAGGTGACGGGGAAACCGAGCGAAGCGAGCATGTTGGCGGTAGCACGTGCGGACGAGCCTGGCGTGGTCGCTGCACCATGGCCAGGAGAGGGCATCTTGGCGGTATCGAGCCCTTCCCATATGGCGGCGTCGGCAGGGTTGGCAAAGGACGAGGGTTGCCTGGAACCGTAGGCGTCGTAGTTGGAAGCCTGCCGCAAGAAGCGGGAGCCCGAGTTGCTTCCGTGACGTGCCAGGCTCTGGGCGCTGTAGCGCGGGCTGCCGTGCTCGCTTCTCGGCTGGTTCGACTCGGGGCTGGAAGGTTGGTAGAGCTGAGGATGGAGTGCTGCTACCGCCGAGTGAACGGGAAGCGGGAAGGGAGTCGAAGCGTACGGGTTAGTTGCTCCCCTCCCCATATGAAAATCCGGAGGGTCCATTGAGTTTGCGTATTGGTACGCGGCCACGGAGCTGATGGCAGCCACGGTGGTGGCGGCCGCAGCAGCCTGCGCCTGCGAGTCGGCGGCAATGGCCGGATCGATCATGGCCGAGGCGTCTTCGTCTGGGGCCTGGCCACCGACGGGATGGTGGCCTCCTGCTGCCGCTGCCGCTGCCGCTGCCGCCGCTGCTGCCACAGCGATGGCGTCGTGGGTGAGCTGATCCGAGTGAGGTGCAGGAGGTGGTGGTGCGGGGCCATCTGCGCCTTTGGAGCCGGCGAGACTGGAAGAAATTGCTGCAGCATGGTCTGCACCGGCCGAATCACCATTGCTGTTGCCATTGGCGGCGTGATTGGCGGCGACGGCAGCCGCTTTGGCCGCTTTGGTGGAGCCTTTTGGCCTGCCTGGCTTTGCGGTGGAGGAGGATCGACGAGGCTTTGTAGCTTTAGGCGGCGATTCTCCCTCTGCAGGTTTTTCGCCTTCGCCAGAGCCGTCGAGCTGCAGGACAACTCGACATTGTCGCTTGTGACGAGAAAGAACGTCACTGAGAGTGTGAAGAAAGAGAAAAAGATGCAACGTCAGGATCAGCTCCTTGTTCAAGACACAGGTGGGCTGCGTCATCTTCTGGCCGGATCCATGCGGGCTGAATGGTCGAGATGGATGGATGGCAGAAAACTTGAATGAGTGAAGGGTTTCAAAGCTGGGATGCCTACCTTCTAGAGAAGCCTTTTCCACAATCGCAGACGAAAGGGCGGATGTCGGCATCTGTGAGGAGAAAGAGCAGGAGACAGAATGCGATGTGTCAGTGAAGCTGTGCCTAGCATAGACGGCTATGACTAGTCGAGGGACACTTACGCCTTCTCTCGTGACGCCTGAGGTACTCGAGTCGAGAATAGCTGGTGGAGCAGGTAGGGCAGATGAAGGGAGGGCCGCTAGGGACGGGACCGCCGGCGGCGTCGGTGGATGCGTCGGCTGCAGCACCGTCGTCGTCGTTGTGCTTGATGTCCTCGTTGGATGCGTTGGAAGCGATGGAGTTGCGTTTCTGGATTTTGCGCGCAGGGCCTGCGGCTGTAGGTGAGTCTGGACGAGAACGAACTCGGCCGTTTTCCGGCTCTGCGGCCGCGCCGAAATAGTCGCTCTGCATGGCGAATCAGAGGGTGTCCAGCGGGACGAATGGAGACTTGCTTGCTGCGATCAGAGGGGAATCGTGATGGAATAAGATGAGGCCAAATCGTACAGATGGGTTGGATGTGAGACGAGAAGAGCGCCGTCGGTTCAGAGTGTTATGTAAGTTTCAGTTGCTGCGACCAAGCGGGTTTGAGATGCTGTAGCGACGACAGCGATAGACACAGGCGCTGCGTTTCGAGGATTGTCGGGATGGATGGTTCGAGTTAGCACGTCATGTCAAGCTATGCGGCAAACGCCGTACGGGGGGCTATGTTTAGCAGGCCAGCGAGACCGAAACAGAAGGAGTCGATGATTCAAAAGTGAGGCGAATCGGTCACGCCTGTCAGTAAGCAAGTTTGCTGGAACGAGTGGCTTCGGTTGAAGCAGACCGTCGTGAGAAAAGGTGAAGACGACTTGAGGGAGGGGAGGATGTGGTTGAGAAGGAATGTTCTAACGGGCTTGAGAGTGCGGGCAAGTGTGTGGAGGTGAGCGAGAGCCAGAAAGAAAGCGGCGGCGTAGAAGACAGCAGCAGCAGCAGCAGCAGCCGCACACAGAAAGAAAGAGCGGACCAGGCCATGCAAAATACCCCGTCTGTCGGCCTCACACGGTCAAATACCTTGGGAGGTGGAGGCATCGGATCAGTCAAATTTGAAAATTGCGCAAAATTCAAAAAGAGCCAAAAAGAGCGCGAGAGAGAAAGAGAAAGAGAGACTCAGCATCCGCTTTGTTTGCTTGGCCAAAGGCGCGCACGACACCGCTTTTTAGGCTGTTGAACTGTATGCTGCGCGCTCTTTCCTACCGTAAAATACGATCCCTGGAAATCATTTTCCTGTTTCTAATTTCGAGCGCTGTAAGTGTCGATCGTGGTCTCACCAAGCGCACACGAAACCCGAACAAGGGCCCTCGAAGTCACACATCATTGCACAGTGCACCCTCTCCAGCCAGCCGAGCCGGGCCCTGGCAATGCTCCAAGGGACGATGACGCTGCCGCTGAATAGTGCTTTTCTTCTAGCACACTCCCTGTGTTATTTCAGCAGCAATTGGGACCTGCGACAAGATCGACACAAAGGGAGAGAGTCCTTTGCTTCCTTGTCTGTCAGTCACAGAGTTTGCTGTCGGTGTCGTCTCAATTCTGCCCTGCAAAAACGTCTGAGCGTGCATGCGTGTTATTATCGCACGAGTTGGCGGCACCGTGTAAAGCCGAGTTCCGAGCTGTGTGCATGCGGGGTCCAGCTCACCAACACCAACACCACAACACTCCACACGTCCTGTGCCTTATCTCACCTCATCTTTTGCTTCTTTTTCAACGCTCGCTTTATCACACATCATGGCTGCAGCAGCAACAGCATCCTCCGCGTCATGGGACGTATTGCGGCGCAAAACGCGCAATCTCGAATCAACGATTGATGCTCGTCTCACGTCCTACTCTTCACTAGCGTCCAAGATCGCACGTACCGCCGACTCCTCCTCCAGCAGTGCAGGAGTCTACGCGGATCACACGACACTCGATATGGACGGCTCTGCATCGGGATCGCGAAAGCAAGAGGTCAGCGAGCATGTTGAATTGGAGCAGGAGTTGGATGCGTTGATCAACGAGCTTTCTGACGCCGTGGATGCCTTGACGGCCAAATTGGATGATCCGGCCGTTCCACCGACGTCAGCACAGTTGCACGCAGTGCAGAGACATCGCGAGGTGCTCTTTGATTTCACGAGAGATTTTAGGAGGTCAAAGATCAATGTTAGGCACGCGATTGATAGAAGAGATCTACTGGGGAACGTTCAGGGCGATATTAAGTAGGTTTACACAGCGTTCAGACAGCCCATCGTTATTCGAAGATTACTGACATTGACTGTTTCAACAGTGCGTACAAAGCAGCCCACGCATCCGACGCAGATGCCCTCCTCGCAGAGCGCGGGCGCATCGACAATTCTCACGCAATGATGGACCGCACCCTAGAGTAAGCCCTCCTCCCTCCCCCACATCGATTCCATTCGTCCTGCATCCCCTAACCAACCGCTTCTCATGCACTCCTTCTTACGCAGACAAGCCTACGCAACGCGCTCCGAATTTGCAGACCAACGCTCCACCCTCGAAGGCATCTCGACCCGCATGACCAGCACTGCCGCACAAGTGCCCGGCCTCAACAGCATCATCACGCTCATCGGCAGGCGTCGCAAAAGAGACAGCGTCATCATGGGTTGCTTGATAGGCACCCTCACCGTGCTCCTTCTGAAATTTGTCCTCAGTTCACGCTGAAACGAAATCGATCAAATCGCCCGACGGGAGCATGACCCTGTCACGCCTCAATTCGAGTCACAGAATCGGTTCTTCACTCGCAGTCATGGAGAGAAAGGGGAAAGAGCGCGTGAGATCAACACTAAATGGTATGAAGTCGAGTACATTTTTGGGGTGGGAAAGTTGCATGGAGGAAGGTCGGTAAGTGTGCCAAAGGGCAACCAAGCGCTCGGCTCGTAGGGTCATCAATAGAGCAGTTCACGAATGAGTCACAACTCCTCGTCCTCCTCTTTGATCTGCGAAGGCTTAAGCATACCAGGCACGGTAGCAGCCTTCTCGCGCTCCTCTGCCGCCTTGCGCTGCGCCTCGGCCTCTTTATCTTCGGCGAACAGGTCCGCATTGTCCGAAGCGCCCGTTTGACCGCCAAACATCTCGCGCGACGTGATGAGGAAATCACGCAGATGCAGCTTGTACGCGATGAGATCGCTCGAATGCATGCACAGGCCGTTGACAAAGTGCTCGACGTACTGCGCCTGCATGTGCGGGAACGCGTTGCGCAGCAGGTTCGACGTGTACTGTCGAATGAAGAGACGGTTGTTCATGTTGGGGTCCTGCTGCGTCGCAGGGTCCCACAGCGGGGCAGTGACGCGATCCGTCTCGATGAGCTCAAAGATGCGCGCCAGCAAAACGCACTGCGTTTTGAAGCCGCTCTTGTGGTCCGAATCCGTGAGCACGAAAAAGATGTCCTGGATAATGTTGAGCAGGTACTGCTGGTAGAAGCCGTTCGCCACCTCGAGCGGCGAGCCCGAGATGTTGTTGAGCAGCTCAAGGCAAATGTTGAGACCCGTGTCGGCAATGTCGCGCATCGTGTGCTTGATCGCCCAGATGATGCTGTCCATGGTCAACTTGAACTTGGGCGGTTCAAGCTCGAGCAGCGCCGGGAAGCAGTACAAGTTGATGGCGCGCAGCAGCTTGAAAAAGCCGACGCGGTGCTCGGGGAACTCGGCAAAATCCTGGTTGATCATGTTGAGCGTGGGCTCAAATACGGCCTCGAGCACAGGCTTCACCTTGTCCATCAGCAGTCCTTGCAGGCGCGAAGTGATGGTGGCCATGACATTGAGCACCTCGGCATCCCTTGCGGCGGGCACATTGCGGTTGTAGTCGCCGAGAATGGCGTCGAGCAACGAGGGAATGAGGTTGGCGTTGACCGCGTCGAGGTCTTCGGCGCGCTTGACGTATGTCTCGACCAGACGCAGGATCTCCTTTTTGATGGTACGCAGGCCACGCACCATGGGCGTCTTGGTGGCGATGAGACCCTCGGCCTCGACCTTGGCGCTGATGAGGCCGCTGACGCTGCGGTACAGCGCCAACATATCGAGATAGATGCGGCCGATCTGTGGCAGGAAGAAGGTGCCGATCGAGTAGCAGGCCGAGACGTTGGTCTTGAGCACGTTGGACAAGATCTTGATGTTTTCGGGGCTGCCGAGCACGTCGACATTGTTGTGCGCCTGCTGCATGAGGCTGTCCCATGCACTGTTGGGCAGCTCCATGAGCTTGGCGATGAGACGCTCCTGCGTGGGACGGTTTGGCTGCGCTGCAATCATGTAGCCGACGGCCTCGTAGAACGTGTGCACTTGCAAGGGCGAGAGGTCGAGCGTGATGCGGTGCAGGTTGCGGAGGATCTCGTCGATGAAGGGCTCCTGCTCGCCCGCCTGCTGGATGACAAAGTGGCGACGACACTTTTGCGCAATCTTGATGTACGTGTCGCACGCCATATCCTGGACACCTTCGTGACTCTCGTGCATGAACTCAAAGTTCTTGTTGACCACGGTCTTGAGGAACTTCCAGTGCGCTTTGAGGAATCGCGGGTACTGACCGACGATGTACATGATGTTGGAAGCGACGACGGCCTTGTTGTCCTTGCCTCGCTTCATCTCGCAGAGACCCAGCAGATCCTTGATGACGGTGACGAGGAAGCGCTTCTCGGTCTCCTCGTTCATGGCGCCCGAGATGGAGCCGATGGCCCAGCAGAGCGTGTTGAGGTTAGCCCACGACCATTCGGAGCCATCGACCTGCTTGGCAAGCTTTTCGGTCATGATGTTTTCGGTGTCGAGCACGTCTAGGTGGGTGAGGTAGACGAGCACCTCGCGCATGCTCTTGTAGAGTACGATCGTGTCGCTCTCTTTCATGAACTCGCGGACGATCTCACCCTCGTCGTTTTCGACGATAAGCACCTCCTCGGGCTTGACCATGCGCTCGATCATGACAAGCCTGAGGTTGGAGAGGATGCCTGTGTAGGTGTTCTTGCGCAGGTTGGCCGAGTTGGAGTTGTTGACGCCGTTGCCGAGGTTGAGGCCGAGGAGCGGGTTCATGTCGGCGATGGGCTGAGACTGCTGCTCCTCGTAGAGCTCGCTGACGAGCTTGGACCAGTATTCGAGGCAGATCTTGAAGACTTCTCGTTCGGGCACCTGAGAGACCTTGATGAGGTACATGTGTGCGTTGAGAAGGACGTCGTTGTTCTCTGGGTTCTCTACGAGTTTGAGGTGGGTGGTGAGGAAGTTGGAGAGGAAGAGCGCGAGATTGAGCACGAGCTCCTGCTCCGAGTCGGAGCTGGTCTCGTAGGCGGCTGCAATGTTGGTGGCGGGAGGGATCATGCGGTTGACCGAGGTCATGACCATGTTGAAGAGGACGACAAACTTGGGGTCGTACTCTGCGCCGACGTTCAAGTTGGCGATCTCGGAGAGACACTTGAGCGTGACGTTGCGGAACTCGGGCACCTCGAGGAAACGGCCGATGAGGTTGTCGATGACGTTGGTCTCGAAGATGTAGCCGAGTGGGATCCAGTTGAGGAAGCGGAGCATGGTGCCGAGAGTGGCCTTGATCAGACTGGGCTTCTGCGCCTTTTCGAGCACCTCGGAGCAGAGCTGGAAGACCTCGCCAAACTCGCCGCACATCTGGTTCTTGAGCGACTTGGTCTTGGACGTGGTCATCTGTTCAGCCGAGTAGTCGAAAATCTCTTCGGAGAGCAGGCGGAGGATGGCCATGTTGTTTTCGCAGATGGAGAGCGAGCCCTTGGAAGAGGAGACGATCTCGGGGATGAACGAGGGCCAGTTGTGGGGCCACTCCTGCTTGAGGATCTGAATGAGGGTAGTGTTAAGCTTGCCGAGGTAGGTCTTTTCGCGCTTGAGGCTGGCCTCTTCGGACGAGTGCTGGATGATCATCTCGACGATGAAGTTGCGGATGCCCTGCTGCTGGTCCTCGGGAAGCACCTTCCACCGTGTCGAGATGAGCTTGTCGAGGATTTGGAGGGAAATGTATTTAGTCTGTGGCGAGGAGCTCTGCTGGAGGATAGCGGGAACACGCTGCCAGGCATCAGGATGCTCCTGGAACTGGGCGAGAGTCTGCTGGGCCATCCTCTGATCCTGACCGGCGCCGGTATACATGGCAGCCACGACACGGTCCAAAAGACCGATGTCGAGGTCCTTGTCAAAATCCAAGATACCCTCCATATTGATATGGTATGCGTTGAGGAGAGGAGATCAAGTGGCGAGGTTGGGCGAGGCGATGAAGGCGGGGCCAACAGGGGCAACAGCAGAAAAGGCCGCAGCGTCCAAAGGTAATCTGCGTTGACAGCGGTGCCGAGGCGATACGCACGTCCAATCTATAGGTGGATGCGTTGCAGCTGCAGAATTACCAACGGTCCAGCACGTGCAGAATTGTCCCGCTTCCTTCCACCTGTTGCAGTAGCGTGGACGCAATCGTAAGGGAGCCAAGATGCGACTGTGGCGTTCAACGAGGATGTCACCTGAGCCACTTGAAACGAGGCGGAGATCGCTTCGACTACTGACTGAACCGGTGACGAATTCTCTTCGATGCGAGCGCCAGCAGCGGATGTGAATATGCTCTTGATGAGGATGACGCTTGTTGGGTGAGAAAAGAAAGTTATCGTGGATGGCAGAGGTGAGAGTGGTAGTGGAGGCGATTGCGAAAAGGGTGAATAGCCAAACGATGGACGCGCTCAGTAGACCGAGCGAAAAGAAACACACACCCAAACGCAGCGCCGCACACTGTGATCATTCAGCCAGAAATTAAATATTTGGGGGGTTACCGTCCGACACCAAAATCAAGCGCTGTGTGCTTTTCTCGCGCTTTCCACTCGTTTCAAAAGCAGCATCTACTCTACTTACGCGCCCGCCTCTACAAAGCTCAGTCAGTCTGTCCATTTTTATGTTCAACTTCATCTCGGGCCGCAACTTTTTTTTTTTTTTTTTTTTTTTTTTTCTTTCTTTCTTTTTCTGCTTTTTCCCAATGAATTTTCGGTCTAACATTGTATTGGCGAACAGTGTTAGGCCGTCGGTCCCTGCTTGCATTTCGTCCTTTTTTGCGAGGTCGACGAATCAGCGAAGGCAGAGCACAAGAACGTGCGCACGTGTTGTTGGCTTGCAGCCAGCCTCTATGAAGCTTCTTCTACGGGCGACCAACGGCTCGTCGTCTCTTGCCTGCTCGCGCTGTTGTCTGATACGCCTTGCGCATAGCAGACTGAAATGATGACGCTTATGGCTGTCCTCTTCATAATCGTCATGCCGAAAAGCCAGATCCAGTCTCGAGCAAATGGTGAGGATCTTGCGGGCGAGCAGCCTGGCTTTGGACCCTGCGGCTTCTACTGTAACTTTTTGAAATTGGACCGGTTCGATGCCCTCTGTACCTTGAGTGGCTCTTTTCTTTCGGCTCTGCTCTGATTCGAGCATGCGAGTCCATTCAAGGACAGGGAGCGGGAGGAGGCCAAAAGGAAGTGACATCGGCTCCAAATCAACTCTTCTCAAGGTCGGTTGTGCTAGGGAATCTATGCTTGTTTTCCTACAGCCGCAAATGGCCGCGCCCCGTGCGTCGCTCTGCACTTGCACGCCTTGAGACCTGTCAAAACTGAGTTGCGTCCGTGCTCGCTGATTCTGACCCTGAATGGCTCGTTTCCTTTTCCACATCTTCTCTCGCCTCTTCTTCTTGAACCACCGACCCGTCCTTGCTTTCAGTCCGCCACCGTCCTCCGCCGCAGCTTTATTCCCACCCTACTCTCCAGCATACGACTTAGAGGAAAGCCGATTCTTAAAAGCACCACCTCTCCGCCTCGATTCGTCATGAACCTCTGAACAAGAGGGCCCTTTGCTGCCACACGTTTACCTTTGCAAAGCTTGCCTCTCCCAGCTTGCTGGCCTTTGCACACCGCGAACTCTTGCTTCTCGGCCATCGGCCCTCCCGCTGGCTGTGCTAGCTTTCGGCTCCTTGCGCTGCCGAAGGCTGTGCTGTTCGAACATCTTCTTCGGGCCCTGCCGACCATTGAACATTCTCTGGCTGCTCTCGCGCCGTCTCGCACGTCAAGATGAAGTTCGGCAAATACATTCTCAGTCAGCAAATCTCTGGCTGGGGTGCTTACTACCTCGACTACAAGTTCCTTAAAAAGATCATCAACTCGCTCGAAAAGGGTCGACTCGCAGATGCGGCCCTCTTCGCCACCGGGGTTCGTCCCGAGTACAATGCCAATGGCCAATCCACCGTCTCGCCTCAGCCACAGATCCTTCCACACATCGAAGGCTCAGACGAACTTCAGATCCACAAAGCCGCTTTCTTCTTCAAGCTGGAACGCGAGCTCGAAAAGATCAACAACTTTTACCTACAAAAGGAAGCCGAGCTCAAGTCGCGCTTGCAGACCCTCATCGACAAGAAGCGCATCATCTTTGAGTCGCGCAACTCGTCCAAGCTCTCCAAAGAATCGCCTTCCTACGTCGCTCTGTACGAAGGCTTCCGCTACTTTGAAAAGGATCTGAGCAAGCTCCAGCAATTCATCGAGATCAACGCCACCGGGTTCCGCAAGATCCTCAAAAAGTGGGACAAGCGCTCCAAGTCGCAGACCAAGGAGCTCTACCTCGCTCGCCAGGTCGAGGTGCAGCCCTGCTTCAACCTCAAGTTCATCGCCGAGCTCAGCGATATCGCTGCTGCCAACCTCCTCGAACTCGAAAACCTCTCGCACGGACACTCTCTCAACGAGACTCTGGGTACCAATGGCGCTAGTCTTTCCTCAGAAAACCGTCTCGACTTTGCCGCCGCCCAGAGCCAGGACTTTGATGCGCTCGCCGACCTCGAGGCTAATCTGGCCGAAGCAGTCAAGGCAGGTCGTGTCGTCCCTGCCACCGAGATGATCCGTATCGCAGCTCAGAACGAGGACCCCACCAGCGTCTCGCGTATTGTTTGGCGTGCTTTGCTCGAGGCTCCTCACGATGCGGTGCACGCTGCACTCCAGCATCAACTCGCCGATTACAAGTTTGTCGACGACATCAGCTCGCGCACCTGCCTTCACGAGTCGTCCATGGCCGGCAAGCTCTTCCTCGTTCAATCGTGCATCGAAAACGGCGTCGATGTGGCGCAGCAGGACATCTACGGTCGCACAGCGCTCTCGTACGCCGCCATGGCGGGACACACTGACGTCTGCCAGTATTTGCTCTCGCTCCCTTCCATCTCGGCTGCTACGTACGATCTCGACGGCTTTTCACCTCTTATCTTGGCCGTCATGAACGGCCGCACCGACGCCGTCCGCATCCTGCTCGAACACGGCGCTAGCGTCGAGCCACGCGATGCCACCGACTTGATCCCGCTCTGTCTCGCCAGCTCGGGTGGCCACGCCGAGATCGTCAAGCTCCTCTTGCAAAAGGGCGCCAAAATCGTCTCCAACGCAGAAGGTTTGTATCCACAGGCGCTCGCAGCCCGCGCCGGTCACGCCGAGTGTCTGCGTCTGCTCGTCGAGTCAGGTGGAGATCCAAATGCACCCGAAAAGGGAACGCTATGGACTCCCACTTTCTTCGCTGCAGAAAGCGGTCACGTTGACTGCCTCAAGGTGCTACTCAATGCAGGCTGCAACGTCAACATTCTCGACGAAAAGGATCGCACCGCTGCCTTCTATGCCGCATGGAACGGCAAGATCGCCTGCTTGCTTTTGCTGCTCCAGGCCGCACAACAGAGTCAGGCGCCGCCACCGGAGCGTCGAGTCTCGAAAGCCTCTGCTGCGAAAGCCAATGCCGCTAGCGAAGCGGTAAACGATCTCGACCTCGAGATCGACGGCATTCCCGATCTATCGCTGCCACCGCCCATTATCCCCTTCCGCACCTACGGTCACAACTACCTCGACAAGCGTGTGCTCGTCTCCGTGTCACTGACCAACAACTCGGTCAAGCTCTACAAACACCAGGATCCCAACCGCCCCGAGCAGTTTTCGACCTCCTCGCTCAAACTCGTCATGACGTCACGTCCCGACGCCTCGACCACCGCCATCCCGCACAACGCGGTGCTGCCGCTGGCAGACGAGCGCGAGGTGTTTTCTTTCCAGGTTGACAGCCTCGAAAAATTCTCGATCGAATGGGAGCTCATGCCGACTTTTGGATCCAAGGTGATTGGCAAGGCGGTGGCGTTACCGAGCTCGTTTGAAGGTATGACGGATCGCAAGCGCTTTGTGCTGCCGCTTCAGGATGTTTATCTTAAAGTGGTGGGAGAGGTTTCCTTCGAGCTCGATTTTGTCAAGCCGTTTGACAGCGTGCAGCTCGAGATTGGTGGGCGCGTTGAGACGTACTGGAAGAGCATGTTGCCCGGTGTTGCAGCTGCTTCGGCTGTTGGGCCCACGAGGATGACGCCCAACAGCGGTGTCAGCGGCATCGGTGGCTCGTTGAGCAGCGCAGCAGCAGCAGCGGGCTCTACACCAGCCGGTGCAGACAAGGGCGCAGTGGGAGGCTCTGGCGGCATGGGGGCCAGTGGAACACCGTCAGTCGGTGCAGCTGGTGCAGCTTCTGCCGCTGGCGCGCAACCGACGCTGGTCACTGGATCGTCGCTCGCAGGCGAATACCTGCGTGTAGTGGTACAGGTAACGAAAGATGCAAAAGCGATAGTGTGGTCCGCTCCGTTCATCCCCCTTCCCGGTCTGCAAGTCTACGTGGGTAGCGTCAAGGCAGACGAGCTGCTGTCGCTCGCAACACAGACGGGTCACTCGCTCGACTGGACCGCAGAACAGGCGGCGCAAGCGTCGTGGGCCGACTGGCAGCGCGCGCTTCAGACGTGTGTGGTCACACTCGATAAGCTTCTCTCGCTCCTCCCCGTGTCGGTTGGAATCGACATTGACGTCATGTACCCGTCTACCGCGGAGGTACGGTCGAGCCCGGACATGCCCAAGATGGAAGTCAACCAGTTTGTCGATACTATCCTGCACACAGTGTACGCTGCAGGTACAAGCAACCGCGAGCAGAGCCGCAAAATTTTGTTCTCGTCAAGATCACCCACGGTCTGCACGGCGCTCAACTGGAAGCAGCCCAATTACGCTGTCTTTTTCGCGTCTTTCTGCGGCATCGACGGCGTGGCCAGTCGCGAACGCGGGGAACTGTTGCCCTCGACAAGACACGAGACGGACCCGAGACGCGAGAGCATCTCTGAGGCAGTGCGATTTGCGAAGAGCAACAATCTACTGGGTATCATGGTCGATGTGGCTCTGTTGAATCATGTGCCGCACCTGGTGGAGAGCGTCAAGGCCTCGGGGCTGCTGCTGATTACTATTGGCAAGTTTAAGAAACAAGCGTCGATAGCGGATGAGCAGGTGGTGGACGATGTCGATGGTGAGGTCGATCAGGGGATTGTCGTTTGTAAGAGCTAGATGTGGTTGTGATAATGTCATGTTTGTATCGATTGAAGAAGATTGTCGATTGGTCCCGAGTAGGTGTGTGAGTGTGTAGTGAGCACTATCAAGGAAGCACATACGGTTGAGCGGAACCAAATGTAGGAGTGCGATGTCAGAGAAGGTATATAGTACAAAAAGAGATGCGTCTCGATGCTAGAACGATTTGGCACGATGCAGGTGGCTGATGTGGTAGTCTTTCCACGCCTAAGTGTGTCAAGTGTCATGGCGAGTAGGTCATCCGCAATGAGGCGCTCAACGTCTGCGCTTAGCCTTGCCCCCGTTCTTACTCTTGTGCGCATCAAAGAGACTGTTCCCACCTGAGTTCTTGAAAGGCTTCATTCCCTTGCTCCTGCGGTAGGTTTCTCTTCTCGAACTGCGAGGACCTGAAGTGGAAACTTTGACCTGTGCCTCACCCTCTGGCTTTTCCTCTGCAACGTCCTTCATCTCCTCTTCTGCCTCTTCTTCGTCTTTAGCAGACTCGATGGGAAGCTTGTCTCCCTTCAGCCCGGCTGCGAGACGCGCAGAGAGCGCATTGACTCGTGCAGCCTCGGCGACGGCGTAGTCGCTCTTAGGGTTGTGGCGCTTCTGGTTGCGCGCCTTGAGCTTGCTGCTCGATCGAAGGGATTTGGCCATCTTTGCGAGGTTGAGTTGAGTCGATGCGGGTGGATCGAAGGTTTGATGTGATGTGCGCCTTCAAAATAGGTCAAGGACTTGGGCGACTTGTAACGGAGCGAGGTGGGATCTGCTTTGTCTAGGATAGCTTCTTTCGGGCGAAGTCAAAGGGCGTGATGGAGCTATACCGGAAACCTAAGTGATGTCAGGGCCGGTGTCCTAGTGAACCGACCTTCTACGACTGCGATGATGGCGACGTTGACAACGATAGTGGTGGGCAAGGTATCGAGTGGCTCAAAGGGTGAAAGACGAGGAAGAAAAGGAGGACCCCTTTTGGGCGTGTTCGTTTGGGAATTTTTTCCCAGCTGCAGACTGAAATTTCCAAGCACGTTTCTCGGGTTGCGGTATACCATCCCGATGCGGTCTCAAATCGGGCAAGAAGACTGTTGGCGCAAAGAACAACTCTGACGAGCCGACGCTCAACAACCATTGTCAGGATACAACAACGGCCATCGCGGCTGGTCCGAGCAAGCTGACGTTGGAATTGCTCTAACCAAGCCAGCCCACACTGCCTTACTTTCGAGGAGACAGAGGTACTGTCTGCGACATGAGCCATCGACACGCCGTGCCTCACCTATGCAATCTGCGTCGGAGCCTTTCCGTCGACGACCCCGCTGCATCTTGTCAGAAGTCTGCCAACATACTCGGCGATTCCGATAAGGCGACGGAAGAAGCCGAACGTACATAGACGAGATAGTCATTTGCTCGCCGAACACCGACGAGCAGAGAGGTTGTACATCGAACTTGGAGATTGTGCGTGAGAGTGCGGTACGTTGCTGGCTCTGTTTGAGTTTGACAGTCCCGCGTCTGCTTGGCAGGAGGCGAGCCGCAGAAATCAAATTTGACACAAGAACCCGAGCAGACAGAGACCCTACAGCACATTTGCTGACTGTGAGAGTTCTAGACCAGCCCCCACAATTTTTGTGACTGAAATTTGCACAGAGAGGCACCCTCTCCTTTCTCACACGCCCTCGTCTAGCAAGCAATCGCATTCCGACCCACTCTCCGCTCTCTCTTTGTCAATCACATTCTTCTCTTTCTCATTATCACGACGAAGCCCGACTTTGATTGCTTATCATTTCCCCGCCCGACGGATGGCGGACTTTTGAGCGATAGAAAAGCTGGGGACAAAGCGCAGCTCAGCTCTTGATCTACCTCTCCCCTTCTCGCCATCACTGCGCGCGATCTGGATCGGCGTACGCCTTTTCATCCTTTCATCTCTTCTCGAGTAGACATCCGCCGCTCCTCTACCACCACTATCACAGTAGACTGATACGTGGGTCGCACTCTGGCAACCGCTCACGCCGCTCTGGGCAGAGCTTGAATCCCTCTGCGGCGACAAAAAACACCGCGCTGAGCTCTGCTTGCGCGGGCGCACATCACAGCTCAGCACACAACACCATCACCCACCAAGGTCACTTTGCGTGACGACCACCACAGACCACAATGAGGGAGACAAAACTGCACATCCCTATGACCACCGCTACAGGCGGGACGATCGGCATCGTCGGAATCTTGGCCCAGATCGCTCTTCCGCCTCACAACCCGCAGGAGCACGAACCACATCCCATGTACACTTCGCGCTCCACCACAGCATCTATCCAACCTCTTCGGCATGGCCACAGATCCGATATTACCAACGATCCCTCCTCCTCTTCCAGCAGCTTCGTCGAGGATGATCCAGCCACCATGCAGCGTCTACGCAACAAGGATCAGGCGTTCAAGCGAAGAGGCTACCCCATCTACCCGATCGACAAGCGAGATACTCGCGGGCTCAAGATCGCCATCATCCTCCACGGCGTACTGGCGCACAAGGATCAGATCTACCACAAGCAGCTCGCACGTGCGCTGCCGGTCGACTCGTTCCGCTTTGATTTCCGCGCAAATGGCGAGACGCCCGGAACCTGGTCTATGGGCAACTTGGCTGATGATGTGGAAGATCTCGTAGCTGTGGTCAACTACTTGCGGACCAAGCTGGAGTACACGGTCGAGATCATCATCGGACACAGTCGAGGCGGGTTAGACGGCTTTGCGTGGTTTGCAAGGCATTGTCCCGATGCGCTACCACCTTCGTTGCGCGTGCCCTTCTTCGTAGGCCTCAGCGCGCGCTTCAACATGGCCAACATTCACGAGCGCGATCCGGTGTACCTCTCAGCCTTTGCTAAGGAAGGCTTCTTCCGATGGCAAGCAAGAGTTGCGGGGCACGACAAAGAGCTGCACGTCTACCCGGACCAGGTGGAGCAGTTTGCCGCATGGCCCACGCGGGAGATCGCACTGGCGTTTCCCTACAACACCGACGTACTGCTTATCCACGGTACAGCGGACAAATCAGTCCCCGCGTCGGACGTCGCTTCGTACAGCAACATTCTTAGTGGAGTGCATCGAAGACCGGGAAGCTGCTCGGTGAAGCTCATCGATCATGCGGATCATTTGTTTCGTGGGTTTTACCCACAGGTGGTAGAGGCGATCGTCGAGTGGTTGGCGGAGAGGTCGGAGCTGACCAAGATGGGGCTGAGTGCTGCGGCGATCAGAGATAGGGAGACGTTGGGACTGGCGCGGTTCAATCCAACGCATTTGAATCAGGGCAGGATGGGGGGCCTCAGGTATGGAGTAATAACCTTGCGGGTGGAACGAATGCTGTTGCAACGGGCAATACAGGGAATCAGGCGGTGGGTACGCCATGGTTGGATAGCAGCCGCGCGGAGGCCACGGGAACGTCGCCGTTCGAGAGGTATGTTGCCGCATCGGTAGGTGGGAATGCTCAACCACAGAATAGGGAGGAGAAGCAGCAGGGAGAGCCGATGAGGGATCAACCGAAGGCAGCGGGAGAGGAAGATGCAGCGTATACTGCGAAGAGTATCGCTGCTAATCCGTTGATGTCTTCGCCCTTTGCTCAGTCTAGAGTGGGCGCTGGTGCAGCGACCGCACATCTACCAACAAAATCAAAGCCAGCAGCACAAGACTCAACGCCAAGTCAGACCCCTACGTCATCATCCAAGGCAGTGTCGACGGATCAGAACATGGCTAGCGCCCCCCTTACGCCGATCTCTTTTCAACGAGCCAAACCGCGCTTATAGCCATGTTTGCCTCTGCTTCATCAATACCTCTGCTCCATCAACGGGTCTTTCAGATCATTGACTCGGTTTTGCATCTTGCATGTTTCTCTTTTTTACCTACACACACACACACACACACATTGTACTTTTTTGTCCCCTTTGCAATGGGTTCTCGAGCAAATTTTAATCGTGTCATCGTCCCTCCATCGAGCTGATCAATAGGGTGTGTTGCGATGCGAATTCAGTCTTCAGCGTCAGAGTCGTCGCTGATGGTGATACTCGAGATGCGCGCTTTGCGTGGCTTGATCGACCTCCCTAACCATGTGCCGAACAGCGGCAGCGCTGCGTCTTCGTCGGATGAGGGGTTGGCGAGCGCTCGTTGACTCGGTCGCATGTCGTTGTTGTTCGCGTGGTTGGTGGACGAATGCTTTGTGTGAAGACTCCTTTTGGGCGATTTTTGAGGTTGTTGTTCGACGTCAGATGTGGGTGGTGGTGTGGTTGGACGGTCGTGTACAACCTCGCTGGATTGATTGGAGACAAACGATCCGAGGAACTCGATGCTTGAATCGAAGTCGTCCTGCTCGGCATCGGATGCAGGCATGGTTGTTTGAGGCAGTGAAGTTTGCCTATCGAGACCTCTACGCTTTCCGAGAGTTTCGCTTGCCACCGAGCTAGTGGCGGTGGGAACAGGCACGGATTCAGTCCGTCGCATCCCCCTCAACCCGCTCGGCACGCGTAGCTGTCTCGGCGTGCGTGGTACAGCCGGAACAGCGATCTCCTCTGGCGGCAAGCTGGATTCACCCTCAAGTGGAATTGCACCTTTCTGCGTCGTCTTGACCTTCTGCGCCGCCAGAGAAGCCTTAGCTGACGGCTTGACGAACGACGTCAACGCCATCTGCTGCGCCTTGGGTCTGGAAGCTGTTTTCTTTGCCTCTTTCGCTCGTGCCACAGCAGCCTTCCTCTCGACCTCGGTCAGAAAGGCCGCAAGGTGTGTTGCACCGCTCGCGCTCAATTTGAGCAACGGCTCGGGGATCCACATCAGCAACGGTGCTTCCGGCGCCGGCTTGCTCGCTACGCCTTTCCTCCTTCCTCCTTCCTCTTCCTCATCCACGGGCACATCAGTATCAGACTCGTCGTCTTGTGCCCGTCTCGCCGCCAGCTCGGCGTCGAGGTTTGCATCGATGCCCAGCTTGGTGGCTTTTGTAAATTCTTCCATCGAGACGAGGGTGCGGTAGTCGAGAAATGGGTCCAGGGCGGCATGTCTGCGTTGCATTCTGATGGCGAGAATCTCGATCGAGGTCGTCGGCGGCAGCGGCGGGTGGTTTGGTTCGCGCGCTATGCTGACCGCAGTGGAGCTAGCACCGATGGCAGCTTTGGCGAAAAAGTCGGTGATCCGGGTAGCGTTGGGGCTCTCGTGCAGCGGTCGCTGCTTCTTTTGCATTGCTTTCGACTTGGAGTTCGCCTCTCCGTCAGCACTTTGTGTTGATCCTAACGCTGACCCTTCAGTGTCAAGGCCCAGCACATGCCGACGAATCGCTTTACTGGCAGGACTCTCCACTAGCGCAGCCCAAGGCCCCTCTCCCGCTCCATCATTGTGCTCGAGTACCTCCTGCCGCAGCCGGCGTACCACCACACCGGGTCCGAGAATATTCCGAAACTTGGCAAGGATGGCGCTCTTGGACCAGTTGAAGTAGATCTGGCACAACCGCGCAAGTTGGGTCAGATCTGGTTCGACGATCCTGCTCCGAATCAAAGTCGATTCGTCTTGACCCTTGCTTTGAGAGGTGAGCGGGTAGACGTAGTACGCCAGCACTTTTCGAGATTCTTGGGTGGACAGAAAGCTTTCTTCGATGCTTGATGCGAGCTTGGGCCTTCGCGAAGGAAGGAATCCACGCTCGTTGGTGCGGAGCTCTTGGCGTACCTCTTCCAACCACGTTTTCAGAAAACGTTCGAATGTCGTGCTTGACTTATGCGTAGATGCCTGGTCGGGATAGGAAACTTTGAACGCCTCGACCAGCGTCGTGCCGAAACCTCCTCGGGCAAGCGCAAGAGCGATCTTGACTCCGCACTGCAGCAAGCCGGTGGTATCGTAGTCACCGCCGGATATCAAAGCGATCAAGATGAGACCATCACGATCTATGCCCAAGCTGGACAAGCTTGACAGATCGCTGGCTTTGTACAACGTAATGAGGTGATCGCGGTTGGATCCTGAAAGCTGGAGTCGCAATGCGGAAGCAGCGGCAGCTGGGTCCTGGGTCGAGTGCGCAGCATCGTCAAAGACATCGCTGCTGGTGGGCGTCGTTCTGCTGAGCGCCTTTGAGCCAGAAAGGTTCTTGCCCCAATTGCGAACGAGCACCTGTGTTCCAAAGAGTAGCGCATCGGAATCGTCCGTCAACACAGCGTCTATGGAGCCCGCTTGGTTGAGATAGGCCAGCTCTGCTTCGGCTTCGCCAAGTGCGCGGTGCCATTGGTAGCCGAAAGCTTCGATGAGCTGAGTGAAAGGTTGTTCGATCGCATGCTGTCGACCCTTGACTTGCTTGCCCCTCTTCCAAGTTGGCCTGCTCGGTCCGTCGAATACGAATAGCGGTAGGACCAGCAAGCTGAGCAGCTTGGCGAGCCGGTAGAACAATAGCCTCAGTGATGGGTTGGCACCTCCCGAGCTTTGCTGAGCATGGAAAAGCCACAGCGATGCATCGATGCCAAGCCTAAGTCCTCGAAGTTCGTTGTGATTGTCGGTGAAAGCGGTCAGGCAGTACGAGGGGAGTGTGCTTGTCTGGGCCGCGGAAGCCAGCTCGGCCCAGAGCCCGGGGATGCCCATCACGTCATGCTTTAGGGGGTTTGCTGGAAGACGAGTGTCGAGACTTGCACAACAATAGCGACGAAAGCGTCGGCAACTCTTGATATCCAGTTGCAAAGGGCAAGTCAACACCGATGCGGGGGGAGCGGCGGATGGGGAGTGCGGAAAGCTTTGTGGAAGGTGTTGGTTCAAAGTGTTGTTTTGAAACGTGTCTTGAAAATGATGTCGCGGAAAATCGCACCAAAAATCGATGGCTTGGACCCTGGCCGGCTCGACGCACAGATGCCATAGCCGCCCCGGCTTCTAATTTAAGCTTGCCGCTTCTGCGACGACGAAGACCGACCGGACACCAACCACGATCGGGTAGCTGTCCTCACGCCTTTGCGTGCATCTATCTCTTCGTGGCGGAATACGGGTAGGTCCAAGGTGTCGATCGACAGCGCAAAGATGTCCACGGTCACTTTCGACGGAAAGTCGCACGAGCGATCTGGCTTCGAATCGACCTCAAAGTACGATGTGCAGCTGCCTTTGCAAGGCCAGGTTCGACCTCGTCGCATCCATCTGACGCGCTTCGCTGCAGAAACCCAGGAAGGCTCTGTACTCGCCTACCTTGGCATTCCCTTTGCTCAAGCGCCGACGGGCACCCGTCGTTGGAAAGTGCCGCAAGGTCCCTTACCGAGCTGGTCATCAACCAGGGCTTCGAAATGGCAATCAGATCCGCACCAAGACTTTGCGGCGATGGAAGGCATGTATCGCGGACGTAAGGGCGCCAAGGCAGCCATTTCACGAAGCGAGGATTGCCTCTATCTCAACGTGTGGGTGCCAGAAGCCGACGATGCCGCTGCTGTCCGGGCAAAACGACCGGTGTTGGTGTGGATCTACGGCGGTGCCTTCTCTGTAGGCAATTGCTCCAGACCGCTTCACGATGGAGCGAGACTGGCACACGAGAGTGGATGCATTGTAGCCTCGCTGGCCTATCGCGTTGGTGCTATGGGCTTTCTTGGATCACGATCCATGGTGCAAGAGGCGGTCGGTGACTGGCCGCTCGTGACGCTCGAGGCGCTGCTAAACAAGCCCGAGAGCAACCAACTCGCTAAAGTGAGCGCAGGCAACTGGGGCCTATGGGATCTCATCAGCGGGCTGCTGTGGGTGCAAAACTCCATCTCTGCCTTTGGTGGGGACAGCAGCAACATCACCGTGTTTGGCGAGAGCGCAGGCAGCATTGCGATCCACTACCTTTTGCTATCCCCCGTCACCCCCAAGGGGCTCTTCCATAAAGCCATTCTGCAGAGCGGAGTGATGGTTACGCTTTTGCCGCGGACGACACAGGCAGTGCAGGCTACGTTCGACTTGCTTGTGCGGTCGCTGTGTCCATACCATCTAAAAGGCGATGAAGCGGCGCAGCTCGAGTATCTGCGGACTAGGGTCAGCGCCGACCAGATCGCTTCATGCCTGCGACCTTTGGTTGGCAAACGACCCAGATCTGAATTCACACCGCTGCTGGCCGATTGCCAACGCCTGCCACGAGCACGCGAGGATCTGCAAGGCGAGGCCTTTGGCGTGACGGATCAGTGGGGACCCGTATGGGACGGCGTCTTGGTCGATCCTGACTTTGTCGAGCGAGCTCTTGGTCCTCTACCGCCGAAGAGCCAACTACGCAACGGTCGGAGCGGTGTGATTGTGGGTATGTGTGCCGACGAGGGTACCATGTTCAACTTTTTGGTTGCGACAACGCAGTCGCTCGCAGCGCACCAGGAGCTATTTGATCCTGCCCTGTCCTCTGATTTGGGTCGCCTCTATGGATTTAATGCTCGCGCTCTGGCCGCAACCAAGACGAGCGGTCGAGAGAAGGCTGTGCGAGATCAAGAGGCCTTTTACACTTGCGCCACCTATACAGGAGATGCACAGTTCACCGCCCCCATTCTGGATTACATGGCGATGCAAAGCCGAGCCTCAGCCGATAAAGCTGATCAAGAGGATCGCGTCTACGTATATGGCTACCTCTTAGCACATCGCCCATCATCAACGATGCTCGAGGCGCTGACAGTGGTGCCCGAGATGACGAAAGAGTGGGCAGCCTTCCACACGCTCGACATCCCGTTCGTTTTTGGGCTGACTGGCACGCCTGAAGTAGATGGACACGCCTTTGTATCTGACATGAGCCAGTACGGCGTCGACCCAGACGATGACGATAGTAATGGCGCCGCAATCAGGTCGTCAGCGTCGATACGGCCGAGCTCGGAGGGAATGACCGAGCACGAAAAGCAGCTGAGCCTTTACATAATACGAACATGGACGGCGGTGACCAGATTGTCGACGACAGGTGGTGGCGGTGAAAAGTTAGGATTACCTGATGGATCGGCCTGGCTTCCACTCGGCTCCAATATCGATATCGGAAAGGCATCCGAACCAGCTGAAATCGGTCGCATCCAACTGCTGGCATTCGGCGAAGCACCTCAAGCACCGGCAAGGGTGGTAAGGACGACTTCGGAACAACCGATCCGCATCTGGCAGACTGAGCTATCGCAGCATGCCTTTGCACAACAGCTCCAGCAAGGTGGTGTAAACGGCATGGGCAGTCTGCAGGCTCGCGTTCGCTTTTGGATGCACGAGTCTATCACTGGCACCTCCTCGCCATCACAAGCTGACGGCGCGAGGGATGGCAAGCTTCGGATGTGCCGATCCATGCAAAACTACTACGGCTTCCTCTCTACGCCTCCTCGCTTCCTGCCTTGGTCGACATCCTGAGTAGGATCACATCTCTTCACGATCACATCCACCCTGATCTGGCTTTTTCTCGCCCTTTGTCCTAGTAGACCCGCTGTCGATCTTACAAAATTGCAGGTTCGAAAAAAAAATGAAATGTCCGCGGGATTGTGCTTGATTTTCTGCGCGCGATGCTGCTGACACAAGTGGAGGAAAGCCTGCCTAAATTCACTTTTTTTGGCGGTTCCCCGCATTCGACCCTTCTGCGTCATGACACTTGCTCCAGGAGTGACTACGAGAATGCTGCTCAATGTTCTCGAAATTGGACAAGAGGAGAAGGATCAAGAGCAAGGTGTCGACATCGTCTGAGAGCCACGTTGTGCTAGAGAAGTTGAAGCAACAGTATCGAGCGAAAAGGTGGGCGAGAAAGAAAAGGCACAGCGCACGCTCCCAGCTGGCGGCCTTCGCTCACCATTTTCGGGCTGGATTACAAATCGACGACTCTGTGGCCGCTTTCCCACGATCGTAGCTGTTCAAAGCGCGCTTCTCCGCCCCGCCTTTACCTGTTGCCTTTGTGCCGGCTCGCAGCTCGTCATGATGACTTTGTGAGCTCGGCTTGTCTCAGCAGCGGCCTCGCTTGTTGCTCAACGTGCGCGTTGTTTGATACAGAGCAACCAAGAGCTGTCGTCTTGCGCGCTCCGTTGCCTGTGGTCGACTGAGCGGGACGCCTTGAGGTATATAGGCGGTGGGTCTCCTGGTCCCTTTCTGATGCCAACACTCCCTCATATCTCTGTTCACATCTGACCACCATCATCCAACGTGGCCATGAGGATCGCATCTCTTTCGACGGCCTTCGCCGCCTCGCTCTGTGCAGCAGGTGTCTATGCAGCTCCTGCGCTCGACACGGACCAGCTCGTCTACCAGTCGGCAGCTCCCTCTGGCCTCGAGGCCCTGACGTTTGGTCTCTCGTTCAAGCTATCTTCCGCTTTCAGCAATGCGCTTTCGCACCTCTCTCGCCCCGTCGCTACCTTTGAGGATGAGGGCAAGACCATCTGGGACGTCATCAACGAGTCGGACGAGTTCTCGCAGCTCGCCCACGTCCTCAACTACTCTTCCGACGCCACCAAGGACATTCTGAAGAAGAAGGAAGATCTCACCCTCTTTGCTCCTCTCAACTGGCACCATCACCGTGACGGCGGCGACCACAACGAGGACAAGGAAGCCTTCCAGGACTTGTCGTTCGGTCCCGCTTCGATCCAAGAGTGGAACAAGATTCAGAAGCAGATCGCCGATTACGAGCGCGACTACAACGTTGGTGCTGCTCACCACAAGCACGAGGACGACGACGATGATGACAAAGAAAAGAAGCGTCGTCGCGAGCTTCTCCGTCACCTCATCGACGCTACTGCGCTCTACCACCTGGTCCGCTCCGACACGGTGCTCGACGCCAAAGCGATCGCCGACAACTCAAGTGTCGCTACCTGGCTCAACACGGGCAAGTCGCACGCCACCAACAACGGAACAGACTGGCGTGTGAGGACCGGCAAGAGCCTCTTGCCGCTGCCCGCCATCTACCTCAACTTTTATTCGCGCGTGGTCAAGCCCGACATTCGCACCAAGAACGGTCTCATCCACGGCATCAAGTATCCCCTTGTGCTGCCTCCCGATGTCCTTCAGAGCCTCTTCTACGGTCAGACCACCTTCTCCACCACCACCTCGGCTCTGCAAAAGGTGCATGCTGCCAAGTACCTGACCTACCGCCCTGGACACTATCACCACCATGGCGGTCACAGCGGCAAGCACGCTGCTAGCTCCATTGATACCTGGCACCACGAATCCAACGGCACCTTTGAAGGTGTTCCTGCCGAAACCGTCTTTGTGCCCACCAACCTGGCCTGGTCGCGCTTGCCTTTCGCTTTCCGTGCTTACCTGTTCTCGCCGTGGGGCTCGAGCCTGCTGCAAAAGATCTTTATGCTCCACTCGCTGCCTTCGGACATTGTGTACGCCGACTTTGTCCACCACGTTGCGCACTCGGGCAAGGCTCTGCCCAAAGCTGTCCACGCCACGAAGGAGTTTGGACACGCCAACAAGACATCGTACACGTTTGAAACTGTTCTACCCGCGATCGACGGCAACAAGGGTGAGTTTGAGACGCTCGACGTTGATGTTTATCGATACTACCTGCTGCCAGGTCAGAAGGGTCCTTTGCAGACTAGAATCGTGGTGCAGAACGTCTCGGTCATTCTGCAGGACATCCCCGCCTCGAATGGTTGTTGGCACTCCTTGGGATCCCTGTTAAAGCCGAAGGGCCATCCTCACAAAGGCGTATGGGCCGAAGTTGCTGCCGCTGCCGAAGAAGCTGGTTTCGGAAAGGTCGACTTGATCGCCGAGGCTGAGGCTGGTCTGTGGTAAGAAGCAAGAAAGGTTGACTTTTCATTCGGTTCTTGGTCGAAGCTACGACCATGATCGCATCCGTGGTGTCTTTGGTTGTATCTCGTATGTTGCTCGTCTTGAATCTATCATGCTGTTCTCATCCTATACTTCTTACATTTGCACGGCATTTGGATCTGTGCATTGCTCGAGCTCACGTGTTCCTCCCATAAGAGCCGCCTGGTATCCATCAGTGCCATCGGACGCCGAGTGGTTGAGTGTCATTAGGACAAGTCAGCAAAGCTTAATGGCAAGGGCTGACGTACTTTGCAACTTGACAGCTGTCGAGCAAGCAAGCAGGGCAAGCTTCAGCGGATCATTGCTTGACAGCTGCAGTATTGATCCGGCCGGAAACAATGCCAGATAAAACGGCAAATGGAGCGATCCTTTGAGGGTAAAAGTCGTCACGCCATTCGAGAAGCGCCCTTCGCCATTTGGTGCAGCGTCTTTGCGTGGGGGAAAGGAAATGCAAAGAAATGCTTGGCAGCAAGCAAGCCAGCTGATTGGTTAACGGGTGCAGCGGTGACTTTGAGAGTCTCCTGTTCGGTCGGCGCTTTGTACGGCCTTTTCCTCTTCCTTCCATCTCCCTCGTGTGAGGGTTTGCGACACCAGACGATGCGGCATCGGTAAAGGAGCGAACATGGAGAGTTCGACGGTCCTTCCGATACGAGCTTTGAGTGATGACGGATGTAATCGACCCAATCGGACCCTGCGATGGAACAGCACGACGAGCGTTAGAGGGCAAAACACGCTCGCTGATTGATGGATCGGAAATGCAGCCCAAGCAGGTAGCAGTCACCAAAAGAGAGAACGCTTTCTCGAGACTCAAAAGCAGATATGCTTGCAGCAGGCCGAAGTGTGATTTGACCTCGTGTTGCTCTTCTCCTGCTACTGGTCGCTTTGACCTCCCTTTGGCATCGAGCAAACGAGCTTGCAACCACCGGTCCACAAGAGCGGCCGGATCGAAGCCCCTCGGTAAGCCTTCCCGCCGATGGAGATAGAATAGCGAACAGGGATCCAAGAGCTTGCAAGCGAGAAGAACGTAAAAAGCGCGGCTCGCTGCCTTTCTCGAAATTTGGTCGAGCTTGGTTAGTCGAGTCACCCAATTATGCACGCTTGCATGTGACCTGCCAACCCATCTACGGCCGATGGGAAACTGCGAGGCAACCAGGCACGCGAGTGAGGCACACACGCCCGTAGCCAACGCTGACACTGGCTCGGTTGCAAAACAGCCGGCCTTCGTTTCGCTTCATTTCACAATGAGCTTTGAGTTTGACAAAAGGCGGGCATTGGAACTGTCGACATTGTTCGCCAGCGGGAACAAAAGAGCTCCCACCATATAAACCTTGCACTCTTCGGATGAGAGTGAAGCGTGATCATGATCAGGGCAGCATCGGACCTGGTGAAAGACAAAAGGGCTCGTGTGGGCACGCATGAATGATGCTCAAGATCAGGTGCAGATGACTCGACATTCTCAGAACAAAGCTTGGTGATAAAAGAAGGGAGCCCACATACCTCGTCGCTCCTGCCCCGATTTCGGCTGAAGGGCTGCTGCAAGGACGACGCAGCGTCGTACGAAGCATGATTCGCGTCGGCTTTGGGTCCTTCGCTGCTCCGTGGACCGCAGCGTGGGAAGCTCGGCAGCAAGATGATATCGAGCGCATCACTATGTCCGGCTGTCGAGACGCCTCCGTTGGAAGAAACGTGGCCCGTTGCCGACGTGCCAGCCATAATCACTACTCGGTCGACAATCGCGCCGCAAAAATATCCTCCAAGTCATTATTAGCTGTTGATGGTCAAGTTGATGTTTCTGTGCCGAGTGAACAAAAGGGCGGACAGGCTGAAAATAGGATATATATATATATATATATATATATATTTTTTTTTTTTTTTTTTTTTTTTCTTTTTCTTTTTTATATTTTATATTTATATTTTTTTTCTTGTTTCAATTGGTTTTGGTGGTGCTTCGGAGTGTGAGAGAAGGCGCCCACGCTGTCTGATCTTTTCGGTTCGACCGAGCTTTCAGTACAGGCGTTTTATCACCCGCCTTGGCCAATTTCAAGCCGCTTTTCCCTATCACCCTCGATTTTCAAGGCATCTCAGCGGCCATTGTCGCCTTCCAACTCTGAAAACCAAGGAAAGATGCATTTCACCTGTCTCCCCTCCTCGACCTCTTCCCTCGGGCGATCCCATTATAGTCTCCCAGGCGAAATTGCAGTGTCAGTCCATCCTCTTGACCTCGAACGACTGCTCTTTCGCCTGTTTGCCTCCCTTGCCATCGAATCCACACCGCTCTTCTGCCTTGCTTGCTCGGCTTGGTTTCCCGTTTCTGTCGGCTGGCTCGATTCTGCTCGATTGCTGCCTTCTGGTGCCCTTGTGCTTATAAACAGAAGCCTCCCTCACGTCACTCCCCCCTCCCGATCTCCATCTTCCCCATCCCCTTCAACCAAGACCATCTGAAAACACATCTGCATCTTCACATCCAAGACTTGTTCTGCTTCCCATACGGAAATCTAGATTAACTTGACGGATTTCCGTTCTCTCAACCTCTGCCCTTAACGTATCGCCCAGAGCGATCTCACTATTTCCTACAGCTGCTTTCTCACCACTGACCACGTAGCTGGCCCACCATGTTCTTCTAAACGGTCTCCCCGTCTAGACTCGCGCGTTTCTTTCTCGTCTAACGAAGAAAGGACAGACTCTATAACCTCGTCGTTACAGCCTCTCCCCCCTACCACCACTTCCACATTGTATCCGAATCTCCCTTCCGGGTTGATTTCTACGTTGTCTTCTCTGACCAACACCACCACCGTCAATCTGACAGCTCACAACAAGCTGTCCTCTAACTCGCCATCATGGTTTCCCCCACTACCCAGTGCAAGCCCCGCCTCGGCCAACAACAACAACAGTCCTCAAGTCTCCAACAAGCTCCCCAACAGTCACTCGAACAGTGCCAAAACACCCTTTTTGAAACGTGTCTACCGCCCGACCAACGATAACGCGTCTGCTTCAAGCAACTCTTTTTTGAATTTCCACAACAAATCCACTGCCGCCAGCACCGCCGCTGCCGCCCCCATCTCTCTGCGAGCTCACCTAGAAGCCGCCATCTCGAACCCTTCGTCTTCGTCTGCGCAAGCCAACCTGCTGAACCACCTTCCGTCGACCCTGGCCGCCATCCGTCCTCTCCCCCAAGCCGTCGCTACTTCTTCCTCTAGCCCGGCCCATCCCACCACGCCAGCCCAGCCTACGTTTGCTCGAGTGCCTAGCATCACCCCCGCTGCTGTCGCCTCTGCCTTGGCTGCCGCTGCTGGACGTCGTCCCTCTCTGTCTTCTACCCGCGTTCCTCCTGCTGCCCGCATTACTCCGGCTCAGAAGCAACGCCTAGAACAGATCCGATACTATCAACAGCTCATCGCCCAGCTCAACGCCACGATGCCTGCTGCTGCTGATGGCTCGGTCCCGACGCTGCCCTTCGAGGCGCGTCCCATGGACTCTGTCAAGACCGAGTCGGCCGGTTTCAACGCCGCCGCTCTCGGTCTCAACCCCATGTCTGCTGACGACCCCTCGTGGATCGGACACGGATTCCAGGCCCAGGCCGCCGAGGACTTCCTCTCTTCGCCAGAGTGGACCGACCCCTCGCCTGCGCTCACCGACTCGATGTCTTTCGAGATTGACTCGTGCGGCCCCAGCCCGCTGCTGCCTCTGGACAGCTACGAGGACGATCTCGGAGTGCCCGGCATTGCCGGCGCTCCCCTCTTTCCTCCTCAGGATGGCTACGCCTCGTCCAACGTGAGCCCGCTCGAGCTCGCTCACCACGACTTTGGCGCCAACACGGTGGGTGACTTTGGTGCTCCCGAATTGGAGTCCGACTTCACCCTCTTCCCTGAGACCAAGCCTGCCAAGCTTCCCGTGGAGATGGCGTTCAGCAAGCTCAACAAGGCTGCTGCAGGTACCGGCGCCTCCACCGAGGATCCCGCCATGACCCTGCTTCGTGCCCTTAGCAGCGCTGCGCTCTCCAACTCTTCGAGCGCCGCCAGTGTTGCCGTGAGCCACAGCACCACCACCTCGGCTGCTGTTGTTGCTACCGCAACCCCGGCGCTGACCGCCTCGCCGCTGGCCTTCACCTCAATGGCTGCTCCCCTGGCTCCTGCTCCCACCCCTGCCGCTCCTGCTACTGCCTCAACGGCATCGGCGCCGGCACTTGCCCCTGCGCCCTCGAGCTCGACCTCGAGCCCGCCTGCTCTGGACCGAAGGACCTCGTCATCGTCTTCTACCAAGACCACCACCACTGAGTCCCGAGGTACCAAGCGACGACTCGAATCGAGCGACCTCCTGCCTCTGGATGCTCCCATCCAGAAGCGCACCTACTACACGGTCTCTGCCACCTCGCGACGTGACACTGCTCCCGCCGCCCAAGTGGACGAGTTCGCTGCAGAGGAGGAGGCCATCCGACGCGAGAAGGATCCTCGTGTTGCCAAGCGTCTCTCGAACACGCTGGCTGCTCGACGATCCCGTCACCGAAAAGCTGAAGAGCTGCGTCTGCTGCACGAGAAGATCGAAGCCCTAACGAGCGAGGTCGAGTCGTGGAAGCGACGATGCGAACTTGCCGAGAAGGAGAGGGACGATGCTCGAGCGCTGCTCGCCTGAACTCGCTCGATCTCTTTTGATCCTTGTTATACCCTTCTCGTCTCTCTGACGCTTGTACTTTAAACGATGGTTGCCTGCCTAGCCCAGCTCCAGCGTGCCCCCAAAAGGTCTCTTGCTCTTCTTCCGGTGCTTCGTTGATTCTTTCATTTTCTTCGTTGTTGCTCTCTGTTGACCAGAACCAGAACGTCTTGTCCCTATGTTTCCGTCTCGCTATCCTGTCTATGCTCCGAGTCCGCTCTCTCGATCGTCATTTCTATATAAAACACCAAAAAAAAAAAAAAACAAAAAAAAAAATTCTCAGTCGTCGTCGTCGTCGTTCGAGCTCCTTATTCGCGCTTGTCAGCTTCTGTGTTTTCCAATCAAGTTTATTTCGCGTTCAGAAGTTGTTTGTGGTGTTGTTTGTGAGGAGTGAGAGTGATATGTTGAAGGTTGGTGTGAGCGGTCGAGGGGTGATGGCGAGCGAAGGTTTCAGGTTGCACTCAGGTTCGGAAGGATTTAGGAATTTTGAGCTGCTTAGTAATGTAAAATTGATCGGGAGGAAGTCGGTGGAAATCGTGTGGTGATTTCCTCCACAAAACAATTTTGGACATTGACGTTTCTAGCCATCGACTTCCAACTGCCCTTTCAACCACCATTACTTTTACACTTCTTCACCTCTCTACGTCGAGATGTTGTTCAAGCAGAGTCTGGGCCTGCTTCGAGGCGCCCCTGTGCGCAGCAGCCCCCCTTCTTCGTCCACACGATCCCAGCTCCCTCTTGCGTACGGATCTCTGTCGCGACTGTTGAGCACCGAAGCACGAGCAAAGATCGACGGCGCTGTTAAAGAGAACCCCTTGGTGGTGTTTATGAAGGGTACACCCGATATGCCCATGTGCGGCTTCAGTCGTGCTGTGATTCAGGTCATGCAGGTCCAGGGAGTTAAACCCGAGCTGTTGAAGACGTTCAACTGCTTGGAAGACCAGGAGCTGAGGGAGGGGATTAAGGAGTACAGCGATTGGCCGACTATTCCTCAGGTTTATGTCGATGGAGAGTTTGTGGGTGGTTGCGATATCGTTATCAACAGTAAGTATTAAGGCTCTCACCCGATGGAATGGTGAAAGAGATGGGATGGGATACTGACAATGTGCTTCTTTGTCGTGGTTCCAGTGCACCAATCCGGAGAGTTGGAAGAGTTGCTTCTCAAGCACAACCTCCTGCTACCGCTCGAGGAGAACAAGGCTGCTCCCTAAGCAGACCACCACCCGATATTGTCGCTATTGTTGAAGAAAAAAAAATTGACATCCTGTCCTACACCCCTCAGATTAAGAGAGTGGCGACTTACGAAAACTGAAAAACCATCCGACTGTGGCAAAAAAGCGACTCGGTGCTTTGTTCAGTCGACTTCGTCCTTGTGGAAGCTCAACTGTGATGTGTATAATTGTCTTCGATGAGGCTGTCGCTTCTCACCACCGCTCAATCAATGCGAAACAAGACGTCAAACCTCAGTCACGGTCAACGTTGCGGCGCTTACGATCTTTCATGTGCAAAGGCATGACATTGCTCTGCAAACACTGTGACCTCTAACCTGACTGTTGCCGATCTACATCTCAATCCCAGCCTGAGCCAGAGCCACCGTCATCTCAGCGTCCAAATACGACGCAACCGCCACATTCTCTGGTAAGCCTTTACGCCTCCTCGTCTTGACCACAAAGTCCTTCGCCAACCCGAGCGGGGGCGCAGGCTCCAACGGTTTCAACTTGATCGACCCATCCGTCGGGTTACCGGGAACGATGCTCCAATGACTGAACATCATCAGTGCAAACGCCTGACCTTGGGTGGCGATGCGTAGATCGGTCTCGAACCCGTTCGCGTCGATGACGGGGATGTACGCTTGGACGGTGAAGAGTGTTGATCCTGGTTTGGGTGTGTCCTTGACGACGTGGCCACGACGTTTGGCGAGGATGATGTAGACGGCGGCGATCCCGGAGGCGGGAGTTTGGACTTCGACTTCGTAGATGGGCTCCATGAGTCGTGGAGTGGCCATGAGGAAGGCAGCGTAACAGGCGCGTCGTGCGGTAGGGATGATCTGGCCCCCTCCTCGGTGAATCGGTTCTTGAGCGAGTTCAGCATCCAAGATGCGGAATTTGACGTTGCGAATCGGCTCGTCCGCCAACGGCCCTTCCCTACACCCCACTGGAAACCCTGCGCAATACTCTCCTTCACCGCATACAACAACTTCTTATCCACCTCCGAAGGCAACGTATCATCGACCAAAATGTTAGCTCCACGTTCATCCGGTCCAAACGCCCACACGCTTCGACTCGCCAACAGGTCCCACCCGTATTTCTCTTGCAGTACTTTGCCCAAATGCTTCGGCGGCATCTTGATATCCAACACCCCCGCCTCGATGTCTTCCGCCACCCCCTTCTCTAGCGGCTCGCAAATGATCGTCAACTTGTTCTTCTTGTTCGGCGTCGAAGCGTAGCATTTCACAGCAGAAGTTTCCACCACCGTCTCGCAGAAGCGCACCACGGGATCGCTCACGCGGATCTCGATCTCCGAGAATAGAACGCGCAGATCGTGCAGCACGCAGTCGAGATACAACTCGCCCGTGCCCATGATGACGTGTTCGCCAGATTCTTCCACTTTGGATACTGCGAGCGGGTAGGTTTTGTTGATGCGACGTAGGCCCTCGAGCATCTTGGGCAGTTCGGAAGGGTTGAGTGGTTCGACGGAGACTTTGAGCACTGGTTGGGTCATGTGTTCGAGCGGGCGAAGATGTGTAGGTCCTCGGTGGGGAGGTTGGCATCGACAATGGTGCCTGTTTTGGAAAGGGATGCGTCCACACCGGACAAAAGCACCCAGTTTCCCGCTGGTACGCCGTCCGTGGGTACGACGTAACGCGTCTCGTTGATACCCACATCTTCGATCATGGCAAGCACCATATCCTCCTCGTCATCCTGCGAGAATCCTTCACCAAGCACTTTGACGCACATCCCCGGACGCGCAGTGCCGGACATGACACGGCCGAATGCGCGGAACTCTTGCGCATCGATCGTCTGGTACAGCTTGGTCACCTGCACCACGAGCGGCGCTTCCGCATCGCACGCTGCCATGGCTTCGTAGATCGCCCCCTCCTGCGGGCCCGTATAGCACTTTGCCAGCCGCTTCGCCGCTGCCTCCCTCGGCGACGGCACATTGTCCACCACCAGATCGACTAGCCCTTGCGACGGCCCGAAGAACTGGTTCAGCACGATCCTCAGCAAGGGGCGTACATCCACCTTGTACACCGCCGGCTTGAGGTGGATGCCCAAACTCGCGAGCGTTCTCTTAAGCGAGTCGGTGTCAGACGACAGCACCGCCGAGTAGATCTTGTACAGCGGTTCGAGGATGAAGTGCACGAACGACCTCTTGCTTTCCGCGTCCGGCGCCTTTCTCGAAAAGTTGCGCGATTCGGCGTTGTAGTAGATGTTTCCCCACAGTCGTTGAGCAAAGGCATCGACGTCGACACCGGCACCGTACGTCTCGGCGTACAACTTGGCGAAGCTGCGAAGCGTGAAACAGTACCCCATCTGTGTAGACGCGAAAGCAACATTGCCGCGTTCCGGCCCGAGCTGCAGCGCCGGGTTGGCGTCAAAAGATGCGATGCAGTTGTTGACTTCTTGGATAGCGTGTCGAATCTTGTAGTATGCTTCGTTGGGAGGGAGGCGCAGTTCGAGCACCAAGCGGTCGAGCTTGTTTAGCACGAGTACGATGGGAAGTTGCTGACGGATGCAGTGACGGATGATGTGCACCGTGTTGCACATGACGCCTTCGACGACGTCGACAACAAGCACAACTCCGTCGGCAAGTCGGCAGGCTGCGGCTACTTCGTCCTGGAAGTTGGTGTGGCCTGGCGTGTCGATGAGATTGAGAAGGTAGGACTTGCGTTTTGTGCCTTCCAAGACGAGCGAGAGCGGTGCAGATTTGATCGAAATGCCTCGGTCTCTTTCCAAGAGATGCGCATCGGTGTAGCGCATATGTGTGTCCATATCGACTTCGGTCTTGTGTGTTTCGTAGACGAGGGTATCCAGCAAGCTCGTCTTGCCGTGATGCAAGTGTCCTACTACGGCTACGTTCCTCACCATGTCTGGGAAACCCATAAGGCTCGACAGGAAGCTTCTGTCGAAACGCGTCTCTGGCAGGCCTTGCTCTTGCACAGCAAAGCGACGGATCTTGACCGGTTCGACGATTGGAACGGAAAGGGGCTGTGCGTCTTCCTCCTGGACCATGGTCTCGACGTCTTCGCCGTAGACCTCGGACGCAGAGGGGTAGTACTGTTTGTCCTCGTGCAGGACGACCGCATTGGACGCAGATTCATCGACGCGTATCAAGGCGTGCTGAGGAATGATATTGCCGTCATCGTCGAGTTCCATGTTCGCGAGGCGCTCGTCGTCCTCGGCATCATCGTATCCTTCTAGCGGCGCCGGTTGCTCTAAAGGTGGTGGCGCTTCGGCCTCGGGTTCCTGTGCGCACTCGTCTTCTGAGCCCAGCTCTGAATCGGAAAGCGGACCGATGTAATTGCCGAACTCATCGTAGTCGTCCATGATGGCCGTACCAATTGGGGCAAAGGGTATAGAAAGAGGCCCGTATAGAAATGTGGTGAGGGTCAGAGATGGTTGAGAAGAAGAGGCAAGGTCGGCTCTCGCTCCTAACACAAAAATCTCCCGATTGCCGAAAAATTTTAGAGAACACAAGACAAAATCAAACAGAGCTGAGCTCAAAAAAAATCCTTCGGTGACGTACGGATCTGCCGATGGAAAGAGCCAGCCAGACCCTGCAGAACCACTGAATCGGACCAACCGAAAGAGGGCGGGCGGCATGAGGATTGCTGCACACTCCTCCACCAAGTTACTCATGATTGCATATCATCGCCCCCAATCATTTGTCACCACCACCTCAGTTGCTAGCGGGTTCCGACAACCTGCTTAGCCCCAGTCCGCTTATCGGTCAACCCGTTCGCTGTCCTCGATTGCCTGTCGAAGGCAATCGATACAGGGCTTTGAGCCGCTGGTCGATTCAAGAACACAAAGCCTAATCTTGCTGCTCCACTTCGACGTTTTCTTATTTCGCTCAAGTCTGGAATGGCACCGCCGTAATCTAGTCAGCTTGTCACGGAAGTTGCTCAGAATGGCATCGATACCGTCGCAACCATCGGCAGAGCCAAGCAGCAGCTCTCAGTCCACCTTGTATTCCACACCTGCCGCAAGCAACGTGCGCATACAGACACCCGAAGCAGCCGCCAGCCTCGACGACCTGCTCAAGTCGCCTCACAACCCTGCGCTACAGATTCATCAACCTAGCTCGACGCTTCGAGGCGCTTCTCCCAACGATCAAAGACGGCGGAATGGCTTCCATCTCTGGCGGACCGAGTCGGAAGATGCCCGCAAAGCAAGGCTGCGGCGAGCCATCGAAGCGGCAGAAGCTCAATCCAATGCTCCACCGAGTCTGACACAGCGTACGAGCGGCAAGTTTGGCGCTGCTGCGGACTGGATCGCTTTGCGCGGCTTCTTGAGGCTGTATAGGGGCAATCCGATCCGTCTTGATGAGGAAGGAATACCTCAGGACGCATTGACCACTCGCGAGCCCAAACTCACCCGTCTCGGTCTCATTGTTTTGACGCTCAGTCTGGCTGGCGCTCAGCTCGCATGGACGCTTGAGCTCGCTTATGGTACGCCGTATCTCCTTTCGCTCGGCCTTAGCGAGCAGAGCACCAGCCTGGTGTGGCTCGCTGGTCCGCTCAGCGGTCTCATTGCCCAGCCTGTCGTCGGCTCGCTCTCGGATCATTCCGCCTCATCGTTCCGTCGACGAAGGTACATGATCATCTCAGCCTTGCTTTTGACCATCTCGACTATCACGCTCGCCTACTCGGTCCCCATCTCGACCGCGCTCGTCGACCTGTTCGGAGGCGGACTAGCCGACTGGGATCCGCACCGTCACAAGCTTGTCCATTCTACCACACAGACCATCTCTGTCTTGGCCTTTTGGATCCTCGACTTTGCTCTCAACGGTCTGCAAGCCGCCTCGCGAGCACTCATCCTCGACACCGCGCCATCCGAGCAGCAGACCGTCGCCAATGCATGGCAGGGCAGAATGACGCACGCAGGCAACGTCGTTGGCTACCTGTGTGGCTGGGTCGACCTTGCCAGCTGGAAGGGACTACGCTGGCTCGGCGGTGGGCAATTTCGCAGATTCGCCATGGTGTCGCTGCTAGCCATGATCTCGTGCGTTAGCGTCACCATCTCGTGCGTCTCGGAATCGCCCCTCGACCATCGGTTTGCTCATCAAGCTCAGCAGAGACAGTCCGCCTGCATGTCGGCGTGGAGCTCGGTCAAGGCTACAGCGGACGATGTGTGGCACGCCATTCGCAGGTTGCCACGGTCGGTGAGGCGGGTGTGCCTGGTGCAGCTGTTTGCATTTATGGGCTGGTTCCCCTTTCTGTTTTACAGCACTACGTATGTGTTGCAGATTGCACAGTACGAGCGCAACGTAAAGCGGAGGCAGAGGCATGACGATGTGCTGTTTGGGGCGCTCGGTGAGGGAGGAGAGGGTTTGAGCTCGGATCGGGATGCTGAGCGTGGATCGTTTGCTATGTTGATGTTTGCGATTGTTTCGCTTGTCTCGGGTGCGCTATTGCCCTATCTTGCTCTGGCGGGCGAGAAGCGGGGTGAGCGCCAGGGGTCGCCCCCGCGACAAGCAGACGAAGAGGGGGAGGATGCCCTGACTCCACCCTTGCAGCTCGACATCCCTGCGGATCAAGAGTCGGTGTATAGCGACAGAGGTCTCGCACACAATCAGAAGCAGGCGGAAGAACTGTCTCGTGCCCAACGCATCGTCCGCGGTGTGAAGGAAGGCTTGACGCTGCGAACCTTCTGGACCCTCGCCTCGATCACCTTTGCTGCACTCATGCTCATCGGCACAGCGTGGGCGAGCACGGTTTATCAAGCCATCGTGGTGATAGCGCTCGTCGGTGTGCCCTGGAGCATTGCTGCGTGGGCACCGTTTGCGATGGTTGGCGAATTTGTACGGGAAGCCGAAGATGGGGCGTCGCCGTTCGAGTTTGAGGAGGATCATTGGAGTCCGGCACGGACGAGGGTGAGGGCGGCGCAGGAGCGGTGGTTGAAGCAGCGGCGCGAGAGTCGCCTGGTCGAAGAGGGAGAGGGCAGTCCCAACGGTCGAGGGTTTAAGTACCTCGATGGATCACCAAGTCGCAGGATGAGCGGGGAGCAGAGCGCAAGAGATCGCATACGCGCATCGCTCGTCGAGTGTGCGCCGCTACCGCATACGCTTACGAACAGTACCGATGAGGAGTCGGTCGAGGAGGGTGGCGAGGAGTACCGCCCGCATGACGCCGGCACAGGTGGCGCGGGTACGATCTTAGGGATTCACAATTTGGCCATCGTCGCACCGCAATTTGTGGTGGCGATCATAGCGTCGCTCATTTTTAGCGCTGTTCACTCGACCCATGGCGGGATTCATCTCGTACTTGGAGATATCATGGTGAAGGGTGAGGGGGAAGGAGCGGGGGAGGTGGGAAACCCGGCCGAGGGCACAGTGTGGGTGTTGAGGTTCGGTGGAGCGATGGCGCTGTGCGCCGCTTTGGCGACTAGGCATGTGCCGTTGACGCTGAGTGAAAGGAAGCGGAGATATGGGGTGGAACGTCTGAGGGGTCAGGTGAGGGAAGAGGAGCAAGGGGAGGTGTACGAAGAGGAAGATGACCTTTAAGCGACAAGCAACATTTGATCAAGGGTTGAGCAAACGCTTTTCTTCACGGGATGCTGCAGACTGTGTGCGTGTGTGTGAATGAGTCGAGTGACAAAAATGCAGAGATTGAAGAGATGCAATGAGGTACAAATACAATGCAGAGTAGGAAGATGGTTTACACGAAGAGGCCAAGACGTTGCGAGCGACGCAAGCGACAAGAGCGACGGTGGAAGGAGTGCTGGGAGGAACTACTGTTCATCCTCAAACTGAGCAAGGACAACTTCCTCACGCCAGCACTCCTGCTCCTCAGTCGATCCACAGCAATCCTTCGAACAGACAAACACGAAAGCCGTACTCCAAACCAGCCCGGACCTCGCATCGAACTTGACCTCCGCACCATCCTTGCCGGTGGCAGACGGCAAGCGTCGACCCAATGCCTGTTCGATGGCCGCTTTGCGTTTCGCCTCTTCGTCTTGTGCTGTGACGCTGGAAGAGTGTGTGTCGGTGTCGAGCGATCCATTCGCAGTCTGGATTTGGTCCGCTTTCAAAAGGTTGATGAGGTTGGGCATGAGTTGGGCTTCGAACACTCGGTCGCTGCCGCAGTGCGGGCAGGGGGGTACGGCTCGTGCACTGAACGACCTCTCTCCTGCAGAGACGCCGGTCTTGAATTGGCTCTTCGTAACAGCCACACCCTCCCCTGCCTTGGCTTTAGGTTCCTTTGGCCATAGCAGATCGTAAATCTTGCCCTTTGCATGGAACGCAATCGGTTCACCGCCAAACTCGTATCGCACCGCTTGACGCGGTTCGACCGAAACACGCTTAAGGAAACGTTCGAATGTATCGTCGATGCCGTCGAGCAGCATCTTTTCGTACCCTTCTTTGGCGAAACCCTTGAGATCTGCATCGTTGACGTCATTCTGAGCGAGCGCACCGGATGCAGAGGCGGATTTGAGCATCGTCGCTTCCTCCTTAGAGAGCTTCTTGGAGATCGACGATGAGGAAGGTTCGGGGACCGTGTTGAGGTAGAGAGGTGGGTATCGGGTGCTAGACTCGACCCAGGCGGATTCGGCGGTGGGTTGCGAGGCAGCGAGGTCGGATTTGAGGGCAAGCTCTTCGGCGAGTCGCTCGCTTTCCGACTCTTCTTTGTCGTCTGCCGAGTCGTCGTCCTCATCTTCAGTGTCGGACTCGGCGTCCTTGGATGGCGTCTCGGCTGCAGTCGAAGGAGCAGAAGCGGCAAAGGGGTTATCTGACCCACTGCCGAAAAGCATACCTCCCAACCCAGCATTGGCGCCGCCAGTAGGAGCGGAGAAGGGGTTGATCTTTGCTCTCTCCTCTTGCTCCTGTTTGGCTTTGGCGGGCGCAGCCTCGCGCTCCTTCTTTGCTTGTTCGCGAGCAAGACGTTTTGCCTTCTGCTTTTCCAGCTTGGCCGCCCAGCGAGAGTTGAACTTGAGAGTACGAATCACGCGAAGTCTGTTGTTTCGGAACAGAACATGAGATGGAGGACAGTCAGCAAGAGACGTTCCATCTAAACAATCATCAAGAGAGAAGCCATCTTGAGAATCAAGGTTGAAATGACGAAGGGGGGCATCATTGTTAAAAAGCTCGTTTGTCAAAGTTGCGAATCTTTTCAGAGCCCAAAGGGGCGTCAAGTGAAGAAATTGATACTAATCCTGTGCCCCCGCTGCTGTCGACGAAGCTCGAATCTCAAGAAGGTCGGAAGGAAAAACTTACGAAGAAACATCCTTGCGCTGACACGCTGGCCTGGCGCAACCCCAAACCATGAGGCATCGGTCGTATGGAGATTCGACGAGAGGCGCAAAGATTTGGACAAGCAGTTGCATCTGCTGCTTGCACGAGGAACACTGCGCGACGTCCTGGGTCGGGTTCGACTTCATGGGAAGCCACGCGGCGCGACCACCGATGCGAGAGACGAGCGGGTTGGTCTCGTCATCGCCCTCGAGTGGGCCGTCTGCCAGGCCGAGCTGAACATCGGAAGCGTCGAATTCGGAGCCGGAGTCCGAGTCGTAGCCGTCATCAGAAGGTGGACGTGGCATCTATGTATCGAATAAGACAAAGAGAATTTCTTGCCCTGTCAGTGACGTTGTCCCAGTGAGGAGCTTTCGATAAGCAAGCAGAGAGACAGAAATTGATTCAGGAGTAGGTAGCCTAGGGTTATAAGCATAGAGATCCCACAGGCGTCTCGCACCGAGGTGGTCAACGTGCCTCCCGTTTAAATTGGGCTCTAAGACTCGTCATCTAGTTTTTTTTTTCATCATTGTAGAGAGAGGGAGAAGAGCAAGCTGAAGATATACGTACGGTGATGAAGTATGTTTGATCGAGTGTTCTGAAACCAAACTGAGACTCAGAACGGGTATATGGATGAGGGGATCGATGAAGAGAAGAGGAAAGCATTGCGGGTTGCTGTTGAAGCTCAGCTCTAGAAGAGCAAAAAAAATTTGGTCCAGACGACACCGCCAAAAAAAATCAAGAAAAAGAAAAGAAAAAACCGCTGCGGGCGATTTCCAAAAAATGAGCTGCGATCTTACATTTTCAACGTGAAGCTCAGCCTTGAAAAATCGATCACCGTGGAAAGATGCTACTTCTCTTAGGCTCCGTTCAAACTTGACCTCACTCACTGCTACCAGCTGCCGTTTACAATGCATTTCTATGCTGCTAGAAAAGCTCTTGTGAGGCGTATGATACTAGCATCACCGTGTGCGCTATAAGCTGATAGCAGATACTATAGACTGTGTCGAGTCAGGAAAGAAGCTTTCATAGCAGAGGGTTCGATTTTCGAAGTTTCAGATCGACTCTCTC
Organism: Sporisorium scitamineum; assembly: GCA_001010845.1. Lineage (NCBI taxonomy): Eukaryota > Fungi > Basidiomycota > Ustilaginomycetes > Ustilaginales > Ustilaginaceae > Sporisorium > Sporisorium scitamineum. The sequence continues at coordinate 769,900 of CP010919.1, read as the reverse complement.
AACGCGAAACGGCGGTTGAGCGTCTCGCTGCCGTTGAGAAAAGGAGAATTGTGCGGTTGGAATTCTCCACATTTGGTTGGGTCGTTCGGGTCTGAAACCACGTTGCTACTCTCACACTCAACTCGAGACTGCGCACGGAACCGACCGTTCCAACCATCTCCTTTCACTCACCAACACAACCAACTACACCTCCTCATCCTGATCCGGGCACCTCGTTCCTATTTTCCAGGCTTTCGGTCGATCAGCATCCATCGCTCGCTGCCTGCACTCAGCTTACTGATAGGCTCGCATTCGGCAAGGCGCACTCCCGTTCTCTTATCAATTCGGTTAACGATATCAGCTTCCCCACGTCGATCCCTCATATAGCATATTCAAAATGTCGGGAGAAGGTAAGCATCCACAGTCGTCGTAGAGACACACATCCATCAAAAAGGGCACGTTCTGACATCTATGCCTTAATCATTCTTTCTCTCGCTCTCGTTCGGGATCTCGCTGCAACCTTGTTCGACCATCCACCCCACCTGGACACTGCGATATTGTCCATCTTCCACGCAATGGACGCATCCTTCTACTATGACGACGGCTCTCAACTTCAGGTTGGCTCTTTCTCTTCTCGGTCCTGCTTTCGGCGGTCCTGCTCTTCACTATGGTCTTCTTCGTACGTAGCCCAAACCTGTTCGGAAAAGCCTCCGATCCGATCAGAAGAAACACGTTGCTGACCGCTTTCAAATCCTTTGCGCACGGATGTACTCTCTTCATTGACACACTGCTGCTTCTGCCGCTGATCTACTCGTGACATCCTGCGAATCTGCAAAACAATTTGCAACAGATCATCATGTTTTCCGATCTCGAATGCGACTACATCAACCCCATCGACCTCTGCAACAAGCTCAATCAGGTGAGTTTCTTCGACCGAACCTGCTCTCACTTCTTGTCATCCCTGCAATGGCACTGACATCCATCCCCTCCTTTCCTCCTTTGCCTCGACAGTTCATCCTTCCCGAAATGGCAGCACACGCTACGCTTACGCTCTTCTTCCTGCTCAGTGGGCAATGGATTGCATTCCTGCTCAACGCTCCTCTGGTCGCATTCAACGTCAACAAGGTCATGAACAAGAATCACACGCTCGACGCAACAGAAATCTTCCGAACACTCTCAGCGCACAAGAAGCAGTGCTTCATCAAGCTCGGCTTCTACCTGGTCAGCTTCTTCTACTACTTGTACAGGATGATCCTCGCTCTCATTGCCGATACCGAGTGATTTCAGAGCACAAGGCACGTTCGTCGTCAGCAGCACGATGGACCCTCAAACTCCGTGCCGTCCCCGCTCACTCTTCCACCACAGGACAAAGACACATCTGTTTATATCTCACGCCACGTTTTTTCTTTTCTTCGATTCTGCTTTTCCATCGAGTCCTTTCTTGTAGCAACCAACGCTTTCACACACACACACACACACACAAAATGCTTTAAGGTCACTTGAATTTGTATCATGGCATCGGACACGAGTGCCTTTCCGCGATTCTAGTCTGTCGAAGCGACCAACACGGCGTCACCCGGGTTGACACTGCTTCCAGAAGGTTTTCGGGAGCGCCCTGGTCCGCTTGCAGCTTTTTGGTGCTACTAGAACAATTTCCAACTTCATCGCTTCCAAGGTGGCCACCTTTTGTCCCGGTTCCACAGTGTCACCTGTTTGCACTAGCACCTTTCACTTGTTCCGCGCCGATGCATTGGCTACGTCAATCAAGGCTTGGCTGCGAGGCTGGACGAGTCGAGGACTGCGGATCTGCTAGCATCAACTGGTCTTAACAGAAGCTAGAATTTCGAGCGACAGCTGTCTGGAAGGGCGTGAGGTAAGGCTGACCACTCGAGCTGGAAGGGAACGCGCAGGGCCAGCCCGCGTAGCAGAAGCAGCAGAAGCAGCAGCAGCCGCCGCAGAAGCACAGAATGCTCTTGGGCGTTTGAAATTGGATTTGTGTGCAAATTGTGATTTCAAGCATCACACGCAAGATTTGAATTGCAAGCTTGGCCGTCTCTTTTGGAATCAATTCTCTGAGCGGATGCACCGACCAACGCGCCGCCGTCGTTCGCCGTTTTGTGACTCTCCTTTGGCTGAGCGCGCGACTCGAGCTTCTCACAATTCTGGCAAAGTGTGTTGCGTGTGTTTTTGGAATTTGACCGTCTGATCGCGCCGTGCTGCTCTCTCTCTCTCTCTCTAAAAAGGCGCGGTCCGAAATTAGGGCGGGCTATTGGCTAGGCAGGAGAGGCACTCGACGTGTCTGTCTTTGTGTGTGAGAGTGTGCGTGTGCGTCCAAGCCTTTGTTGTCTCAGGTCTGGCCGCTCAAGTTCCAGAGGAGAGGAGGCATCGTCGATTTCCCATTTTGTCTGCGCTAAGAGTGTCGGCTGCTGTCACTTTAATCGAGATTGCTGCTCAACACCTCGCTCCGTCTGTCAATCGCATCGCAACCATCTCTCCACCACCTTCTCGCTGCCAATCGAGCTTCAACAACGTCTCTCGTTGCTGACACTCTTCCTCATCCTCCTTCGCCCGCTCTGGCATTCCTTCTTGCTACTCGGTCACAGCTGCTCGGCGCGCCACGGATTGATCGGCATCTGGACGAACGACATTCCCCAGCCGTCTCCTCGTTCACGATCACAGCTTCCATCGTACATCGGTCGCTCATTTGGTGTCGCATCACCTTTGCTAACGCGACCGCATCGGTTTACATCTCATACCAGCAATTTGCATCTACGGTCACCGCCAGCTGTCGAGATCGCAAACCCATCACACTCTGATTTGCATTCACAGGCCACATCTTGAAGGCTTCTTTGCTAATCAGTTGCACGCTACCTGAAACAGCCCATCGCATCACACTCTGGTCGATCATATCGTGCACGTGCATCGATAGATTGCATTGTCTTTACGATCAGCTCCGTCAGTGATACGCCTCGTCCACGCGATCCTCCGCCAGACCTGCTGGCAACGTCGACATTCGGCCCTTGACACCGCCGCATCTCTCGATTACGACCTTATATTTCCCCATCCTGCAGCTATTAAGACGATTTCCGTTCCTGACTCGGCCGCGTATTCATCATGAAGGGCCTCAAGAAAGCTATGGTACGTACTTGTCTGTCTCTCGGCCTGCTTCAGCGCCACGAGCTTCCTGCCAGCAGCATGGCCATTCGAGGCTTCTAGTTGCAGAGTCACTTTACCACGTTCCAAGTGCACTGACTGACTGGTCCATCTCTCGGCTTGTGAACCTCCGCCATCGCGCTCGTCATCCTCGACTCCTCGTCTGATGCAACCAACCCTCTTCGACAACCACAGAACCTTTCGCGTTCAAAATCAAACGACACCAACGGCAGTCGCAGCGGCTCTGCAGGCGGCGGAACCGTTCCAGCACCGCCACCCAAAGGCGGCTCTTTACCTTCCAATTCTGTCTACCAAGGCTCGCTCAAATTGAGCAAGAATGGTCCAAGCTCTGCATCCAGTTCCTCCAATTCGCTCTCCAGCTCTGCAGCCTCGGCCGCTCCTTCGCATGCCCCTTACAACAACAGCAACCCAGTCTACCCTGCTGGTCAAGGTACGCCTCCCCAACCAAGGTTGAAGCCCAACACCGTGAATCATCTGGCTGACAAGACGCCGCCTGCTCCTCCCGTCGTTGTCGTCTCTTCAGAGATGCCCGTCGATCCCATCCCTCACTCGGTCGCCACCGCGTCCCAGCCTTCTTCTTCCATCACCCCCTTCCATCACACAGGATCCCCAGGTTCTCCCCCTCCTCCCGGCGCTGCAATGGCTTCCTTGAGCAGCGCGGGCATCGCCGCTTCCGAGCTCGCAACGCCTCCGAAAGCGGGTACTCTCAACCGATTGCGCCAGGGTCCCTCCACTTCGGGTCCGAAGGACACCATTCCCATCACCTCGAAGACACCACCGCGCAAGCAGAGGAGCTCGCGTTTCCACGTCACGGAAAAGGTCGAGCTCGAAAAGCTGCCCCACTTCAACGGTGCGTATACAACCATTTTTGTCTCTGTTCACGCACCTTTCCGTCCGATCGCAACTTGACTGACTATTGATCTTACATGCTTCCGTCTTCAACAGAGGTGGTTCCAGCGGATCGTCCCGAGCTCTTCGTCCGAAAGCTGCGCCAGTGTTCGCTCGTCTTCGACTTCAACGACGCCAGCCAGGAGCTAGAGGGCAAGCAGATCAAGGCCGCCACACTACACGAGATGCTCGACTACATCACCACCAACCGCAAGGTCATCACCGACGACATCTATCCCGAAGTCGTCGCCATGTTCTCGGCCAACCTTTTCCGCTCCATCCCACCACAAGTCAACCCGGTCGGCGATGCCTTTGATCCAGAGGAAGACGAACCCGTGCTCGAGCTCGCATGGCCCCATCTCCAGATCGTCTACGAGTTCTTCTTGCGTTTCGTCGAGAGCCCCGACTTCAACACCAACATCGCCAAAAAGTATATCGACCACCACTTTGTCCTCCAACTCCTCGAGCTCTTTGACAGCGAGGACCCACGAGAGCGCGACTTCTTGAAGACAACGTTGCATCGCATCTACGGCAAGTTCCTCAATCTGCGAGCTTTCATCCGACGCTCCATCAACAACGTCTTTTTCCAGTTCATCTACGAGACCGAGCGTCACAACGGCATTGCAGAGCTTCTCGAGATCCTCGGCTCCATCATCAACGGTTTTGCTCTGCCGCTCAAGGAAGAACACAAGACCTTCTTGACACGCGTGCTCATCCCTTTGCACAAGGTCAAGAGCTTGGCGCTCTACCACCCGCAGCTCGCTTACTGTGTGGTGCAGTTCTTGGAAAAGGACAGCTCGTTGACCGAAGAGGTGCTGCTCGGCCTCTTGCGATACTGGCCCAAGGTCAACTCGCCCAAGGAGGTCATGTTCCTCAACGAGGTCGAGGAGATTCTCGACGTCATCGAGCCGTCCGAGTTTGTCAAGATCGAGGTGCCCCTCTTCCAGCAGCTCCAGCGATGCATCAACAGCCAGCACTTCCAGGTCGCCGAGCGCGCGCTCTACTTTTGGAACAACGAATACATTGTCAACTTGATCGGCGACAACGTTCAGGTCATCCTGCCCATCGTGTTCTCCGCGCTCTACCAGAACTCGAAAGCGCATTGGAACCGCACCATCCACGGTCAAGTCTACAACGCACTCAAGCTGTTTATGGAGATCAACCCGGCGCTGTTCGAGATGTGCACCAACGACTACAAGCAGCAGCGCCAGATGGAGAAGCAAAAGCTCGTCGACCGCGAAGAAGCATGGAGGAAGCTTCGCGATACGGCCATCAAGAACAGCAAAGCCATCGGCGTCGAGATGCCCGCCTCGCTCAAAGAGGAGCAGGCTGCACCAGCGGGCAGCGTCAACCCGTACGACCTGGATGCCTTTGACTCGGCGGCTGACTTGACCGCTGGCGCTGACAGCCTATTCGAGGCCATGGGACAAGGCATCAACGGCGAGGTCTCGACAACAGATTTTGACGATGTCGAAGCCAACCGCGTCGCGCAGAAAACAGCGCAAGGAGCCGAGCCTCAGAGCGGCGAAGACAGCGTCGACGATATGGTACGTTGATTCCGATGGAGAATGCTGGCAGACTTCACAGACTCGGTCCAGCACACCACACCACAGCACATATCGCAGCAAAAGACGCACGCTCAGAGCCTGACTTGAATCGCGCAAAAACTCTCGCTTGCCTTTTGCTTTTCGCCTCGCCTCGACGCAGAAAGAGTTTCCAGAAACGGCTCGACAGCAAGTGGGCAAGCAGGAATCGCCCCATGTACGACGCAAGAGTGTAATACCCATGGACCCCACCGTCTTGGCCGAGCTTGCCGGTCACAAGAGCCTCGACGGGTGAGTTTTCGGCGGAGTCTTGTGATTCAGTGCAGCTGAAGTAAATACTGACCGACGAGAGACTTCCTTTTCATGCCGCATTGCAGAACGGACCTTCGTCAGCCATCAGGTGACGCATAGAAAATCCGCACCAGCGCTCTTGAAGGTCGCCGTCCTGTGACGGTGTAGCTCGATGTTGCGCGTCAGAAACGGGCAATGCGATTCGGCTGTGGGTGGCATGCAACCTACGCTCGAAATGTGGATCGCGAGCCGTGAGGGACTTTACTTGACGACGTTCGCAGTCACAATGGTTGCACCGGCGATGATGCAGTTCCATCTTCATTTGCCACGTCGCCCGACGATCAACTCTCGATTGTCAGGCTGCAGCCTCGACGACCTTCACAAATCACTACCTACCGACCATCACCTTTTCCCTTTCTCCTTCTACTTCGCTTTCATTCCTTTCTGGTTCCTTTTTCTTCCATGTATCGTGTTTCGTTTGGCAACTTTTTTCCCTCCATGTGATTCTGCCGTGGCTCCTGAGCGAGAGCGGTCGTGCTTTGCCGGTGTGTGGTGGGGTCGTAGTGGGGTCCGTTGGACTCAACTTCATGAGACAACCGACCCACAGTGCAGCCGTTGGTGGGTTTAAGGAGGGGGAGACTTCATTTACGGTTGGCTCGACCTGTGCTGGTCGTTTTAAACCCCCCATCCAGCTGCGTCGACTCTGCCTTTCGCTTCCACCACCATCCTCGCACCTCTGACTCCCATCGTCAATCCCGCTATCCATCACCTCTTCCAACACGACATTCATCCACCTCTACATCATCTCCTCAGTAGGCGCAGGGTCGATATGCGTCGTCCAACCACGTTCCTCAGTTGGGCATTCGGCCTCCTCGTCATCCTTCTTGCAGTGACGATGGTGGAAGCGGCAACACAGAGAGTCGGCGACGAGTGTAACTACAAAAAGAACTGTCAGTCTCACGCAGACGGCGTAGGACCTGATTGGGCCAAGGGAGAGATTACATGTGCTGTCCCGCAAGCGAATGCTCCCGAAACCTGCGGTAGCGGTAATAAGAAAGATCGGAACAGGTTTTATGGGTGAGTTTTGCATTCATCTCTCTCGCTCGATCTTTGTTCTCCGTCCCTTCCCTCCGCCGATCCCCCCCCCCTTCTCTCCACCCGGTGTCTCTCCTCGGAAACGCACAGCAAAAGCAACACCCGCTGACGATTTTTTTTCCACACATTTTTACGTTTGAGTTTTTCAGCACGTGCAAAGCAGTCGGCACACTCGAAGCCACCGAATACGGCTGTGCCTGCGGAGTTCACGGTGGCGACTGTCCCGAAACCAGCCCCTTCAGTCGCATCTTTTGGCCCGCTGATTGGATGGACAAGTATTGGCAGGCAGTCGGCCACTAACGCTATCGCCTTCACGAATTGGTCAGCGGTTCGTCTCACCCGCACCCGTTAGATCGCCGCACTTCCCCCAGGTCTTTCGCTCTGTCTTGCTGCTCCAAGCGCTCATTTCATGTTCCAACGACATCAACGTGCTTCACCGTTCGTCATTCCACCCATCAATTTACTCTTCGATTCGACATCCCCACACTTCACCACCCCGGCACTCCCCAACCTCTCGCGCAATGCGTGCGCACCTCGATCATGCCAACCCCCCACAATACTCGTTCTCCAACCCTCCGCCGCTCTCTCTTAGGGTTAAGGGTTAGAGCTACCGTTTGTCTGTCCGTTCTTTTGTGCTCCTCTTCTCGCGTCATTACAAATGTTTCCTAAAGAGTCGATCTGTGACTGAAAGTGAGATAAAAGATGCGATTGCGTGGTGTGTACAATGCAATAGAGACTGTTTTACAGATCAAAGAGCGATATACTGTAGAAGAATGACGGAGCCAAGGAACAACGATGATGCTATTTTGTGGCACGCAAGCCAAATCCCCCGTTATGACTCCCACCGTTCGTCACTACTCAGCTAGGACGAGGTCGATTCGCTGCCCTCTGCGAAGGAAGCAACGGCATTGCCTGGATCCGCAATCCTCCGCCGTTGCTGTTCAAAAACCCGGGGTTGAGCGTTAGCCTCTTGGCCGGCGCCGCCGCCGCCGACGCTGATGCTGCTACTGCTGCTGGCGCTTTCGACATCGAGCTTGTTACTGCCGTTTTTGGCAACGCGCGGCCGACTCTACTACTCCCAACCACCGGTCTGTCGCTCCTTGAAGCTGGTGATGCTCGACTCCGCGTGGCTGATGTGTCCGGATCCTCGTACGTGTATTGCCCCAAGTTAGCAGCAACGATGACGGCGCTCTTTCTAGGTGCTGCGGCACGGTCTGTTCTCGGTGTACTAGATTCAGCCGATCGTCCTGGCGTTCCACCCGCTGGCTGGGCAGGACGAGAACCGGGCGATAGGAACGAGGTCCAGCCTGGGCCCCTCTTCGCTGCGATGTTAGCCGCGTCAAACTCGCCCTTGTTCGCTTGGAAGAAGCGCTGGCAGATCGCAACGTAGCGAGTGCCGTACTTTTCGAGCCACCGGTTGTATCTGCCTTCTCGCTCGAGTCCACTCCTGAGTGATCCGACACTGGAGGGCGCTAGGGCCGAAATCTCTTGCAGCAACTCATCTTGGAGCAGCCAGCCTTGCGTCTGCTTTTCCTGCTTCGCGAGCTTGGCATCGAGCTTCTTCAGCTCGCGATAGCATCCCTGGTTCGCATCGCTCGATCGAGGATCAATCTCGAAGTAGTCATCACTGCCTTCGCTGCCGCCTGCTTGGACGTCGGCTGGTCGGCGTTGCTGCGCGAGGCTGGATATACCCAGCGGAGCGTCATCATCAGAGTCGGCATACGGATTGTAATCGTCTTCCAATATCTCTGGAGGGATGTAGTCGTCGTCCTCCAGGTCGTCGAAGCCGCCAGTTCCTGTCCCAGCTGGTCGCTGCGCTCGATCCAGGTTCGAATGAAGACTGCCGCGAGCCTCCTGCGGGCTCAGGCTGATGTGCGAAATGTCGTGCGCGTCGTCGTCAAACTCGGCGAAATCGGCATCTCTAGCCTGCCTCTGCGGCTTTTTGCCTTTCTTCCCCCGCGCTGGTGCTGGCGCTGTCGTCTCGGACGATTTTGCTGTGATCTGCAGGCTGATCTTCTTTTGCCCGCTCAGCAATTGGGACGCGGCTGGGCCCAAGACTAGGTATGACGTGGTGAATCGTCGCATGTTCATGACATCCTTCATCTTGAAGACTCCCTCGCTGCAGAGACGTTCAAACAACCGATGGACCTCCTCCTTGGCGAGCGCAGAGCCGGCGCCGTGCATCTTGACCTTGTCGTGACCCGGGTCTCTGATTTTCTTGGTGCGAATGCCGCTAAAGACTTCCGCGTGGTGCAGTAAGGTCCACTGCCCACCAAGAAGTGCGATCTCCTTGACCAGCTTGACCGCCTTTATCGCGAGCCCCGTGACATCTTCGACGCGGACGGTGCCAGATGTGCGGCAGCAGTTGTCGCACGTGCTGTGGCACTGGTTCGCGGAAAAGTCTTCTCCAAAGTAGCGCAAGACCTGAACGCGACGGCACTCGATGATGTTTTCGCAAAACCTTTGCATCATGCGCAAAGAGTCGATGCTCCGGTCGATGGCTTCTTGCGATTTTTCTTCCTCGCTGAGCATCATCTTCTCCATCTTGTGTACGTCTGCATAGGAGTAGTACAAGATGCACACCGAGCTCTTGCCGTCACGACCGGCACGACCCGTCTCCTGGTAGTAACCCTCCAGCGACTTGGGCAGCGAATGGTGGATCACGAAGCGCACGTCGGGCTTGTCGATACCCATGCCGAAGGCGATGGTCGCCACGATGACCTTGACCTCGTTGCGCTGCCACTTTTGCTGAACCATCGACCGATCGTCCTTGGCCAGCTTGGCGTGGTAGTGGTGCGCCGAGATGCCTTGCTTGATGAGCTCGGCTGCGACAGTCTCGCACGACTCGCGGCTGAAGCAGTAGACGATGCCGCACTCGTCCTTGTGCGAGGCGAGGATGAAGCTCGCAATCTCGTCGAGCAATTTGTTTTTCGGCTTGTTGCGCACCTGATATTCTAGATTCGGGCGGTTGAAGCTCGATGAGAGTTGCATTACGTTCTTCATCTTCAGACACGCATTGACGTCCCGGATGACGCGAGCATTGGCTGTGGCGGTGAGCGCCATGATCGGAACGGTGGGATACTCCTCGCGCAGAGCGCCGAGCTCGGTGTAGTGGGGTCGGAAGTCGTGACCCCATTGGCTCACGCAGTGAGCTTCGTCGACGACGAATCGGGCCAACCGCTTCTGGGAGTAGAGGTGGCTGAGCAGCGATTTTGCCTGGTTGGATGTGCGGATGAACTCCGGGGTGAGGTACAGTAGTCGTACATAGCCGTTGCCGTCCTTCACTGCGTTTAATACATCCCGCTTTTGGTCCGCGGGCAAATCACCGGTAAGCCTGAGCGCGGTGATGCCAAAATTGACAAGATGACCCACCTGATCTTGGATGAGAGATATGAGCGGCGATATGACGATGGTGACCCCTTGCTAGTTTCCGTGTCGATGCACGCCGGCAGTTGGTAGCACAGCGACTTACCGCCACCGGTGGGCATGAGGACGAAGACGTCGCGTCCCATCAGCGTGCCATTGATGGCTTCGAGCTGGTTGGGACGGAAACGTCTCAGCTTGAAGAATTTGCGCAGGGCATATACCACGGACCTCGTCCATGGATACTGTGGCATGCGACGGATATCGTCTTTCGAAAGGGGCTGCTGCATCGATGGGCCGCACAGCTTGAACTTGTCTTCGACAGGCAAGTTTTGCACCTCGTCCTCGCCCTCGTCCTCGTCGTCGCTAAGCTCGAAGACGTCCGCGCTGGCGAAGGAAGCCTCGCGGCCGCCGAGATTGGAGACGCCTTGCGGATGCAAGTCGTCGCCGTTGATCATGGGAGGCGCCGCTGAATCGGAACGCCGCACTGCGGATGAGGATGAAGTTGCGTGGCCAGTTGAGGTGTGCGCTGGGACGGCGTTCCCTACTGCCGTCACAAGACTCTCGCCGACAACCTGAAACGAGTTCGAGGTTGTGCGTGGCGTCGACGTGGGAGGCGCACGAGGAGCGCAGTGCCCGGCGGGCGACGATCTTGCTGAAGATTGGTCCGCGGAGCGACCGTGGGTGGAGCCCAAAGGATGCGGGTCGGCGTACGCAGCACTAGAGGCTCGAATTTCCAGAGCCCTTGTGACTTCGTCTACCTCGTTGACCATCTGCTTTGCGCGTTCGAAAGCGTCGAGCCATTGACGCCACGCATCCGGGCCACGATAGTCGGGTCCGTGTTGCGGTAGATCTGCAATGCGACCAAGCAGAAGCGCATTTGTGCTTGCAAACACAGTGCGAAGCTCTTTGTCGCTATATGTGTCGTACTTTGGGTTGTGAGACTGCGGCACCGCCTGAGATGAGCGCACCGACGGGTGTGTGCGTGGCATGGAGGCGCTCGAGCTTGGCTGCGGATCGCGTGAGCCCGATGGCAGGTCATTGTTGACATGACAAACTGATGTGCTCTCGTCCTCAGGTCTGGATCGCTTCTGAGCGGCGTGTGATTCGTGATGGTTGATGACAAATCTCTTGGGGACGGCCGATCGCCCGGCCTGATGGGTTTGATGTCGGCAAAGAGAGCGTCGTCATCATCGTCGAGGAAAATGGTCTCAGACCTGTGGTCGTCGGCAGGACGCACACGATACGGAAAGGATGGCGGCATGGCTCCAATCGAGGCGTTACGACGTGGCGTCCTTGACTTGTACAGGCTCTACGGAGGATAACTCTGTTGTGCTAGATACTGTGGGGTAGTATTTGCGATACAAATGAGCATGCAAATGTCAGCTGTCTTGCGCTAGAGGCATGGAAGATGAGGAAGGTGGAGAGTTCAGCAAACCAAGCGTGAACTACTTACCTGTGTCAAAGCAATGATCGTGGGATCCGCATGCGGCGCCGCTACAGCTCAAGCCGTGCGATAAGTCACTGGCGTCGGTATGACTAGACCAGATAGCGAGGCGGACGCTGCTCCCGGACACGGGACGTGAGCGCGATACAGCCTTGATGGATGACTGGTGGATGGGAGTGGGCCAGGTTGACGGAGAATAGCTGACCTCGAAGCGAATGTGCACGGTCAGATCGATGATAACGGTAACAGTGGATACAGTGCGGATGGTCAGCCGACACGGGCGGGTTGAGTGGACTGGCAATAGTTGGCCTCGAGACGGATGCGCGCGATGGGTTCGATTGAGACGGTGGCACGGGTACAGTACGAGTAGCCAGTTGATGTGCGACTTGGAGAGCGGGAAGGGGTGGCCCGACACGAATGAGGGCAGCGGCTTGACCACGACGGTGGCAGCGAATGCAATGCGGGTGACCAGTGCAGATGACCAGTCAACGCGACCGGGTCAGGTGGTAAGGCTATAGGTAGCACCGAGGGAGGGTGGCGCAACCTCTTTGCTCGTAACGGCGACTACAGTACGAATCAGCGATACGATGCCCGATAAAAGCAAAGGATGAGCCTCGACTATGGCAATGAGTGGTGCGTGTTGAGGCGGTGGTCGTGGTGGTCGTGGTGGTAGAGTAAAGAGATGCCGCTGAGGCTGAATTTGCAATGGATTGTGCCGCTTTTGCTGCCAGTTGCGTGTCCCTCTTCAATACGCCAATCAAGTAGAAGAAAGGTGATGATAGAGTGATGAAGAAAGCCGCGCCGTGCAGCTGTAGAGGGCTAAGTGAAAGCTGAGCTGCAAAAGCCCCACTCGCTGCCCGCTGCCTTCGTGCTTCTCGAGAAAAAGTGTTAATTGCGGGCTTTCAGCCACGGGACCGCAGGGAAACCACGCTTTCAAGACGCGTTCCGCGTCGGCCAAAATTCCGAAAATCTTCTCAAAGATCACAGCAGCTGCGCCTCTCTTCCCTAAAATCACACCTGCTGTGCCGAAATTTGGTTCTCGTTGGTGTGGAGGCCTGGCTGAGTAACTCACGTGATGCAACAAGGCTCCAAAAAAAAAAAGACGATTCGACGCTCAGCCTTCATTTCTACTCCAAGCCTGTCGATCCCGAATCTCACCTCTCGAGTGTCGACAGCGTTTCACTGATCAACAGAAAGCTGATGGATTCGGTCAGTCTTTAAAGTCACGAGAGAACAGCGGGAGACAGACTCACGACGGATTACTGCAGGCAACAGGCGAGCTAACAGAAGAGCGGATGGAGGCATCGGTTGCATTGGTTCCGACTGGCGGGATTTGCCAGAGCGAAGAAGCTCCTTCGACTCCTGATCTCCAGCCATCGCGCTACATGTCCGGCGAGTCCGACAATGATTCGGGATATCCTACACCTTCGGACATGACGCCGGCTGCTGCTCCATCCGGTCCGCTCGAGGCGTTGCCCAGCAGCACCAAGACGGCAAAGGACTTTTCCATTCGTGCTGACGAGGAAGTGCGCAAGATTCACTATATCGACTCGCCTGCTCAGCAACCGAGCACACCAATAGCAGCCATGTCGACTGGTTCAACGGGAGGCAGCGCATCAGCATCAGCGACAGCCCTGCCGATTCCTGTCGGGAATGCCTCCGTCTGCACATCGTCAGCAGCATCCGTCTCGGCTTTCCTCGCAAACACGCAGGAGACTGTCACCACTCCGCCCATCTCATCCGCCAACTCAGTACCAAAACTGACATCCCATCGCGTCGACTCAGCAGCGTTGCCAGGTAACCCATCCAGCCATGCGACCGAGACGACACTTGTGATGCCCAACAACAAGGCAAGCGCCGCCGCCACGTCGATTGCTGACACGACTACCGGCTCAACAGACGGTGTGCCCGCGCCACTCACGACAACAGCGCCTTCTCCGGCAGCATCCGGTTCAGCTTCGACGCCAGGCTCCACTCCGCAGACGTACGCGCGAAAGAGGGGCAGGCCACGCAAGCATCCGCTTCCCGATCCCAATGCAGTATCGGCGAAAGGCAAACGCAAATTCAGCCCAGACAGCATGGCCGCTACCACTGCCAAGAAGAAGGCGACTGCATCCGCTGCTACTCGCTCGGCTGCCTCCAACACTGGCTCGCTTCTTTCTGTTCCAGACCTTGGTCGTCTCATCCCGCAGGGTTCCACCTCGGACAACGCGCAGACGTTTATTCAGAACAACGTCCGCTTGTTCGCCGATCTCTTTGTTGCTCTTCAAAAGCAGGCCATCACCGATGATGCAGCCTGCGACGCACCAAGCATCTCGGATGGCGTCTCACAGCCCAGCGTGGAACAAGCACAAAGCGCAGATCAAAGCGACGTTTCGGCCAATACAAACATCGCGTCGGCTGCGATAGCGACGCCTTTGTGCGAGGATGGCGCGACCCATGTCGACGCCACTTCTGCTGGCACCTCGACTTTGCACGCCGACATCAAACCCAAGCCTGTTTCTGGCCCGAGCGATGCCATCCGCGACCAAGTCAAAACCAAGATGGCTGACATCGCCAAAGGTCGCGAAGCCATCCAAGCCGAGATGCTTCAGATGAGGGTGGACGCCAGCTTCTTCGAGAATGCACAGAAGACCGTCGACGAACGCATCGTCGTGCTTCGAGATCGCATTGCCAAGCACACGGCTCTGCTTCAACAGGAGCGCGAAGCAACCCGCAAAGCGAGGGAAGCCAATCGCAAAGCCAAAAAGGACCGCAAGGCAAGGGAAAAAAGTCTGCGCGATTCAGAAAAGAAGGAGCGTCGCCTAGCTCAGACGTTTGCGCAGCTCGAACGCGAGATTGCCGCCGAGGAAGAGGAGCGTCGACGACTTGAGCAGGACAAATCGAGCGACGAAGAGGCTGACGCCACGGAGCCACGCACCACTGCAGCCAATCCATTGCTAGCAGGATTGGACAAAGCTGCCGTCGCTGCAAGCCCGTCGGAAGCTACATCGTCTGCTATCGCAACACCTTCTATCGCCACCGAGCCGGCCATGACGCCCGATCGTACCATCGGTTTCAGCGACGAAGAGCTCGCCAATGTGCTTGGGATCTCGACGAGCGAGCTGGCTGGATTCAGTCAGACTCTGGATCTTGCACCGCTGCAAGCGCCGCCGCCGTCTGCAGAAGTTGATGCGCCGTCGTCGTTTGCGAGCATGCTTCCGCCTTTGGATGAGCAGCTCGGAGCGGTTGCCGAGGACTCGAACGCCGACAACTTTGATGTGGCTGCGTTTCTCGAGATGGCTAGCTCGTTTGGTACACCCGGCGCTGCAGCGGCGGGCGATTCCGGTGCGATGCAGCAGCAACGATAGCAGCAGTAGCAATCGCCAAATAATCAACACTCCCAAAAAAAACGTCATCAGCTCGATGACTATTTATTGATCCACTTCAACGCATCATGTACTTTTACACATTCTAATATCCGTTTAACGACTGTACCAGCTCATCTCCTTTCAATACTGTGATGACTCCCTGATTTCCGTTCCGCACTCAAGCGCTTGTCGGAATTGATCAACTCCCCGAGGAGACGCACGCACCATCAAAGCTGTAGAAGGTGTGACGTTTGCGATAAATATGTGCGGACGGGCTAGTGTACAACCTATAGCGAGACGTGTGGATGGATTTCAGAAGTCGGTCGCACGACCGCCATACGTCCACTCCTTCTCGTACTTGAGCGGGTCGTTCTTGGGTCCACCGATTTCGCCCGTGTTCGGATTGCTTTCGCCCTCGAACTCTGGTCTCGGTTTCCTGCGGGCGTCAGGGTGCATGTCGCCCTTTTCCGGGTCTGAGGCTAAGAATGGTGATGCATCTGCAATTCAACAACACAAGAAGAACGTCAGTGGAATGCGATGGGGGTAGGATCGAGGATGGGGTGGTGATGGTGGTGGTGCTTACTTTGCTTTTGCTTTACAAGGTTCTCGAACTCCTTCTGTTCCTGTGGTGGCAGAGGGGGCGGGCCAGGTCGGTTGAATTCTCCTGACCTGCGCAGTGGTGTGGTCGAGAGTGCACGACGCGATGTGCTTGCGAGCGCTCGGGTTGGAACAGGTAGGCTGATGGCTTTGAGTGTCAACATGATGCACTAGGTAGATGGTTGGGGTTGGGAAAGGTGTGAAGCGTCAAAGCCCGCCCGTGTTCAGGGTGTGGAGGTGGCGAGTCTAAAAATTAGAGCTTTAGAGGTGCTTACGTGATGCTCTCCGCTTTCCAACGCGTTCACTCGGAGAGATTCGCACTGAAGCACGTTCGGACAGCCCGGAGACGCAAGCGCCTGTGGCATTATTTGACAGCTTCAACTCTCAGCACACCAACACCATATCAAACTGCAGACCAGAGTCATGACAAGACTCCAGTCGAACATCGCCAGAGAAAACCCTAAACACAAAGGAAGTCGTAGAAAACAAGTCGAAGCGAAGCAGAGAAACCAAAGCACTCGAGGACCAGATGGGGATATATGTATGTATGGTCAGTCACGATCAGTGATCAGTGACGACACCAAAACATTTTAGAATATGAATGAGGCAGAAGTCCCCGGTTTAGTGGTGGGTAGGGACGCGAGCAGCGGTGTTCTGGGCGAGCGCACCGACGGCGTCGCCCTGGATGTCCTGGGGAGCGAAAGAGTCGCGCTCCTGGTACTTGGCCTCCTTGATGTCGTCCTGCGACGAAGCATCGGACTCCTCGTCCGACTTGAGCAGGCTGGTGTCGATGGTCTTGGGGTTGAACGAGAGCGAGCCCTTGGGGATGAAGGTAGCGGTGATGATGATGACCGAGAGGATGGTGAAGTGGACACCACCGACGTACTTGAGGCAGTCGCGGGCACGGTTGACAGCAGCAACACCCGAAAGACCACGCAGACGCTTGTCGACCCATCGTCCCAGGAAGGTCGAGATGAGCGAGTACATAACAATGTAAGTGACGTAGAGGAAGGCCATGACAGCGCCGAGAGCCGAAACGTCCTTGTCTTTGGCCTCCATCCTGGTGAGCGTCGACTGGATGTAAGCGGCAAGTGACACATCACCAGCAGCCCAACCGTACGAGATGGGGGTGAAAACAGCAGCGAGCTTCCAAGCCGAAGCAACCGCACCACGCTTGTAAGGGAAGAAGGGCATTACCCAAACAAGGTTGAGCAGCAGAGCGTCGAGACGCAACCAGGGCATGGGGGTGGGAACAGCCTGGGTGAAGAGCATGACCGAAAGAGCACCGAGCAGCTCACCAAAGTTGGAACCACCGACAATGATCTGCGAGTACGAAGAGAAACCGATGACCGACTTGGCGTAGATGGGAGCGAGACCGTTCTCGAGGTATCGGTGACCGTAAAGAGCGAAAGCGTAACCGGGAACGAGCCAGATGAATCGTCGGTCGGTGAAGATGAGGTAACCACCGTACCAGAAGGCCTTACCGAAGGCACGGACACCGTCGAGCATCGACATGAAGATACCGCGGTTCTCGACCTCAACACGGGCAAGGCGCGACTCCTCCTCGGAGCAATGGCTCTCGCCGAGCGACGAGATCCAGATGCAGATGCAGGCGGCGAGGGTGAAGAGGACCGGCGAGAGGAAAGCCGAGTAGTTGTAACCAAAGTAACCAATGAGCGAGGTCGAGGTGAAGGCACCGGTGGTACCGGCCACATCGTACATAACGTGGACGAAAGCGTCCATCTTTCGAAGCCTGTCGACATCGCCACCGACAATGTCACGGGGGATGACACGGCGGATCAGCTCGACGGTACCGTAAGAGATACCGGAGACAACGTAGATGGGGAAGAGACCGTTGGGAGACCAGGTGCCGTACTTGGTCTTGTTGTTGGCGGTCTTGTACTTGAGCACACCACCGGTGGCAGCGTCAGCAATGAGGGGGACACACGAGATGAGACCAAAGGTGAGGACGGCAGTAGCGAGGACGGAACGGGTTGGGAAGCGCTTGATCAAAGGAGCCACGATGATGGAACCAATGCACTGGGCGGCGTAGTTGGTACCGGTCAGGATGGCGATCTTTTCGAAACGACGAGCACCAAATCGCTCGTTGGCCTGGGTGATGAAGGAGCCGTTGAAGTACTCAAGGGCAAACTTGTAGCACATGATACCCAAAACATAGATGGCGATGTTGCGGCGCTGCTCCGCCGTGAAGGCGCTCCAAAGAGTGATCATTTTGAGGAGCTTTCAGTGGTGTAAGAGGGAAGGTCGGGGTAGGTGGCGAAGGCTAAAGGTTCCGAAGATGGAAGCTTCTTGCAGGAAGGGAAGCAAGGAATTGTCGGTAGGGCCGGTCTTTAGGGAGAAAGGTGAGTTGATGGATTGGTTGGGATTGAATGGAGAAGAATAGAGCTCGCTTTGTTGCTGGTCTTATACGCTGTGAGGCGCCTTGGCTGCCAGACACTGTGGGACTGTAGATAGAGCATGTGCCTGCAGCTCGCCACGGCTAGCTCTGCAGAAGGAGCCCCGAGTGTTGTCCTCTGAAGGAGTAGCGACCACGAAAGAGTCTTCGGCTAGGCTGGGTTATCCGAGGAGGAGCAAGAAAATGCCTGCAGAGTTCGACGACGGAGTTGGACAAGGCCACATTCTTTTCCTGCCTGAACGCAAGACAGTGGGCAATGCGACAAGTGCACAGTCCGTGTATGGCAAGTGGGTTTCAGGCGGTTCAGCGGCATCGACAGAGGAGATGAGGACCCGGTTCCTGGAAGTGGAGAGGGCAGAGAATAGATTAGAACTTAGCGTGGGTTTGAGAAGAGGCAAACTTGACCGTTTCGCTTGACAGGAGGTGCGGTACAGCTTTCGACACGAATATCAGGCTTGTCCTCAAGTTGCTTCCATGGGCAATGCGTCAATGGCGCCATGCAATTTGTGTAGTTGGAAGCCTGCGGGTGATGCACTGGAGTGCACGTTGCGAACGACGGCTGGCCCGGGATCGGCGGGTGGGAGGCCTGGCGTGAACCCTGACATCGCGAGGGAATCATCTCTCCTTCGCGTACAGTATCGCATTAACGATTTCTCGGATGGGAAGACATCTTCGAGAACGTGCTCATGTTGATGACAAGGACAAGTTCGCTGATAGGTTGGGCAAAGTCTGGAATAGCGGGGAAAGGAGATGGCACATCAAGTTGTGTTTCTGGGTGTTCTCAGATGAAGCTAGCATTCCCTCCTACTTCGGCGAGATACGGAGCAGCCCCCGGATCCGCTCGACCCGTCCCGTTGTACTTGTTTGTGAGAAGCTGTAGAGCCGTCCGCCCCCTATCTACCCCCGCAGTTCTTACTAGAAGCTCGATCCGAAAGGCTCGCACAATCATGTTGATCGAAGAAACGAGAACGAAGCTCCGCTACGCTGATTCTTCGCGTGAGCTGAACGTGAAAGTCAGCGCTCTCCTCAATTCGGCAGTGAGTGCACTCTCGGTGGCATCTGGAATATCCTCTTTGATTGAGTCGAGCGAATCCGTACACCGACGTTGGGTAAGGGGGTCCAGTCATCGATGCCAAGACCAGCGGTGGCCAGAGTCATGCCTGAGGTCGGTGAACGTGCCGCTCGTTGGACGCCCTCGACCCAGCGCAGTATCATGCAGTAATGCGATGTCTTGCTCGTTCACCTAGAGGTTCGCACCTCGTAATCATGAGCTCACGCTGAGCTATGCAAAGTTTGACGTGCCGTCGGTCAAGTCTCAACGAGACATGGTGTTCGCCAACGGATCGAGTGTAGGCATCAGATTGAATCTGCGGATGGAGGACAGGCATCCGACTGGGATTCATGGAATGACAGGTCCTGGCAAGTGGCTTTCGACGAACGTGGACCACCCAGACTCGAATCTTTCGATTGTGTAGCTTCACGAGGAGGCTTCGGTGGCGCCCTAGAGCGTGATGCAAGAGTGACGAGAAACGATGTCGCCGTGCAGTGGGATGGTCAGTCGCATGTGTCTAGGTTGCACTCTACATTGAAGCGCTCGTCGACGCTGCAGCCCTGATCTGCGACCTGGGTCCGGTCCAGTCGACCAATTTCAAATATCAAGTCGTATCTGCCTACAATACGCAACGAGAAGGTGAGAAACAGGGCCAGCGAAGGTGTCCAAAAAGGCGATGTCTCGTGGCGGTAAGGTATCAAGTATCGAAAGGCCAAAGCGAAGCATGGGTCGTCTGTCCACGTTGGCCTCTTGGCAAAGCTACAGCTTCTTGGCAAGCGCTGGATTTCATGGACCGCTCGTGTCGAGCATCACCATGCGACTCGAACTTGAGGCGCCAAGACTTGGGATTTTCTTGGCATTTCGCGACGGTCCTGTTCTGGTTTTGACAGTCAAGCGCCTTTTGAAAAGAAACTGCACAGTAAACCGCCGTCTCGCACAAGACCTTTGAGGCAGCCTTGGCCATCTACAGTACCGTACAGCAATGTAACTCGACACTCGTTGAAATTATTCGGCTCAGATCTGGGCAGATGGCGGAGGTGTCGGAAAGACACACAAAGGCGAACTGGAACGCAAGCGTGAAAAAAGTTGAGGAAAAAAAGGGTCCAGAAATTGAGCCGAAAAAAGCAAAACAAGAGAAAAAAGGAACCGCAGCACCTAGGATTCCCACGTGGTCCCCCACCGCAGTACTGACCAGGCGACACCTTGCTTAACTTCGCAGATCGGACGGGATACGGTGCTTTCAAGATTCTATGGCCGCAGATATCTGTAGATGATGCATTATAGTCTATCAATGTACTCTTCTCTGTGACACCTGTCCAGATTCGATACAATACTTGCCTAGTCATACGTGGTGGCACACAGATGCTCTTGAGAAGGAACGTGGCTGCTATCGTCAATGGGTATAAGCGACTGCAGGCGCGGACAACAATGCGCAACAACGGATAGGCACGGTATATGTAAGTGAGTGTCACAAGGGCATAGTTCGCAGACGCTTGACGAGCTTGGCTTGTTCGTTGGCTGCTGTTGCTTGCTCCAGAATCGACTGGTTGGCGCGTTGGAAGGCGAGCAGAAAGGAAGGCAAGGGTCAGCGCTGGATCTCTCCTCATCGCGATTATGATCGACAGGGCACTTACCACTTGCAGACTGGTGATGTCGACAACAGAGTGTTTGAGCGTGTCTGCCACCTCGGCTTTCCTCTTGAGATCAATGCTGATGGGTTTGCTTTGCTCTCGGAGCTGCACAGCATGCTCCTTCTCGGTAGCTCGGCGATGCTCCTCCTTCTTGGCCTCCAACGCTCGAATGACGGCCGCTCGCTTTTCCATCGCCTCTGCTCTACGTGCTGGTAGTGTCTTGCGGTAGCCGATCACCTCTGTGGTCAGCGTGTTTGCCTGTTCGTTTAGGACCTGGAGCCGCCTTGAGAGATCCTCGTCGAATGGTTCGACTCCTACCCTCCGACATGCAGCAATGAAGACGACTTGATCAGTTACGTGTGACGCCGAAACGTGCCGCTTTTGTATGTACTTACCTTTACTGTGCCGCGCATATTCGCTGGGGGACATGCCGTTATACGATAGGTTTCGTTCGATCTTGGCTTTAGTCGCTCCTGTCAACTGTAGGGGGTCAAAATCGAATTAGTGTCGGAATAGGAGACAGACTTCGTGTCAGATCATATATGAACGCTGCTGCTCGATCTGCTTGTGACGCGAGACTTACACGCTGAATCATCTTGTCCACCACGGCTTTGAGCGCCTTATCGCGCTCTAGCTCGCTCCCAAACTCCATCTGTGCCACTTTGTGAGCATGTTGATCGATGACAAGAAGCACATGATCTAGGTCCGCTGGTCGGTCCAGATTCAAGCGCGGAAAGTGGCCTGACATTGCGTCGATAAGAGGTGTAGTGCTGTGATTGTGATACGTGGATGCGTATGTGCTTAGCCCGCGGCTGAGCCGATGTGCGGATGTGCCGATATGATGGATAGGCGTGGGAGGCTCCAGAAGCGTGAGAGAACCAAGACGTAGTCAAGCCGATTGTGGCGCTGATCGTGATGAGAGTTGGAAAGAGGCAGAAAGAGTCAGACGAGAGACTGAAAGATGGTGGTCACAAGGAGTGCATCCGAAAAGGCGAAATCAACACCAACTTTTTGCTCGGTGACGCGACTTCGGAAATGCCGCCGGACTGCTTTTGCGCTTCTCCTCGCTGCTCCTCAGGGTTCAGCATCGAGAAAACACGCCTCTGCTCTCACGCGTCTCAGCAAGCTTTTGATGTTCGGAAGCGTCCCAATCCAATCACGAACGGGCCTGGGAATAAGCTCAAAATTTGGACCGGCCATTGCGCCTTGGACTTGGATGCCTGTTCCCGCAGTTTAGCATCCGCATTGTCGACATTCCGCTACTCATCGCCACTGCTTCTTTCGCCGACACCACCACTCGATCTGGAGCCATTCGATGCCTATCAGAGACATCCGCAACATCGCTCTGCGAGCATGACCGACGACAACAACGCGGTCGTCATACACTCCAAAACGCGCCGGCCTTTTACGCAGCTTACCTCGAAATTGGTACAGCTGGTCGACGATCGCTTCGATGAAGACCAGTACGATCAGGCAGTCGAGCTCCTGGAACAGCTTGCAGCTGAAGGAATCAGACCACCCAAGAGCTTGCTTCAGAAGCTCGTAGCTCTCAGTCTCTGCTCGCTGGCACCCGGTCAGGTGGCTTCGACCTCAAGATGGACCCTGGACCATCAGCTTCACGACATTTCTTCCCGACTCTTGACGCAGCACAACGGGAGCGGCAAGAGTAATCGCAATGTGATGAAGGCAGCCTCAACCGCTTCCGACCGACCCTCACCGTCCGCCGTGCTCAAGGCCTCCTCGCTGCTCATGCAGTACTCGTTGTCCAGCGCTGACGTTTCTGCAGACGACGCTGCAGCGCAATCCGAAGCCGAGCGTAAGGACGCATTGCTGGCTCGCCAAATCCTCAAATCCCTGCCGTCACAAAGGAGACCGCTTAAATCTTCGAGATCCGCATCTCCGGATTCACCACGACGTAGCCACGACGGCGACCACGATGGATCTTTCGAAGTCAGCTCGATCGAGCGATGGGTCAGAGACCAACTCCGATGTGCAGAGGATGTCTGGGACTTGCTATGTGATCGACGGCTGTCCAGTGGCAAGGATACCACGAATGCGTCTTTGGAGCAAGTGAGGGAGTTCTGGATGAACGACTCGGAACGTAAACGATACCAGAAACAGCTCCAATCGTGCACCACGGGACATGAGCGTCTCGAGGACCGACTGAAGGACATCCGATGGAAGAAGCTCAAGGCTGTTCCAAGCAGCGACTCCTCCGATTCAAGCAGCGACGACGCTTCGAACGACGACGACATTGCTCCAAGACTCTCCGTTTCTCGCAAGCGTTCCACCAGCCCACACAGCCGACGCAAAGGAGCTTCTCCCGCAAAGCCGGCTAAGCGTGTTCGACCCGCAGCTACGCCACGAGACGAGTATGAAGCACAGCAGACCAACATCAAAATGACCGAAGGGGCTTGGCGCACGCTTTCTGTTCTCCTTCGACTTTGGGATCGAGCGTCGCCACAAGGTGTTGCCGCAAGCGCGGGACCAGTCTCAGAGCCCGAAGAAGAACCGCCTTTACTCTGGCAATTTCCTCGCAGCCACTCTGCAAGACGCAATGGTCGTCCGACATCGAAGCGTTTCACCGGGTCAGACACTACCGACGAGCTTGACAGAGCCTTGGATGTCGCATTCTCCTTCCCGAGCATCCTGCCCGCCTATAAACCCTCTTCCACCGACACCGAAGCCACAACGAATCTTTTTGATACGGCCAAGTCACCCGAGACTCGTGGCGATGCTCGTCTCTTCTCCTCTGTGCCTGAAGCAGAGCTCATTCATCGGCAAGAGGTTGGCAATCACAAGGAGGAGCGGCTGATGGCTACACGTGCCGATGCTGCCGCCTGGCTGCTTTCGTCCATCTACGGCTTGGTCAAGCTCAAGTACATCAGCTCGATCGCCTTTATAGAAGGCATGTCGGAACGCCTGGAAACGCTGCAAGCGTCAGAGGTGCAATGTCTGATCCAGCCGCTTCTGAGTCAACAGCCCTGCCTTGTCGTCAATGTGCTTGCTCGCTACTTGAGCAACGCCTCTCGCACGCGTCCTGACAAGAAGCGATCACCAGATCCAGTGACATTTCGCTTTGACGGACAAGGAGAGATTACGATGGATGCGACATTGCCCTACGCCATGCCGCATGAAGAGGCAGCCACTACGATGCTCCGGGACTGCTCGAACCGACGGCAGGATCGAAACGCAAAGGCAGTCCTTCAATACTTGTCGCTCAACAAGCTGGAGCTCGATGACGCTGCCAACTCGAGCCTGGCGTTGACGTATCCAAGCAAGGCGGAGAGTCGCAAACAGTCCGTGGTGCGCAAGAGCCGTCGACACGTCAAGGTCGAGTCGGATGCTCGTAAGGCAGGCAAGATGAAGACCAAAGTTGAAGGCGCGGAAGCTGCAGCCGTGGTGACGGAAGAGATGAAGAAGGACGGCTTGGTGGCGTATGCGTTTGTTCGAGTCGTGCAGATGGAAGCGCGGGACCGCACGAACCAAATGAAGCTTCTCATTGCCCGTGCTTTGGTCACCATGCACACTGAGGCCTCACACACGAAGCAAGAACTCGACGCCAACGGCACTAGTGCGTTCTCGTCTCAGCAGCAACGCGCGGACAGAAAGGACAGCAAAGCGCTCGAGGCGGAGTCAGCGTCGCAGCGTCGAGGGGTGCAGCTGTACCTGACGCGGCTGTTGAAGGCGCTCGAGCACGATGCCGTCGACTTTCGAAGTTGCCTTTCAACTATGAAGACGCACATTGGCAAGGATCAACGTCGGCGCAAGGGTGTATCTGACCTGCTTGCGTCCAACAGCAGCAAGGATGCACCTGCCCTGCCATTGCTCGAGACACTGGTCGAGCGGTGTCAAAAGTACCTTGATGGGACACAGGACTTGGCCCGCGCCACACGTCTGCTGCTCGATGCAACCAAGGTATTCTAAGCTAACTATGGTTGTACCCAATTGCCGCCAAATTTGAAAGCAATGGTTCATGATCTCAGGATGGAAAAGAAATTCAAAAGCAGTAAACTTTTATAAGCGAACCAGCAGAGACGGCAGGCTACTGCAGCAATTGCATTGGGCATGAAAACTCCCTTACACAGATAAGAATACCGATATGAGGGCCGGCTGCTGTGGTGCAAATGCATGAATCGCACTCATGTATGAAAAACAATCACGAGTGAATGCGATGCGATTGAGAGCTACTGAAACAAGAGAGCGAAGAGAAACAAAAAGAACAGTAAAGGTGACAGGGGCGGGGGAGCAACGGCATGCGACGGTCGACTGCCGCTGCATCATGTGAGCTGTTCCACTGCATGACAATGCAAGTCGTGGCTTGGGTCTAGTTGATGCGACCCAATCTACGCTCCACCGAGCCGACAACCTTCGCCCACGCTCTCAAACCCTGATACCTCGCAGCAGGAGCCAAGTCTCCAAAAGTCTGTAACCACAGCTGCCTATTATACGCCCTGTGCCTCGCAGCATTCGCCTTGAGCCAAGCCGAATAGAACGTAGCCAACGAGTCCGAGTCCAAGTCCAACTCGCTTTCCTGCGCACCCTTCAGAGTGGCCACTGCTTTGCTCGACCCGGTCCTTGATCTGAACTCTGAGAGAGCTTGGATGAAACGCGCATTGTTGTCCTGCCAAAAGCGCTGGTTGAAGTTGTCCGCTCTGGCCATGCGAAGCTTGTGTGCCAGCTCTGCCTCTTCGAGCTTGGCTAGAAGACGTTCGAAGTAGAGTGAGGGCGAAGCGGCTCTCTTGCGGCGCGTGCTAGCAGGCCAGCCGCCAAAGCTCGGATCGCCCGAGGTGGTGAATTCGTGCAAAGAGTACGGATGCGACATGCTCAACGCTGCCGACTGTTGAGACGACGTTTGAGAGGATGTGGAGGACGAGGAGGCGGCTTCTTCAAAGGCTGATCCGTAGCGAACGGGACGAAGGTTGCTGATCGGGTCGGGGGGTCCTACCATGTCGGCTCCTGGTCGAGCTGTGAAGCGTGCAGATCGTCGTGATGTTCTCGATGAGGAGGTCGATGGCGTGGAAGAAGAGGATGCTCGGGGTGAAGATGCGGTGGAAAAGGAACGTCGCACTTCCACAGCTGTAGCTGCACTGGCCACGGTCGACGTGCTGACCAAGCCAGCAGGCGATGCGACCGACCTTGATGCAGAAGAAAGGGTAGGGACGAGCATGGCTTCCAAGTAGGTCGATGGCTCGAGTAGATAAGAATGAGGTTGATGGAGACTGCTACGTGTGAATTGCTGGCTGAGGTTGATTGATAGAAAGACAGGCGGTGAGAGAGGATGATGGTGTATGCGTGTGAGGGTCCAGCGATGGCTTGGTGGCTAGACCAGAGACCCTTTGCATCGATTTTTTTGGTTGGCTGAAGGAAAAAAAATCTGGCAAAATAAAGAAGTCGCCGACTGCTTTTCGTCGCAGGCACACGCGACAGAGGCTCAGCAAAGGGTCCGAAAACGGGAAGCGCGCTTGTTTTGTGGCGCTGTGTCAGTGTCACTCTGGAATTCTTTCTCTCCCTCTCGGCAGTCGCATTTCCCGCAGAATGCGGGGGAGAGCGGCATGCAGCAGCCAACACGAGAAAAAGCCAATTTTGTTAGGTCGAATACCTTTTTACAACGCGCATTTTTTTGCCATCGGAGCCGAGACCACTTTCGTTACGGTTTCTGTGCGAAGAAGTCAGAACTCCACTTTTTCCACCGAAGCGCAACAACCATCCTCACCATCACCATCAACAGCAAGCCTTTTGCATCAGCATTCCAACGTCAAGAAGGTCGTGTGCAACGTTGCTTCTATCGCCTGGGAAGACGGTTCACGCGCTTCTCGGACACATCTCTGGCCCGCCATTGACTTCGTGTAGGCTTGTAGTGGGACCCAAAAAGTGATCTTTGCATCCCTGATCCATCCTCGCTCTGTCGAAACCGTGTGGTCTGCATTGCGCGTCTGCTTTCTCCGTCTGCTTCTGTGCTTTGCGCTTTTCATAGAGAACAGAATCGTTCTTGTGCGCCTGTGCGTGATCGATCGAACGAGCTGCTTTGGTTGCCGAGTCCCACCTACGAGTTGCGCCACAAGAGACCAAGTCTATCACTCAGAAACGCTGAACCGTTCAAGCGAACGTAGCGTAGATCCAAAATGGCGGGCCCACAAAGAGGTTCCCGCGTCGTCTTTGGTAAGTCCTGTCAACTCGCGTTGTTCTTTATTGTAGACTGAGCTCTGACACGCTTGTTCTCCCTTTGCTCAATCTACAGTCGGCAACATTCCGTATGACATGTCCGAAGAGCAACTCACCGATGTCTTCCGAGAGGTCGGCAAGGTCGTCGGTTTCCGTCTCGTCAACGATCGAGACACTGGCAAGTTCAAAGGATACGGCTTTTGCGAATTCGAAGACCCAGAGACGGCCGCTTCGGCAGTACGAAACTTGAACGAAGTCGAGGTGGGAGGTCGACCTCTGCGTATCTCCTTTGCCGACATTGATCCGCTTATGGAAGGACGTTCGACGCAACACGGCCAATTCGACCAGGAAGACCTTCGCAGAAGAGCTGCCGCCGCAGGACGAGCAGGTAGACCAGGAACGTTTGGCCATGGTGGCACAACGAGAGGTGGGGGAGCCGTCGGTGGAGGATGGCAGCAGCGACCCGCGGATAACGGATTTGGACAGAGGCCTTACGGCGGCGCTCCCGGTGGGCAACCCTATGGTGGACCCGGTGGTCCTGCTGCTGGCGGCTACGGCGGGGCAGCACCTGGAGGCGGTCCATACACGCTTCCTCCCAACCTACCTGCTGGCGTCCCGCTTCCTCCAGGTGTCGGCTCGACGGATGCCATCACACAGACGCTCGCAACGCTGCCACCAAATCAACTCCTCGACATTATGAGCCAGATGAAGTCGCTCGTAGCCACCTCGCCCGATCAAGCACGCGCTTTACTCTCTGGACACCCGCAGCTCGCATATGCCCTGTTCCAGGCCATGCTCATGATGAACGTCGTCGACCCAGACATCCTGCAACGCATCCTTGCCGCCTCGGGTGCTGTACCCGGTACTGCTGCAGCCACCGCTCCCGCAAGCGTACCACCGCACATGCAGCAACCAGGGGGCAGCAACAATGGCTCTGCCACTCCTCCTTACGGCAACGCACCAGGCGCACGATACCCTCCACAGGCACGTCCACCTACCGCCCCCTACGCGCAGCCAGGTTACGGCGGCCAACCACAGGGAGCACCAGCCAACGACCCCGCTGCAGCACTGGCGGGACAGAACTTGCCCGAAGAACAAAAGGCTCTGCTCATGCAGGTGCTCCAACTCACGCCGGAACAGATCAACGCGTTGCCGCCCGATCAGAAGGCTAGCATTATGCAGCTCAAGGCTCAGTTTGGTCAGGCTTGATCTCAGTGCGAGCTCGATCAGCACGTCACATAATCCTGCTCATTTTTCTCATGTACAAAAGTTGATGCCGATCAATGCAAATATTGTAAAGCCGACTCCGGATGTGGTACTGAGTGCAGGGGTTGATCAGAAACGGATGGCGTGAGATAAGATTGTGGGAGATGCGGGAGTGTCTTTCCGAGAAAAAGTGTTCCGTAGACGGAATGCAGGTCTGAGACAGGTGTGGCATGTGATTCCATGGCAGAGACCAATGTCGCTGTCCAACATCGAGACATCCTTTGGTATCAGCACCGTAATCACGGAAGAAGGCCGCAAGCGAGTTGCAGCAATGACGTTTTTGGTGTTCGAGCTTGCGTCTCTTGAGAGCTTGAAGCTGTCTGCAGCTGCCGTTCGGTAGAGCTTCCGCCGCTTTTGTCCCATCACCTGTCTGCTTATCTGGAGAGAAACGATTGTGCATATCTCGTTGGCAGTCGTGAACATTTCGCTTAGGAATCGAATGGTCGCTTTGAATACGGCTTGCACGCTGACAACGCCGATTCCTCCAGTCTTCTTGCGACGGACGATCCTTGTTTCCCTCTAGCGTCGAACCTCGCGTTCCGAAATACCTCTTCCGACGTGTCGGCTAGTCCTAATGCGATAAGGATCATCCGCGCTCCCGTTGTTTCACTTTTCTCACCAGGTCTCTTGCTGTGTCTCGCCACTCATGAGATCACCAACCCTCATTTCAGTTTGTGCTTAGCGCCAAAAGCCAGCATTCTTGCCACGAGAAAATATTTAAAAGAAAAAATAAGCAACAAGGTGATCAGTCGAATTTTCCTCGAGGTCGTTGAACAGCAAGTGGAAGTCGTCAAGACGCATGAAGCAATTCTCCGGATCGACAACCGCTTGTCATTTGCCGAGCCCACGCCATTTTGAGCTCGCTTCTTTGTCGTGGAAAATCATCTGCCTCGGCTTGGACTGACTAACGTGGCGTACATGGCTCGCAAGGCCGTTGCACCTTTCTGACACTCAGTTTTGTGTGCTATGACGATGATCGCCATGCCGAGGGTCTGATGTGAAAGGGTCTTTCAGCAGATCGATGTGGAGAAAAGCAGCGTGGTGGGAGGTCGAAACGTCAGAAAAAGAAAAGGCAGAATAGCCGTGATGCAGGTGTCTGAAACATAAATATGCAGCCGACCAGCCGCCTACGATCCTCAGATCAGCATCACAGTAACCAACCGCTGCCGCACAGACGTTTATGGTAAAGCGACAGAGACCCTCCTCCGTCGGAGAGGAGAGAGTGCCTTGAAACCGAACAAACTCGATTTTCTTGATGCAACACATGCCCACTTACGAGGTTGCTGCAGGCGGGATGGGTGTGACAGTCGACTTGGCCCGTTTGTCGGAGTCTGTTCCGAAAGCCAGCTTTGCCGCTTGCTGCACCAGCGCATGCAAAGAAGCCCACGACAAATACACCCACCGCTGTTGTGGGTTGACTGTAGATGAGACGCCAATGCAGCAAATAGTCAGCCACTCGGCTCATCCGAAAGGAGAGCAAGCACTAACTATGCAATGTACCACCCGTTGATCACGGAAAGCCACGTCGTTGTCTTGAAAGCAAGCTGACACCATTGCACACACATCAAGGTTGCCACACGCAAAGCTTGGGCCTTGACCGCCAATGATCGCATTGAAAGCTCGCGCTTTTACCAAAAAAAAAAAAAAAAAAAAAAAAAAGCAATCGTGTCTCGTCACCATGTGATTCACCATCGGATGCACCGCTTGATCCTGCTGCCAACATCTTATTATTTAAGAAAAACAATTGTTTTAAACAATATTTTGAAGAGACTCAGGGTGCAGAGAAAGCTGTGTGCGGTTGGCGGTGTGTGTGTCGCGATGCTCGAATTGGGCTCGGCTAGACCGATTTCAAACTGCCATCAACTCAGTCATTTTTTTTTTCTCTCACATGACAGCCACTCAGTGACTGATTTTTCTGTATGACTGTGTCGCCTGCGCTAATTGCAGATCAGGCTGCTGAAACAACTCGTCTGTCCCTCCGTCTCTCTCTCTGTCCATCGGGCCCTGAATCCGGCTCAACCTAGGCCCTGCTACTGATTGCTGCTCTCGACAACCCTTGACAAGCAGCAGAGAGGCTTTCGAGGTTGAATCCTTTCCCAGTCTCTTTTGCCATCAACTGCTCTCTCGCCTCTCGTCGCCTCTCGACCATTCTCTACTTGCTGGCCTTGTTGAAGCGTGCCAACCCTTTCTCGAGCTCGCGGCCCTTTCCGCTGTTGGCATCGTCAATTCGATCCTCGACATCCCGGCATGCTACTGCGTTCCGCCATGCTCTACTTCCACTAACGCCGACGTCGAGCTCGACTTTCGTCTCTTCTTTACCATCAGCTGGTCGTTCGATTTTTCTGCCTCATTACTGACGGCGAGGAATGCGTCCCAACTCAAATACCTTGGACACTTCTTGACTTTCGTTCACCTTTTCTGGACATTCACTTTTCGCTTCGCTCCAGGATCTGATCATTTCGCTGCTGCCCTCACAGACATCTGTACTTCTTGTGGCCGGCTCGCCTTTCCCTTTCACTGCTACCTCGTCCCATGACGACAGCTTCCTCTCCAGCGCATCGTTTGGAACTTCACATCCGCCTTCCAATCAGCTCGACACTCTCTTTCTAGGTTCGAAGTCTTCAGAATCTTTTACCCACAAACCCGAGCATTTACTCACCGACATTGCTCATCACTCTCTTGCGAATGAATCTGCCATCCTTCTTTCAACGCAGCTCTCGCCAGCAACACTGAAGCGTGTCGTGCGGTCTCCACGCCGCCGACTCTACGCTCGCCGTCATGGCCCCACCCAACATATCCTCGCCCGGTGCCTCCAAGGCGGATACATCGCCGCCGCCCCTCCCCGTTAAAACCCAGCGGCCCGGAACAGCCAAATCTATTCGCACTCTCTCCAACTCATCCACTCCTACGTTGACCACCACCCGTCTCGCCAGGCAGCCTTCGACTTTGTCCTCGTCCAATGCCACCCTCGTCCAACAGTCGCCTCTGCCTACTCGCAGACCGATGCGCTCCAGCATCTGCCCTTCGTCTTCGCGTGCACCCCTGCCACACCCTGCCCTCGACCCGTCGCAGGATCACCATCGCAGCGACTCGGGCAGATCCACCGGCTCCTCGCGCTCGACGGCCACCACTGACAGCTTCTTCCTGCCACAGCATCCGCATATACTCAACCGCCGATTCAAGGACCTTCCAGCTCCTCCACCCTCGTCTACCTTGGCCGATGCGCTAAAGCAGCCAAGAGCCTCAGAAGCTCCACCTCTTGGTCTTAACATAGCCGTTGGTTCTTCAGCTGCTTCCACTTCACTTCCAGCGTCGCAGCTCTATCGCAGCCAGAGTTCGGTCAGCACCACTCCCACTAGTCCAGAGGAAGGCGGCGGTTCCCCTTTGGGCGGTCCTGCACCTGCCGACTTCCCACCTCTCGATGATGAAGGACTCGAGCGCAAGGCAAACGCCAAATCGGATCAGGTCGACACCCTCGACGACTTTTGGCAATCAGACTATTCCTACGCTCGTCCTTTGTTGGGCCTGGCGCGCTCCTCGTTGCCTCCTCTCTTGCGTTTCAACGCGCCCATTTCCCCTTCACGATCTCAGTCGCTCGATCCCTTTGCTACACCCTTGGATGTGCCAACAGCCGCCGACGGCGCTCACAAGAGCTCAGACGACGACCATATCCTGCAGAATCAAAGCCCGCCCGTCGGCTCGGTGACCCCCCTCGTGGCCGCCAATCTGCAAAAGCTCAATTCGCAAAACACCAGCAGCCCTCCAGCCCGTCCAACCCTTTCTTCCCCTGTTCTGTCTTCTCTCAGCGGTGCGCCGACTCCCACCAGACGCAGCCATGACGACCGTCTTGCAGTGCCTCGTCTCTCTTCGTACAAACCGCCGCTCACGTCCACCAGCTCTGACAGCTCTGCAGTCGACCACCGATCGCAACCGAACAAGTCTAGCTCGAGTCTTTCTACCTCTTCGACGCATGAAAACGAGAAGACGACGTTGGCAACTGCATCCAAGCGCTCCTCGACTTCCTCCAACAGCTCATTCCGTATGACCTTGGCCAGGCAAGCCAAGACGTTGCGAAACTCGTTCATGTGGACCCCACCCGCCAATGCCCAGTCACAGTTCAAGGGCCAAGACTGCGTCGCAGCTGGCTCTTCGCGTCCGATTCCGCAAGGCTCGAGTCCCAGCTTACCCCTTCCGCCAACACCGTCATCACCTGATGAAACACCGCTGCCTATTGCCTCTGGAAGCGTTGCTCGTGCGCAACAGGCCAAGCCAGCGACTTCAGACAAGATGAGCAAGCCGACTTCCTCGCGCTCGTCTCAAAACTCTGTTGATCTTCATTCAAAGCAGTCAGCGATGAAAAGTCGTCGGCCTGAAGCAAAGTTGGACTCGACTTCACCTGCGCCCAGCACCGCTCGCAGCTCCAAGCCCAAGCAGCCGACAGACTACGCTAAACTGGATGAGCGACCGAGATCCCGTCTCTCTTCCCGGCTGACGCTGCAAAACACGAATTGGTCTATGAAGATTTCGAATCTCAAGACAAAGAAGCCGGGCGATGCCACGCCTTCCACGTCCACAGCACCGACGGCGACTTTGGAGCCAAGCTCTCGCGCTCCGAGACGACGTTCAAAGATCCAAGCGTCTCTTTCCTCCGCAGGCACAATTGCACCGGGCGGCCCCCTTGCCAATACGCGCGACACTGGAAAGCGCTCCTCCCTCATACAGGTCTCTGAACGACCGGGATCACCAGCCATCGCATCGACGCCGTTCCTCACAAGCGAACGATCTAGCACAGAGGCTCAGCTATCTCCATCGTTTGCCCAGACTTTCGCCTTCCTCAAGAGCCAGATCGATTCGCCAAGCCAGTCACCGCCTCTGCTGGCTACAGCACTTCCGCCGTTCAAGGACGCTCAAATAAGTGTCCCGAACGCAGGCGAGGAGGCCCGATCGCCTGATGTCCTTGAAGCGGGTCCAGCCATACCAGTAAACAAAGCTGTTGAGGAACACAAGACGGATGTCATAAGAGACGCCGTATCCACCCCTACCTCGCACCCAATACACTCACAGATAGCTGACAACGAGGATGCAACGTCTCAGGCAGCCCTTTTCGACCGACTCGCCGACTCGCCCGAAGCCGTGTACAAGACTCTGGTTTTGCCACAGTCGAAAGCTCTGCCCGCCTCACAGTCGCTCGATAGCGTGGCCGCTATCTCTAGCAACACCTCGAAAAAGCCGGGTCATAAGAAGCACATTTCGCTTGGCTCGGCCAACTTGATCTCCAGGTCAGCGCGTCGGGCGGCCGCAGACCTGGACAAGCGTGCCAGTGCGGCACCCGTCGCTAACGGGCATGTCAGCACAAGGACGAGCTTCTCGGGTGCTTTGCCCGTGTTCACGCCCGTGGACGAAGAAAACAACTTCTTTGATGCCCTCACCTCACCTCTGAACGAGCATCCAACGAACGCCACTGCGAGCCCTTCTCCGGACGACTCGGTGCTGCCCACCTTTGCCACAGCGACGGAATTCTTCCCTTTGACAGCGACAGAGCCGACCAGCCCCGTGCGTAATCGCCCGCTCGCTTCGCAGAGTACGGCTACTATCGCTGCAGTGACACTGTCGGCGACGCAAGCCTTGCCTCAGCCAAATCGAACATCGCTCGGGCGTCGCCTGTCAGGCGTGTTCGACACTTCGAAACCACGCACCGCGCGAAAGAATCTTTTGGCATCTCCGCCGCAGAGCCCTCGTACCGAGTCCACACCCATGGACGTTCTGCCAGCAAGGGCGGAAACGAGCCTCGGCTTCTACCTGCGCAATCCACTGCGAAGGGAGCGCAAGGCATCGCTCAAGACGGCCACACCAATGCCGACATTATCGCAGAGTCGTACCGAGATTTCAGGGACGGCGAGCAGCAGCAAGTCACCAGCCTCGGCCATTCGCAAGATGTCATCCGGCTTCAAGTTTGATCGATCGTCTCTAGCGGATCGTGCCGAAACGTCGCTTGGACTGGCACCTGGGGCAAAGCCGCGCCATGGGTTCAGCAGCAGCGTTCTGGCTCCCACCAAGAGCTCGCTGGCTAGGAGTGTGCAACCATCCCCGCCCTCAGCTGCACGCGCGACGGCGAGATCCACTTCTACCTCATTCTTGGGAAATTCCACCTCGACTTCCCATTCACGCTCGCCTCAACGACCTGCAAACCCTCCGTCT
Organism: Sporisorium scitamineum; assembly: GCA_001010845.1. NCBI lineage: Eukaryota > Fungi > Basidiomycota > Ustilaginomycetes > Ustilaginales > Ustilaginaceae > Sporisorium > Sporisorium scitamineum. The sequence goes on along the minus strand of CP010919.1, from coordinate 735,445 downwards.
TCCTTCCGCCGATCCCCGGCTGCACCGGCGCGGCCTTCTGTGGTCGCGAACGAGTCGCCCACCAAAGGGTCGATTGCCAGGCATAATGCTTTAGCGAAAACTCCGCTCCCGATGGCGAACAACTCAACCTCCCCGCAGCAAAGTGGCGGTGCCTCTGCTGCCATGTCTCAGGCGAGTCTGGTCGCCGAGTCCAAGGGTCCTAGCGAAGTGCGACGCCGCCGCACACTCAGCAAGCCGGTGCTGCATCCAATCCGTACCTCATTTGCGGAAGAACCCCCCATTTCTCGTCCATCCACAGCGATGGGTTTCCGTGGCGGCATGACTTCCAAGGATCGCAAGATGAGCCAGCCTACGCTCGACATGGTCGATGATCGCGAGTTCCTCGCGGCACTGGAACAGGTCAGAGCGGTGCAACGCGAGCGCATCGAGGCCCAAGCCCAGGAGGTTGAGAACAAGACCCGCCTCGCTCGCCTGGGTATGATGTCGGACAACTACCTCAAGACAAAGGTATCAGGCTCTATGCTCGACGATGATGACTTTGTCAAAACTTCGGCTGACGCCTCCTCTTCCACCAATGCGAGCATCACCAAGGCCGTGCAGGACGCGGAAAGTGCGGCGAGTCCCATACCTGGCACAGCTGCCAAGTCTCGGCTGCGTCACAGAAGGTCGGCCAGCGCGGATTCCAAGCTGGGCAGTACGCAATCAATGTCTGCATCCTTGCTTGATCTGGAGAAAGACGTCGACCAGCGGCAGAAGGACATTGTCAAGGCCTACGCCGACAAAAAGTCCCCAGTCGTCCCGCCAACCTCGGATCTGGAATGGGGCATCGGCAAGGCCAGCGGCAAGCTTCATGACGGCACTTTTGTCAATGACGATGACTGGAAGAAGGAAGTCAAGGCGCTGTTCCTCATTCGCGAGCTGGTGCAGACCGAGAGAAGCTATGCGCGGCATCTGAGCAGCCTTTTTGCTGCGGTTGTCAAAATGCCAGGGATGACTAGTGGCAGCTCGAGTGGCCCAGGTATCAAACGCAAGTCGACGAGCAATCTTTTTGCAGCCTATTCATCGGCCTATACGAGCAAGACGTCGGCGCAAGCGGTGCCGCCTAGCCATATTGGGCTGCTGCGAACGTACTTGCCGCAGCTGATTGCGCTCAGCAACACGCTGGTGCAGCGCGTCGAGGAGAATCCCACCAGTGCTGGAGTCGGTGCCGCCTTTGACGTGTTGTCCGCCCAACTCGAGTCGACCTTTGTAGGTTGGTCCGCTAACGCATCCGAGGCTTTGAAGGAGATGCGTTCGACGGAGCTGGCAAAGGCAAAGTCGCCGTACAAGATTGGGTTAGTGCCGCTCATGCCTCGTGAATCGACCGAGGTGGGCGCTTCGACGGCCGAGGCATCGAGCAGCAGCGGAAGCTCGTCGCCCGCCTCGGGCCTGCGCTCAACGGCGCTGCGCATGACTTCGCTCACGCGTCCTACTTCGCCTGTTGCAGCGCGGGCCGATCTGGACGCTGGGCCAGCGAGTCATGCGGACGGTGCTATGCTACCAGTCAAGAGGTCGACCAAACGACGCAGCACCATCACCAGCACCAGCTTCATCCCGCCGCGTATCGTTGTGGCTCCAGCCGCCAAGCTTTCTTCGAGCCCTGAGCAGGAGAAGGGGGCCGACGCAGTGGTTGGCTCGGGTGTGGGCACTACACCGTCGCGACGTTTCGGACATTCACGCAGCCAGTCGACGTTTGTGACGCCAACATCGACGCCTACGTCTGCCATCGCTCCTGACGCATGGTCCGGTCTCAGTATGACGCCTTCAACTGCCGCCGCACTGGCGCCGAACACGTCTGGATCGGCAGCGACTCAGCAGCAGCGCGGAGGCAAAAGCCTGACGCCGATGGATATCGCGATCATGCCGACGCAGCGCATCCCGCGGTACGGTCTCATGTTGCGCGATCTGCTGCGCAATACTCCACCCGAATCGCTGTCGCACGCTCGAGTGCAACGCGCCATCTCGCTGATTCAGAAGATAGCGCTGCTGTGCGATTCGGCTGCGACTGTCCCCGCTGTGAAGACTGCACCGAGTTCGGGTGCGGCTACGCCTTTGAGGGCGGGTAGCGTGTTGGGTATGACGAGTGCGGATTCGGTTGGTGTGCAGGCTTCGCCTTTGCTGACGGCGTCCGGGTTTGGGATGACGAAGAGAAGTTGAGGGGTCGTCTTTCTTCGTGATGATGGACACTTTTTTGATCTGTTGGCCGTTCTACGTGGCTATATGTATTTGTACTGGTTTTGAAAGGTTGTATTGGGTCGATATGCACCTTTTCTTTTACAAGGTGTGGATTTGTGTGTGTTTGTGTGTGTGTGCGTGTGTGTGCTCTTGCAAGTCGATGCGAGAGAGAGATGGGTGGTATGAAGGCTGAGATGGATTAGGGAATCAAGTGCGAGTACGGTATGATACAGAACGATGCGATTAGGTTTGTGAGATGTGGTGGGGTAAGGTTGGGTTAAGCTTGTTGTTGCTGTTGACGGTTTACGCTGGAGAAGATGTCTTTGAGGTGTGCTTGTGCGTCTTGGCCTTGTTTTGTTAGGTACTGGCAGAAGGGGTGCAGTAGAAGGGAGGAGAGTGGGAGGTGGTTAGTTTTGTTCCGAGACTTTGGGCTGGATTGGTGGGAGAGGGGAGGGATTGAGTGGGGGTGGTTACCTTTTGCTTCTTGTTGAGCGCCTCGATATCGGTGGTAATAGCTTGCTGTTTGGCAATGAGTTCGGAGAGGACTGCTGGTTGCGATTCTTGGATGAACCTGTGTTGGCGGCGGTGATGCGAGATGGACAAGAAAAGTCAGATATTGTCCTGCACAGTGCTACTCTCTTGTACCTTGCCTGGCTTGGCGTGACCATCTTTCAGCGGACTCTCTCCCCCGTCCTACCCTAGCTGCATCGCATCTCAATCCTTCTTCTGCCACATCTCCCTCGATCTGTCCAGCCATCCTTCCTTCATCCGTAGACCTCTTCATCGAAATCGATACATACATCTTACCAACAGACTTGTAAAACGGAGCTTGAGGATCTTGAATAGCCTGCAACTCGGTCAACGTAAGAGTATTGAGTTTGGCCTCTCGTTCGCGAGCAGCGATCTGCGCCTTGAGTGCTGCTAGCTGTTGATTTGTCTGGTAGACTTGCAGTTGGATCTTTTCGAGGACTTTGGATAGGGTTTCGTCTGGGATTTGTGGTGCCATTGTTAATGTTCTCCGCCACGAGACTGAGCGGTGTGTCTGAGAGGGGGATTGAAAGAGGTGGCGTAAGAGGTTCGGTGAGGAATGTCTGGTGCGGTTTTGAGTGGGGTGGGGTGCGAAGAGAGGTGGTGAGAGATGGAGGTGGGAAAGTGGTTGGAAAGATGGATAGGAAAAAGGTGGAGCTGAGAAGAAGCTTTGCTGGGGTTTTCAGAGTTGCACTGCGCGCGCTTGGCGTGTGCGCTTTGCTCTAATTTGTACCACATGATACCTACTGTAGAACATGGTTCTCCTCACACTGTCACATACAACTGTGAGCGTAGTACAGAGCTCCTCTCACAAGCTCATCACTCTCGACACGCACCAAAGTCACGTTTGGAACTTCATTATTTTCACAGCCTTGAAATGCTACAACTGCTTCTGTTGCAACCCCTGCTCAACCGACTTTTTGAAAGGCGTACTGATCTCACCCTGCTCGGCAAAGTACGCCAGCACCAACTCTCTCGCCACTGTGAAGCCCTCATCTGCTCCTTTTCCTGCCTTTACCTCTTCACTACCCGATCGCACCTGCCCAAATACCTCCCCACCATACTCAAAATTGAGACTCGCCCGTCCACCTTTTTGCGGCACAACAACCACATCCAGCGGCGATCCTTTGGGAACAGATCCACGCGGGAATGACTCTTTAATCTGCTGCACTCCGCGTGTGAACTGCTCTTCTACACTTGACCCAGCTTCAACGCGAGATGCCTTGAGCGCCAACTTGAGTCGAGCCTGCAGGGCGCGGATGAAACCATCGCGCAGATGGTTGAAGTCGGTGTTGCGCACAGGGACGATTCGGATGACTGCTGGTGTGCCCTGGTCGAGTAAAGTCTTCATGCGCTGTTCGAGTGAGTTTTCGTCCGTAAGGTCGGAGGAGAGGAGCTTGGACTCGTCAATGTAGAGGGCAGCTACGTAGACGCGGACACAGAGGAACGAGACTGTGCGAACGCCCAAGCCTACCAATCGGAGTTTGGGCTCTGGTTGTGTTGAGTTGAATGAGGCAGGTGTGGGGATGTAGAGTGGGAAGCTGAGGTTTGTGTCCGCGTACACGACGCCTTGCTGGGACGGGTCAGCAGCGATCGAGGTCAGGCTAGATGCGGCTCCAGATGGTGCAGCTTCCAACTTGACAGGGTCGGATAGAGAGAGGCTGTAGACCGATACAAGACCGACAAGTCCTACTGCAGCGAGCAACGACTTCCATTTGCGCTGTGCGTGATGCGATTCGGCCTGGAGAGAAGCGGCAAAGGAGTGGTGGCAAGATTGCTGGAAGAAGGCCGCTCGTGAACGGGAAGCGGTCGGAGCGGGGTGTTGGAAAGACGGGTAGGAGCGGGTGAAAGTCGCTACGCCTCTTGTTGTTGTTGTTGCTGCTGCTGCTGCTGAGCTAGATGTGGCGATACGCCTTGCTCCCACGAGAGCAATCGAAGAGTGTATGGATAGCATGTTTCCGATGGTGAAGAGATGGCGGGAAGGAAGAGAAGCTTGCGAGTCGGTGCTTTTAGGGAAAGCTTCCGACTTTGCCGGTGAAAATGTCCAATTTGTTAGATCCCGATCAAAAGGCGCCGATGTGATTTGATCCGATTCAGGGTCCAATCACAATTGGCATGTCGTTTCGCGCGCTGTGTCGATCTTGATGCAGATTTGAGAGAGAGCTGCAGGCGATCGCCGATTCGCTCGATGCATGTCGCTTTGATGATTCGTTGAGAAGGCGTCAGAGAGAAAGAGCAACAGGGGTCGAGAAAGGTGTTTGTTTCCACACATTTGCAGCCATACTCCACCATCAACATCAGCCTCTACTCCCACTCCACCGCTGCGAATATAAGCTCGACATACCAACACACCCCTCGCTTCACGGTTCATTGTCAAGCTTCAAGGCGACGTCGACGACCACTCTTGCTCTTTTTCCCCGCATTCGCAGCACTAGATCGCTCCTATACAAACCATGCCATCCTCAACGACCGCCCTCACACCCGAGTCAGAACTCCAACTCGCCTTCGACCCGACCTTGATACCTCAAGCCACCAAAGATCTACTACCACAAGACATCATCGTTCGCCCACTCGCTAGCGACGACTACCACCGCGGCCATCTCCGAGTGCTCGCCGACCTCACCTCTGCCCCCGATATTGGCCCCACCGCATGGTCCAAGCAATTCGCACTCCAACAAGCCGCGCCCAACACCTACTACCCCATCGTATTCATCAACACTTCCACGGACCAGATCGTCGCGTGCGGGACGCTCTTTGTCGAATTCAAGTTCTTGAGAGGCGGTGGACTGTGCGGTCACATCGAGGACATTGTCGTTCATAAAGATGGTCAGGGAAAGGGTTTGGGGAAGCGCATCATTGAGGTGCTGACCGAGGTCGGGAAACAGAGGGGGTGCTACAAGGTCATTTTGGACTGCAGCGAGAAGAATGTTCCCTTTTATGAAAAGTGCGGTTATCATAAGGCGGGCGAACAGATGGCTGTGTACTTTGTATAGCCTGAGTCGATACGATCTAGATTCAGACCTTTGCTCAAATGGACAATCTTTAATCTACTCAAAGCAGGTCACCCGCGTGTGAAGAACCAATGGGTATTTCGGCTCTACTCTCTCCATCGACCAACTTCGACCTCACACACCGCTTCCAACCCTACCAAGCTCTGCGACCCTCTCGTCTCGAGGTACGGTAGACCGATCCACGCCTCGTAAGCTGCACGTCTCTTCTTGCTGCGCTTTTCTGCAGCTTGCTCGTCGTTGCGCATCGTTCTGGACGCAGAAGGCTCGCCTGATTGGATGAGCGTCGGAACGAGCAGTTCCAGGTGTTGCGTCGAGATGCGGTATTGTCTTGTCAAGTCGGATGTGCGTTCGACTGTGCATGTTGAGGGAAAGCAATGTCAGAGAATGAGACCAAAAGGGTCAGCTTAAAGTTGTGTCGACTTACCAAAACGATGTAGAGGCCATGTCGCCCACATGGGATCTTGGAACGCAAATTCCAGCCCTTTTCGTTGCGATGCCTCTGCCAGCACTGAGCTCAGCGAGTCGCTCGCTGTCGTGAGCTTGTTCAACGCTTTATTCTGTAGATTGACGAGTAATTCTCTGCGTGAGCTTCCGTGCTCTTCCCTCCTTGATGATTTCAATCTGCCAGGACTTACCAATCTGTCAATGACCATCGTGAGCCCATCATGGGCCGTCTCTATCCGGTTCACTGCATCAGCCATCCTCGTCTCTCTCAACCCTCCTGGCCCCAAGACCGGATCGTGCGCTTGCCTGGGATCCAGCGCCAGCGCCTTCTTCTTATCCTGAGCCCTTGCCGTCAAGCTCGAGGCTGGTTCCTTGACTTGTCGAGTCGCACCCGCATCACGCTGACCCAACTTGTTGGCCGCGTACACATCCTCCCAACCTTCCACCGCTTCTTTTGCCCACTTGAGTCCGTCAAAAGTTGCAATCTCTTCCCACATCCTCGCTGCCGCCGCAAACGCCATCAGCAATGTACGGCATTGTCGATGATACGTCGTCTCGAAATCGCGTCTCAGTAAGCCTGTCGAGTCGTATACTGACGATGAAGCGCCTGCAAGCGAGAGGCCGTCTCCACTGCCTCCAGGGGTCGAGGGTGATGTGAATCGATTCGATGGGAGGGGAGATGAGCGTGAGGAGAGCGATATGCTCCTGTTTCCCCCACCGCCGGTGTTATTCCCAGTCCCGAGTCCTGATGCTTTGGAGGATTTCGGAGTGGATGGCGCTTGCTTGTTCGAGCTGGAGGAAGGTGAAGAAGGTGGTGTTCCGGACTTGTTTGCTTTGGCGAGCAGAGCAGCGTTCTGGCTGTTGCGGCCAAACGGCGAGAGTGCCGCCGCCGACGGACGGTTTGGAGCTGGCGAGGGCATCCTTCTGGCCCAGTGTATTCTGATGATAGCAGATGATGATGCGAGGTAGCACCGCATGGCAAAGTGGAGCGGAAACGGTCAAACTTTGTGCAGAAAGTCGGAAGACGGAACCTTCGAAAAAAATCAAAGCTTGTTAGATCTATTATCGAGACAGTCACCCCGCAAAAAGCTGAAAGCGGCTCATCCGGTGAAAGCTGAAAGCGGAGACGAGTGACCGGTCTCCTCTTGCCTACTGACAACCATCGCCATCCAATCCATTCGCACACCATGGCGAACTCTCAGCGATCTGTATCTGCGCCATCACGCGCTGCAAGATCATCCAGCAAGTCATCCAGCGATGAACCCATCTTTCTCGATCCTACCGACGATGCCACATTCCAGTCTCTCAAAAAGCTTTTGTCGGCCCCCTCCACCAGCACACAGCACCTCAGCCTGCTGTCCGAGAGCACACTCTACAGAGGTATCACCTACTATCTCAGCAAATTGGAAGTCGAGCATGTTGCCGATTTTGCCGGCGTCATCAGCTCCAGCGGCTGCCTCTGGACTCCTCCACCTCCAGCAACCACGTCGCCAACAGCAACGACGGCGTCTGGCAGCACATCCAATAAGCTGACGTGGTCCACCGAGCCTGGCTCTCCCTCCAACACTTCTGACAAGGCTACTACTAGCCACACAAGCACGGCATCGTCTGACGCTGCTCCACCGAGTGCTTCGAACCCCACGAGCTCCTTGAGCAAATTTTTGATCGCACGGTCTACCAGCATCTCTCAGGCTGTCGCTGCTGCTGTCACCAAACGAGTAGATCTCATCGTCCGCTCCAAAAGCAACAAGACAGGCTGGGGTGCACGCTCGGCCCTATCCCAATACCTCGCCGCTATCGTCCAAGGCGTCGACGACACAGAGCGCGAAGCAACGCCAGAGTCGTACAGAGCAGCTAGAGGCTTGCCCATCCCGCGCTTTGCCGTCATCGGTGGTCTGCTCAACTCGCTGTATGTTCTCAAAGACCAGCGCAGGCGCTTGCGAGACATGTCAATTCTCGAAGAGATGGCTGCATTGCGCACCAATCCTACGCTCGGTCTCAGCGTTCGCCGACCGCTCAGCACCATCGAAGACGAATGGATCGTGACGCTTGCCGAGATTCTTGATCATCTTCATGGGCAGACCGCTTCCTCTTCGGATGTGGAGAAAAGCTTGACTACGAGTGCAGGCGACGATAGCGATCAAGACGTGGACAAGTGGGAAGCTGAATTCCGCAAGCGCACCGCTTCGGTCGCAGGTCCAGCCAGCATCACCTCGCTCGCCTCGAAGCAGACGCTACGTGCTGCGCTCAGCGACGTTCGGGATGTCCCCCTCTACATGGCAGCTCAATTGGCACCCTTTGTACCCGATCGCAAGATTCACGCTCTCGACCCTGTCCAGCTCACGTCGGCGACCAGCGATGCCATCCTCTCGCTCTTCGAAGGTCCTGATCGCTCCTCGTTCCTTTCGTCACTTGCACAGGATGTGCACACGCAGACCTGCGGTGATGAAAACGAAACCCAGATTCTGGTCGATCCCAACGGAGCAACGGGTAAGGTGCTGCAAGGCGTGCTCGACTCGACACTCTTCCCACTCTTGGGTCCGCTGTCGAAGCTCATGTCTCGTGCACTGGCCAAGGCGGTCACGTCGCTTACCCCCGAGGAGCTGTCGGCGCTGTTGCTGGGAACCCCGGATGCTGCGCTAGTGCCGCAAAGTGGAGAAGTCGAGTTCTTTCCGCTGCTCGTGCGCATGTCTCGCCTCTCCTCTCACTTGGAAGCTTCTTGGCTGTCGAGCCCCCTGGCCGGTGCCAACGAGGACCAGATCGTGGAATCGAGCAGACAGCTAACAAAACAGCTGTGGACAACGTTCAAGATGCTTCTGTTCAGCTACACCATGGTGTTCGATTCGATGATGGATGCACTCGTCGACATGTGTCCCAGCCCGACGCTAACTATCCCGCCCGCTGTCGTCGCAGAGACCGATGCAAATCGAAAATGGCCCCCTGCATCTACGTCCAACTTGCCACTTCCCTATCTGCTCATTGTACAGCACGTGCTGGCCACCTACTCCCATTTATACTGGATCACGAGCACGTTCGGCTCAGAAGGGTTCGACGTGTATCGTAAAGTGTTCTACTCGGCACTGGACGTGATCGGTCGTGATGGAGAGGCGTGTATCCAGCTTTTGCAGCTGATCTCCCCCACGCACGATACCGCTTCAGGAGTTCTCGAGACCAACGTAGCCAAACGCAGCGCCACGACGTACTTCCTCAACGTTGCCGAGCAGCTCATCCGCGTTCTACCGGACGAAGTAGTGGAGCAGTTGATCCTTCCCGTCTGTCGACCGTATTTGGAAGACACGCGGTTCAGCGATACCTTTGAATCGGCCCACTCGGTGGTGTTGGCGCTGTACGTGAATCATAAGCGATGCATCTTGAATTTGGCGCCATTTTACGTCGAGTTGGTGCTGGCGAGTTTCCCGGGTAGGTTGAAGGCGGTGCAGTTGGAGTATGCGTTGTCGACGGTGGTGGGTGCGATTAGTGAGAGGAGCGATTCGGTGGCTTGGTGGGTGATTAGTAGGGTTGCGGAGGAGGTGGATCGGGAGAGGCTTTCCGCCGCGGCTGCGAATGGGAAGGAAGAGGGGACCATTCAGACGGGAGGGTTCAACGAGGAGAGCGGCGTCACAAAGAAGGATCTTGACACTGCTACAGCTCAAAGCGACTCATCAGACCCTTCCCACCCACCAGCAGCGAAGGAGAAGCGGACACGTACCACCGACTCACCCACCTTCAAATGTGCCTCATCGCCTGCATCCCCAGCGTCAACCTCGTCCTGCTCCGCTCAGCGTTGACCAAGGTCGAATCGTACATACTGCAACACAAGCAGCGCGAACTCTCCGACAAGGGGGGAAGTAGCAGGGTCGCGTTGTGTCAGAAGACGTTTGACGCGATTCAGGCGCTCAACGCTGCTACGAGGGAGGAAGGGTTACGGTGGTGGTTGGACCACCGGGTCCAGTTTGGCGTGTGATCGAGGTGTAATCGAAGGGGTTTTTTTTTTAGTTGTGTTGGTTGTGGGCTGTGCGTGAGAGAGATGTCTGACACGGTGGGAAGTGGTCCTGTTTGGGTGGGAAAGTGAACACCATCCGTGAGAAGTCGCTGACCCAGGCTCCACACAAATCCTCCGACACCGTTCACACGACATCATCTCTTCCAACAGTATCATGCAACAGCCCTCACCCCCACCAAGCGTTGTCCAACAGCACCCTTTCAGGAAAAAGAAACAAAAAGCGCATTCGACCGTTCTTTATGCATCTTCGTTTATCACTCTAAGGGGCGGGCGCATTGAGAAGCTGTTCAATTTGATAATCAAATCAGTCTTCGGCAGGTTCGGCTGCGGAAGCATGTAAAGATCGACAGTTTGGGTGCTACCTGCATGTGTACTGTAGCTCTTAGGGCTGAAGAGTGACGAGAAGCGGCGTGAGATGCGCGGTGTGGAGGCTTTTTTCTTCACATGGAGGTGGAGGATTATTGTTTGGTTTTTGCTTTTTTACGGTTCGCGACGGCGTTTGGTTCTTTCGCCGTAGCGTGTGTGTGTGTGTCGTTTGACATCATCGTCGCGTTCCTAAATCTAGGGTTTCTTTCATGGGAGGAAAACTTCGGCGAAAGGGGCGGTCGTACAACACAGCCCATAAACACACACACACACACACACACACAGGGGTGTTGAGAACAGCGGTTTTTCTGGTGTGTGGAACAGTAGTGACGCAAATTTTGTATAGGCGCTGATCTCCACTTTCCTGGGAACGTTCCTGGGTGGAGGGGGCAGTTGTTCACGAAATGGTGGTGTTGGTGGTGGCAGTGTGGACCTTTTGGTTGGTTGGAGGACGCTCGACCGGTTATTTTCTTTGGGTGGCCGATAGGTGGCCCCGTCAGAAGGTCGTCCCCCCCTTCTCACATATAAGATCACTCGTTCACCCCCGCCCACCCTTCCGAACAAGGTCCTGAACATCATGACCACACCAACCAAAACACCACCGTCTCTCCTCCTTAACGAAATCTCTTCTTCCAACATGTCATCCGCAGATTCGCACTTCGAAGGCTGGGTCGGTCACGACAAGTCATGCATCGGCAACATGAAGTGGGAAACGTACAAACCCAAAGAATGGCGCGAGACCGATGTGGAGATCAAGATCGAATGCTGTGGTGTTTGCGCTTCGGACCTGCACACTGCCCGCTCGGGCTGGGGACCCACGCGCTACCCCTGCGTTGTAGGTCATGAGATTGTCGGTACCGTGTCCCGCATCGGCAAGGAAGTGAAAGGGTTCAAGATCGGCGACCGAGTCGGTGTCGGAGCGCAGTCTGATTCGTGCAAGAGCTGCGGCGCTTGCAAGGCCGACATGGAGCCTTGGTGCGAGAACGGCATCGTAGGAACGTACAACGGCGACTACTCCGCCACCGATGGGTCTGGATTCTCGATGGGAGGTTACGCTAAGTACTCCCGCGTCCCCGCCCACTTCGCGGTGCACATCCCCGAAGGTCTACCCTCAACCGTCGCCGCCCCGCTCATGTGCGGCGGTGTCACCGTCTACAACCCACTCAAGACCAACGGTTGCGGCACCGAAGGCGTCAAAAACGTAGGTGTCGTCGGTATCGGCGGTCTCGGCCACTTGGCCCTCATCTTCGCTACAGCCCTCGGCGCCCAAAAAATCACCGCCATCTCTCACACCCACTCCAAAGAACAACTCGCTCGCCAACTCGGCGCAACCGACTTCATCGCTTCCGGAGACAAAGACCCCTGGTCCGCCCACAAGCGCTCACTCGACCTCCTCATCCTCACCAACAACAACGACGATATGCCCCTCACCGACTACATCAGCCTCGTGCGTCCTCACGGTAAAATCGTCGCGCTGGGTGTACCCGAGGAACCCTGCATGCCTACACCGCTGCCTGCGCTCGCGTTCAGCGGCGTGTTCCTGGGTGGCTCGTTGATCGGTAGCCCCGCAGTGATCAGGGAGATGCTCGAGTTGGCGGCCAAGCAGAACTTGAAGCCCATGATCGAGGAGCGCGATATGAAGGATGCTAATGAGGTCGTGAAGGATATGGATGCTGGTAAGCCGCGATTCCGCTATGTGATGGTTAACAAGGATTACGAGCCTGTTAAGGCTTAACCTCCGACCAAGTGGCAATTGGCTTTGTTGATCGAGTTGTCAAATGTAGAATAGTGTTGTAGACGCACAGTATATCTCTTTCATCTTCAATCATCCGATAGAACCGTTCAAATCCATTGATCTCGCTGATCGTGAACTGTCCCCCCACCTGAGCCGGATGTAGAAAAGAGTCAATGTCGAAATAAAAACACATACACAAGAAACTGTAGCACGCGGGCATCACTTGATGTTGCCCAACCGCTGCGTCCCAGCAAAAATCTTGGTATCCAACGTCGTCGCTTTATCGCCGATCCTCTGCAACCTCGCGTTCTGGCTATCCACCTCCTGACCCATCGCCTTACCCAGCTGGTTGAGTCTCGAACTGAGCATGCCGATCTCATCCAGATTCTGATCCAGCTCATCCTCCAACTCGTCGTCCGACTCTGTCGCTTCAAACTGGTATCGACCTCGCTGGGCTACCTTGTTTCGCTGCGCAGCTTCTTCCGCTTTTTTACCCGTGCCGAAACGGTCCTGTCCAAACCGGCCGAAGCTGGCTTTGCCCGTTCCCGGCCCGTTCATGCTAGCGTCGAGTCTCGACTGGGCGGCAGTGACGTCGCGACGCACGGCTTCGCGCTCCTCGCGCTCGTCAATGTGGCGAGCGATGATTCGGGCTTCTTCGGCGTCTCGTTTGGCTTTCTTGTTGAACTGGATGTTAGGACGGAAGATGGACCGGTTGAGCGCTACGATCTCCTTGGCGTTGTCCTCAGCTCGCGAGGCGTGCGCTTTGGCGAGATCGAGCGAGCGTTCCGTGTTGCCGATCTTTTCCGACTGATCCGACAGCTTGAACATGGTGTTGCTCGCCGTCTCTTCGGCTTCACGTGCGATGCGCAGTGCGTTGCGCGTGGAAGAGAGCGACTCTTGCTTGGTGAATCGCATCTGTTGCTTGATCGCCTCTACTTCGTCGTCCTCTTCGTCTCGCTGCTCTTCTTGCTGCTCTACGCCGTCGTACCCGTACGAGTTCGAGCCGGTGGGCGGCGCACCTGAGCCTCGTCCGTACTCCGCTTCGAGGTCGTCCTCGGCGACACCGCCACCTCGCTGATTCTGGACGTTGCGCGAAAGGTTGCCTGACTTGCTTCCGCCTGCACCTGCATACTGATCATAGCCGGATCCGAAACCGGCACTGGGCGCCCGTGCGTTGGCGAAACGGTCTTGGTAAGGAGCAGGTCCACCGGGCCGCCGGGGCCGCCACCGTATTGCTGCTGTCCGTAGCCACCAGGACCTCCGTAGCTAGCCTGGGGTCCACCTCCAGGAGCGCCGTAGCCCGAGTTGCCGCGAGCAAAGCCAGCTCCACCGCCTTGCATCGAAGGACCTGCGCCGACGCCACCAGGAGGACCGTACCTGCCAGGAACGCTGGACTGAGGAGGCGCCGAGTCGACCGGTGGAATCTTGTTGCTGTTCTTCTTGCCGAATAGACCCATCTTGTAGTACTGTTCGAGGGAGAAAGCGAGGAGAGGTTGTTCGAACCACGCCGTTAGAAGTGAGGTGTTGGAAGGACGAGTGTAAGCAACGCACGGAAGCAGGTCCGAGGGTCTGCACAGCGAGGGCGGCTGCGTGTTGCAAGCACACCCGCTCACTTGGCTGGCGCGTGCACAGCCAGCACGCCAATTTTAAAGTTACGCTCCCTCTGCCAAAAAGTGCCTTGAGGCGGTGCTTCACTCTTTGGTCTCAATCTAACACCTTTGAAGAATCGCACGCCAGTCCGGTGCCTTTCCTCTTCACCGCCAACTGCCCCAAGAACGCTCACGATGAACTGCACAGTCAGACATCGCAGGATAGCTTGTCTTTGCCACATCTGATCGGCTGCACGGCCTCGCGCTAGAAAGGAGAGTAGGTTGCATTCAAAAAGTGCGGGTATCGGTGCAAAACGATGCTAAACGAATGAAACTAAACAGTGCAATAACGAGCGATATCAGAGTACGAAAGAGATAAAGAGTATGGTGAGAATCTGTCAGGGCAAGCGGCAGTACCGTTCGGACCGGGTCACGACCTGCCATCAGGCTTGATGATGCTCTTGGCGATCTTTTCCAGATAGTAGAGATGCGGGCGCGGACGATCAATCTCATCCAACGTCATGGCACGATCCGAAGTATACGAACGTGTTCGACTGCGCAGTCGCGATGCGGTGCTCTGAGGCAAGCAGCCATCGATCTCGGCAGCGTGTCGTTTCTCGGCCTGCACGCAGGCCTCCCACAAGTCACGGTCAATGCCGACGCTGGGAGCAAAGGCGCTTCTGGACAAAGCTCGGCGGATGGCCTGGTCATTCTTGCGATCGAGGCTGCGCTCGTGTGCGTCATTGTCCTCGCCTACATCTTGCCTTTCGCCGAGACGCGACCATGGATTGGAGGAGCGATTGAAAGCTTCGATGGACCTCGTCCTGCGAGCACGGACCGTATTGTCTCCGTCAACGGTGAGCTTGAAGCTGGAAGCGTCATGCGATTGATGGCCATCCTCGAGCGACTCGTCGAATTCGGCAAAGACATCTTCCTCTTCGTCGCCCGACTTGTGTACCCATCGCATCTGGACGGGGTCAAAGAGCATATCGCCCACCACTCGAGCGCCAGACGCAATGTTGTGCATGAGATTGCTGCTTTCGGGCGACAAGGGCGAAGAGTATCCAGCGGCATGCGTCAGCGCCGAGCTCGTAGAGCTGCCCGTCATCTGAGAGATGAGGGCGGGCCGAGTGCTGCTTTGGATGACTTGGTCAAAGTCGCGAAGGACGCCCTCATTGCCCTCCCAACGAAGCGCCTGGGCGTTCCACCGCATGCCTTTGACGCTCTTGTGTGCGGGCGAAGCACCAGCACCAGCACCAAGCGACCGAATCAGAGCTGGTTTGCCTTTCTTGCCGCGTCGACCACCGCGCTTGGACTGAGTCTCGCGAGGCGGAACAGGAGCAATAGAAACAACTGGAGCCGGAACGCGATTCTTGTTGAGCTTTTCAGACGAAGCTGGCAGCCGAGCAGATTGCACGACGACGGGACTTGTTGCGTTGGGCAGATCGTCGATCCCATCGAGCTCAGCGCCGTTGCCGTAAGGGACGGAGCGCTTGAGCAGACGGGCAACGGGCTGGCTCTCGCCTGAGGATGGGCGACGCTCGAGGTCGGATCTAGTCTTGGTGCGGGTGTTGACCGAGATGCGCGATGCCGGCTGATGCACAGGGCGGGGGGTGAAAGAGACCGGAGTGCTAGGTCGAGCGGGGGCACTTGCATCCCTCTGCAAGCGAGCCATGTGATCTGCGGCTGTCTCGGCGGCTCTTGCACGTGAAGCGGCTGTGGAGTCGGTGAGCCTGGAGCCGCCTCGATTCCTGAAGCGTGATGTCGAAGATGCAGCGCTGTTGCCACTATTGTGACGCTGACGTATAGAGAGGGAGGATGTGTTGGTGGGAGTGGGAACAGCCAAAGAGGATGCGTTAGCGGGAGGGGAAGTCCGCATGGCGGGCAGAGACCTTTTGCGTGTGAGTTGACTGCCGCGATTGGGCTGTCGATTGGATGAAGACGATGACGCGTTGGAAGCAGCCGCAGCGGAAACGTGCGATGCAAGATCACTCGCGGATCGTTTGAACCGAAGACGGTTGCGACCAGGTGCGCGGATCTCGGAGCGCGTGTCGGAGGCTTCGCTGTGCTGGGAGGGAGTGCGAGCAGGATGGCGGCGTTCGTCGGCTTGCGGCTCTGAAAACTCGACACCCAGCCTTACCGTTGCGCTTCGTGTGTTGAAAGGACGGTATGGCTTGGAGGGCAGAGCACGCGATGCGATGCGGCTGGTGGAGAGATCAAAGTCGTCATCGATCACGAGGCCTGCCGCGATGGCAGTGTCAGAGTCAGTAGCTTGAGCGCGGTCAGCCGCAGGAGTAGACACTTGACCCGAGCGCTTCAGGTCGAGCATGGCCTCCAGCTTTGCTTTGACGTCAGGAGCGGAGTGAGCACTGGCGTTCGGGTGACTTTCGAAGATGCTGCCTTCGAGGTCAAGACCATCGAGCAAGTCTTCGTGCTCGTCATCTGCATCACTTTCGCCCGACAGACTTTTTACGGAGGGCGGATGCTCCGGGAAGGCAGGCGGATGCAGCGACGAGGAGGATGTGTGGGTGGTGCTGCTGAGTGGAGCGTTGAAAGCAGCATCGTCGTCCCAAATGTCTTTGCTGACCTGGCTGAGCGAGGTGTTTGAGCGGGCGCGCGAGAGAGACGAGCAGAGGCTGAGGTTGTTCATGTCTGGTTCTAGCTCGAAATCCATCTCGAGGGCATCGTCGGTCTCGGAGAATTGGACGTCATTATCGGATCGAGCATGACCTGAGCTACGAGAAGAGACGCTGGATGCGTGATGAGTGCCACCGCCCTTGCTGTGAGGGCTGTCGGGATCGGTGAGGTCCGTGGAGAGGCCCATGGTGCTGCGGCCGCTTGTGCTAGCCGAGGTGCTGAGACTGGCGGTGGAGCACGCGTGTGGGCCTCGTCGACCAAAGGCATCGTCGGTGATGCGGTCGGCGGCAGCGTACTGAGAAATGCGATCGAGGTCGAGAGCTGGAGGTCGAAACTGGTCATCGAGCAGATCGCTAGGAGCTGAGGAAGCAGACGCAGAAGCCTTGCTGGCTTCGAGCATGAGCTTCAAAGCTGAGCTAGCAGCAGTCGAGAGCTTTATGGTGTCGGTCTGCTCGTCTGAACCGTCGTCCTCGGGAAAATCGTCATCCCAATTTGGCTCGGCGGCCAGCTCTGGACGCGAAGAATGCAGTTGGTGAACATCCTGCAACGAGGTGTGGTCTGTACGCAGCTCGGTGTGCTCCAGATCAAAGTCGCCGTCCGACCAGTCTTCGACTTGCGACATGATTCAGTCTGCTCTGCGAAGAGGCGTGAGTGATGAAAGGCGGGTGCAAGGAGGTGCAAGGAGGTGCAAGGCGATGCAAGAAGGTGGTCGATGATTCTAAGACCACATGACTGGCAGCGAACAGCGTGATGAGCCGGTCGATGTATGAGCGAGAAAGAGAAGAGTCGTGTGTAAAAGAGCGACTTGACCACGGCAGTGCTAAGAGGATGCTCGTGCCGACAAGTTTAAAGTTGATGGTGATGGTGATGGTGTCAGTGAAAGAAAGGATGCCGCGCGCCAAGCCTCTTCAAAAGGGAGGAAAAGTGCTTGCGAATTCCACTTCCACCGCTCTCTCACACAGTGGGTCGCGGCCTTTGTGCCACTTTTGGATTTCTGGACGCCACTCAGCACACGGCATGCAGAAGTTGCGTTGCATCCTCCGACGCGCTTCCTTCCCACACTCACACGCACACACGCACACACGCACAACTGCCAAGTGCCGAATCCGAATGCTCTGCCGCTCTCCTGCTGCTTTTTCGGCACGCGTCAGGTACAATACAAGCAAGTCAAAAGGCCCTTTCTTGTGAATTTCGAGTGGAGACCAAACACTTGATGACTCTTGAGCTAGGCAGGCTCCGCTTATCGCAGACAGCTGCCGAAACGAGCCTGGCCTGGGCGCGGCAATTCCGATGTTCTTGAGAAGGTTTCGCATCTGACGCTCAATCCTCCTCTCCTTCTCCTTCGGCACATCCATCGATCCACACTGCTTCCTTCGGGCTGATACGGTCGCGGTCGACGACGATCACAGCCACGATGACTTCAATAGGAATGAGCCGACCTCAGCTCAAGTCCAAGTTCAGCGAAACGTACACGGCTCTCTTGCAAGGCAAGCAGCCTTGGTTTCAGGACAACGCTTTTCCCAACTCCTCATCATCCTCATCATTTGGCAATGATGCTTCCACTCGACCAGCCGTATCGAGATCCAAGTCGACGGGAAAGTCCAATACGGGCCCCCGTTCGCGCTACTTTGCCGATCTGCTCTGCCTTCCCGTCGAGACACGCTTCGTTGCTCAGCAGCTCGATGCCATCCCACCAGAAACTCTGCTTGACGACGATCCGCACAGCAAAGGCGCTCACATCACCGACAACATCGGATCGCTTTGGAGGGAGGCCATCCGTGTCTGGCGCGAGAGCGACGAGGACGAGGTTCGCAGAAGAAATGCAGTCGATACCTTGGTAGCTCTGTCGTACCCCATCCTCAACAAGCGATTCTCCAACTACTCGTTTGACATCATCACCATCTTTGCTGGAGGCATGGATGAGGCCGATGACGTTTTCACTCTTCTTGTCGACTCGATCGATGATACTCTGCGCGGAGGCGATCTGGCCAGAGTGCGTATTCCATCGTCCGCTCGTGATCCAGATGACGACCGAGAGCAAGACCTGGCGCAGGCAAAGGCGAGGGGATGGATCGATGCACAGGTCCAACATCGCGCTCTTCAATTAGGGCTATTGTGGTTGTCCTGCGTAGCGCAAACCTCGCTCGCGGCCTACTTTCTCCGTCGAGATCTCTTTGTCACCGCTTCCACGTTCATCTCGACTCCAGCTGGCTCTCCATATGCCTACGAAGGTGCGGTCTTTCTCGGCCTTCTCGCGACCATCGGTCGGGGCGCAGCTGGTGGCGTCTCTCTCAACGTCAGCACCTCGAACCCCTACGCACGCCGCTTCCGTGATTGGGTCGACGAAGACTGCATGGCCAAGATCCTTGTCGCAGCCTCGGCGGCCATGGATCAAAATGTACAGATGTATCGAGAGGTCGTCGACGACTCGCCTCCCACCCTAGCAGGCAGCATCGCCGGACTTGCGAGCATGCGCTGGGTGTCAAGCCTTGCCGAGCTCGTTTCTTCGCCTACAAGTCCTTCGCCCCCTACGGCTCCGAATCGTCGTCCTTCAGCGGCGTCTACCCTGATTGGTGATTTCACCCATCTACCTTCGCCCAGCTGCGTCATCCTTCTCCCGCTCTTCCTCCTATCTAGATCCAACCAAGCATTCACCTCGCTTATCCTGGATGTTGTCGATCCGCCAAACGCTCAAGACGCTCCGCCGCAGACGGTTCAAGGCGATGCGCGGGCCAGGGCTCGCGAAGAGTCATTCTGCCACCTGGCTTCGCTGGCATCGTACCTCGCCACTCATGCTTCTGTCTCGCCGCGATCCGCATCCTACTCGCGCATAGCTTTCCTCTCCCTTCTCGTCTTTCTATATGATCCTCGTGGCAGTCGCAACATGCTCGCCGACACCAGCCAGTCTGCCCGAATACTGCAAAACATCCGGCTCTGTCGTCAACGTGAGCCCGCGATCGCTCTACCACGCACCAAGCGCACTCGGCTCGTCACCGCCGTACTGGATGCAGCCACGTGCTCGTTGCGCTACAACCTGAGCAAGCGCATCGACACGGCGTCGTATCTGATCAGCTTGAAGCTCATCCAGCGCGTCGTGACGTTGTGCTCGGACGAACGTATTCAATTGGAATACGACTGGCAAGATTGCTGGAGTGCCGTTTTGGCGCTTGCGTCTTTTCTTGCTGCGCGCTTTTCGGAGATCCGCTCTAGCCGCGATCTGACGGAGCTGATCAAGGCATTGATTGCCACGTTGAACTCAATCCTGCTTCGATCAGATCATTTCCTGCCGTCGACCGACGAGATCAACCACTTTATATACGAGATTGTTCGCTGTTCCGCCACGCTGCGGAAGAGCGTGTTGTTGCTGGATCAGCCTAGAGAAGCTAGCATCGATACGAATTTCGACTCTGTGCTACCAACGCCGCCGAAGCTCTACGCCCAAGTGCCAGGGTGGAAGAACCTCGAACGCATCATCCAAGCCGTAGAATCCAAGATCTCCGAATGGGTCGACGCAAAACCAAGCTCGAGGAAAAACAAAACACCAGACATCAACACGATCACCAAACTCATCGCTAGCATCGATCGCGAACACCTCCTCGCCGGCGCCACCAAAGACAATCATACAGCCGGCAGCAACGGAAACGGCACCGCAAGGCTGGGATCAACAGTGATGCATCACGACCTCGAATGGCTCGATCGCATCCAGGAACAGTGTCTGCTCGAATTCGTCCGTCATGCTTGCTCAGACGTGTTGCGCATCTTGCCCGTTTACTGATCAACTCCTTACACGCAATCTAGCTTTCGGTGTACTCAGAAGCTTCGCTCGTGTATGCATACGAGACAGTGCCGAAACGAATGCATTGACAAACGGAAGAATATGCTGAGCTCGTCGTAGGCCCGCGAAATCACTGGAACTTTTGAATGACAACAGCATTAAGCAGCCCGCCTCCTGCAGCGTCTGCGACTCGTCCGCCAACGGTTTGGGCGGGAACGAGGCGTTGAGTGTGTAGTTTCGGGTCGACATGCCCGGGTTTGCACTGTTCACGCATTGGATTAATACTGTCAGTAACATGATCCATCGACATACAGAATCTAGTCCGTGGCAACTTACGCATTGATGTAGCTTCTCAAATCGGCAATCGTATGATGCGTGTTGAGTCTAGCCGTCATTCTCTGTCCATCGCCGAGTCGAATCTGCAACTGAGTGGTAGGTTTATCAGCGTCCACTTGGGACTCCTGGCTTGCGCTTGCGGCTGGGGGTGCGGCAGCGGCAGGGGGCTGCGATCTAGAGCTCGAAGCAAACGAAGCAGGCGCAGGGGAGCCAAGTCTGTTGCCCGAACCCCCAAACGCTTTCATGGGTGGCGGCTTGTACTTTTCGTCGGTGCGGCGATGCACGTGAACATGCACTTGCTGGCCGAAGCGAATGTTGAGCAAGTCTAGGGGCGCGTGTCCCGAATTGATGGCGGCCAGTGTCTGGGCATGGGCGGGATCATCGTAGCGCATGAGTTCGCCGTCTTCGATCGAAAAGCCGTCCTGCCAGAAGGTGAGGTTGCGAATCGCCACCTCTCCCTCTCCATCCTCTTCGTCCTCGTCGTCGGAACCGCCAGCGGGTGCAGCGCCAGGTCGGTTAGCAAAGCTGCCAGGCATGGAAGTGGTGGACGAGGAAGGGTCGGCGTCGGCAGTGTCGTTGATGGTCCTGCCGCGACCAGTGAAGGCCGACGAGGAGGAAGCTGAGGGTCTGCTGCCAGACGATTTGGAGCCGGCTGCGGCGAGCCCCTCCGGGTGGCGCTTGCCCTCTTCAGCCGCACGTCGGAGAATCTCTTGCACCAGATCTCCACCGGTTTGATCTCTGCGACGACGTGCTTCCGGGTTTTCGACGCTGAGCGCACTTCTCTCACCACCAGCGAAATAGTTCATGTCGTCGCCGTCGTCGTGGTCATCTGCGTCATCGTCATCGCCAGCTCTCCTGCTAGGACCGCTGCTGGAGGATTGGAGGTCGCGGAACGTCGAGATGCCGCCACGGCTCGCACCGCCCGCTGCCGGACGGGACGGTCGGCTCGATGCGGACGAGCTGCCGGTGCCAAAGCCAGACACAGCGGAAGGATCAACAGGCTGACCAGACAGCGTTCGAGGGCCTGTGTAGTTGTCCGGAACGGCAGGAGCAGCGCTCGCGTTGGTGGGAGCTTCCGCTTCCGCACCGGCACCTGCTTCTGCCTGCGAAGGCTCGGATTCGTAGAAGCTCGACATGGCGGTTTGCAGGTCACCACCAGCAGCCTCGAGGAAGAAGCGAGCGCGTTCAGTCGAAGCGCCGGTAATAGAGGCGAACTGCTGGATGCTTTCGTCCATCTTGAAGAACAAGAGCGTATCGATGCGGAATCGGTCAATGAAGGTGGGAAGGGAAGGGGAACAAGGGAGAGGACGTGTTCGACTTGACTGATTTTTGGTTGAAAGCCACGTAATGGCCAAAGTGGGAGGACTGAGCTCAAGCGCGTGTCTTCTTGCTCGTCAAACGCGCATGGGCCTATCCAGTTGAAAAATACAATGCAAAGCAAGACGCGATCACACAGCGCTAATTTTAAATCGAAAATTTCTCATTCGGACGAAAAAAGAGACAAAGTGTCGTTGGAAGCTCGAGACGGATGCGAAGGACGGAGAGACCGACCGAGGGACGTTGCTTTGAAATGTCACTCTTGAGATTGACTATCATCCTCGTCCTTTGATCAACGCTCGCTCACCTGCCATCTCCACCACGGATCTCTCTACACCTTTCAACAGCAGCGACACGCTTGCAGGTCTGGACCATACAGTAGCACCCGATCCTTGGCACCACAAGATTATATCGCGTATATATCAACCATGGCACAAAAGACCAACGAGCAGGTCGTCACCGAGACCTTTTCGGAACGATCTCCCTTTGCTGATGGTATGACCGCAGGTGCTGCCAGCGCTGGTGCCGGTCTCTTGGTCAGCGCAATCCAGAACAGTGTACAGACCCACAACAAGGGTGCACTTGGTGTTTTTACTCGCACAGGAAGCACCATTGCTCTTTTCAGTGAGTTTTCATTCCCACGACGAGGCCGGGCTATTCCTCAGAGATGATCCCCGCTATCAGCGGTTGCCTCGGTCATTGCTCGACTCCCAAAGCTACGAAAGCTGCGATCCAAATGTTGACCCTTGTCCTTGTTCGGCCGATCTCCTTTACGCTGTCTTCCCACCCTCAGCTGCAATGGGAGGCATCTTTTCGTACACCGACTCGACCGTGGCCAACTTCCGACAGAAGGATGACGCTGTCAACGGAGCGGTCGGCGGCTGCGCTGCCGGATTCGTGCTCGGTGCTGCAGCTCGTTCGGTACCCATGATGTTTGGTGGTTGCGCTTCGCTCGCTGCATTGATCGGCACTTTTGACGCAGCAGGCAAGTCGCTTCAGGGCACCTACGCGCGTCCTTCGCCAAAAGACTTTGCACATGGCGACCACGACACATCTCACGGCCCAGGCGAGCTTGGCTGGAGGGAAGCACGAGAGGCTCGTCGTCAGAGCTTCTTTAAGGTATGTATCTGATGCCAAATATATATTGAAGTCTAAAAAGTAGTTGGCCGACCCTTTTCTGTCTTTGACCTTGACCGTTGCACTCAACAGCAAAAGAAGGAGGATGTCGAGTCCGATGCATAGATCCAGTAGATGCCACCTCAATCCCGCTTTTGTTCTTTTCGACATTTCTCAGAATGCCAACATGTATCAAACAGACGCAGCCTGAGGAAAACTCGAAAGTGTGTGGGCATTGCAGTACAGTAAACCTAAGACAAAGAAGCACCGACAAAGTCCGAAGTCAAAACGCCACGTTCGGTCCTGAGCAGACGAGGCTTCTTGTCCGCCTCTGGATCCGCTGCATCGGGAAGAGCACCGACCCAAGCGCACTCCTTGTTGTCCGTGGTGGTGTAACCGGGCTGGATCGTCTCAAAGATCTTCTTCTTGGGGTTGAGCACCGCCTCGGGTTCACGACCCTCGAAGCCCTCGACCCACACCTTGTCGCCGGGCTGGCTGCCCTCAGGAGGGTAGACAGGCTCGACACCGCCCTCCTTGCCGTCCTTGTGCGTGGCGCAGAGCAGCATGCCGTACGACTTGATGCCGCGCATCGACGCCGGCTTGAGGTTGCATACGCCGATCACCATGCGGTTCTGCATCTTTTCGATGGGCACAAAGTTGACCAATCCGCTGAGGATGGTTCGCGGACCGTCGGCCTCGCCAAAGTCGACTTTTTCGAGGTAGAGCGCGTCGGCGTCGGGGTGTCGTTCGATCGAGACAATCTTGCCTACACGCAGGTCCACCTGAGAGGGCAAGGGTCCGGTAGTGTCGGCGGCAGCAGCACCAGCAGCGCCGCCCTTCTTACCTCCACCGCCTCCACCTCCAGCCTTGGCCTGCTTGGGTGCCTTTTCCTTCTTCTCCTTCTTTTCTTTCTTGGGCTGCTGGCCCTGCTGCTTTTGCTCGGAGGCGTCCTTCTGACCACCAGCAGCGGCAGCAGCGGCCTCCTTGTTGGCCTTCTTAGCCTTCTTAAGGTCCTCGGGCTTGGCACGCTCGATGGTGGGCATGCCCTCGTACGTTGGCTCGAACGAGGTGAATCCGAGCTGGGCGGCGTTGGCAGCCCTGGCTACGGGAGACAGGTTGGAAAGGTGCGAGACGTAGCGTGCGACCGAAGGATTGGCGTGTTGCTCAGTGGCAGGCAGCTTCGATACGGTCGGGTAGATGGATGCGAAGAGCGCAAGGTCAGCGACGGTGGGTTCGTTGGCGGCGAGGTAGGTGACGTTGTCGAGCTGCTCGTTGAGCGTCTTGAGGCCTTCGGAAGAGACAAGCTGCTGCTCATCCGACTTGTCGAGCTTCTGCAGCCATTCTGTGGTGGCAGACTTGGCCTTGTCGTCTGCGCCAAAGATCTGAGCGGACTTGCCAGTGAGAGCGGCCAGCTTGTCGGCGAGGTCTACCAACGGCAAAGCAGCGTCGCCCTGAAGCTGCCGGACAGCGCTCTGTGGTAATATCGATGAAGGTGACAAAGATGAAGTTGAGTATGCGGTATGCATGGACCGAGACGATTGTAAAGGAAAATGTGGCCGCCAGCAAGATCGATGGGCCAAAGCGATAGAAAACTGTTGGATCAGTCATTTGAGCAAGTTGGGCGAAAGATCATTAAAGCAGACAAAGCAGCAGGTACTTACGGCATCGTTAGCATACTGCGCATAGGCAGCGGTGATCAGCTGTCTCGCTCGCTGACCGGACATGTTTGAGGGATGTGATGGTGTTGAGAAGGTGGTAAGATCATCGACAGCAGGCGGAGAAGGATTGCGCACAACAATCTGGAAGAACATGCCAGAGCAATTTTTCGAACGAATAAAAAGATACAAAAAAGAGGTCTAACAAGAATGGAAAAAGCGTCGTGCGTGCAAAGAAGGGTCCAAAGCGGTCGATCAACTCGCACTCGAGACAAGAGAGAAAGGCCAAAGTCAGCTGTCGGTCCGCTGGTGGAAATCAAAATCAGCTCATGCGTGCTTGCTGAGACAGTTGAGAGACTTGGCACAGAGCGAAGTGTTGATTACAGTAGGTAGACACGGCCGACGTCGATCGAGACGACCCCGCATTCACCTCCTTCTGCTCTTCACCTTCACCTAGACTCTCACGCCAGCCCCTCCTCGCTCGCACAAGCCAGCCAGCATGTCTACGGCCGCTTCTTCCGGCTCGCAAGCCAAGGATGTACGACCTGTCATCTTGGTCACTGGGGCCAATGCCGGAGTCGGCTTTGGTATTTGTCAGCGGCTTCTCGTCCAGCTCTCGTCTCCAACCCCGAGCGACACCCTTCCCAACCATCCGCAGCGCTACTCAGACCTGTCCATCCAGCCTGCACCGACGCCGTTCACCGCACCAGATGGATGCACCCTCATTCTCGCCTGCCGAAACCCTATCAAGGCTCACAAGGCCAGGCAGCAACTCAAGCAGCTGCTCAAGTGGATCGAGAACCTCCCCGAACACGAAGATACCCCCACCGGCCCTCCAGAGAGCTGGGCGTTCGCTTTTGATACCACCTCCAAGGACGACAAGCTCACCGACCCCGAGACTGAGCAGGACATTCGCGACACCCCGCACGAAGATGCCGACCCCGCCCTCGTAGCCCACGCTCAGGAAAACAATGTGAGACGTAGAAGGAAGCAGCGAAAGGCACTTGCCAACGCAGACGATGTCGACGCCGACTCGGGCATAGATTCAGATCCCCAAGACGAAAAGCTAGACGCTTCCGATTCACCTGGCTCGCCCGACCCCAATGCTAGCCTGGAACAGCGCACCAAACGCGCCAACGCACGCTATCGCCGTCGCTTCTGCCAGGGCACCCGCATCGAATTTGTTCCGCTCGACCTGGGCAGCATGGGTAGTGCGCTCGAATGTGCACGCATGGTGCGCGAGAGGTATTCGCACGTGACGCATGTGGTGCTCAATGCTGGCTCTTCGGCCTGGACGGGCATGAACTGGTTCCACGCTGTCTGGATGATCATGACCCAGTTCCGATACGCCGTCACCTGGCCCGCGTACAAGATGCAACGTGCAGGCGACAAGAGCGACGACGGCTTTGGCTGGGTGTGGCAATGCAACGTCGGTGCGCATTGGATCTTGGTGCGTGCCTTGCTGCCTTCCTTGCGCGCTACGCCGTACTCTGTGCCCTCGCGCATCATCTGGACTAGCTCGGTAGAGGCTTTCTCAAAATATTACGACGTCAGCGACTACGAATGCATCAATGTGGACAAGTCGCCGCTGCCCTACGAGTCGGTCAAGTACCAGTGCGAGCTGGCTGCCTTGGGTCTCGACGATGCGCTTGAAACTCGACGCATGCGCACACAACCAGGTACGCCCATGGAAGAGCGTCCTTCGTTGCTCGGCATGTCAAGCACCCAAGACGGTACCGACATGCACCGCTCCGCCTCGTCCGCCAGCGGCACCGCAGCACACGGCTTCCTCGGCCTTCCCCCTGCATCGCGTGCGCAGCCGGGCCAACCGGAACCGCGCAGCTTCCTTGTGCATCCAGGTGTCGTGGCCTCGACCATGATGTCTCAATTCGTTGCATCGTGGGTGACCGTCTTTGTCGTGGCCAGCTTCTACGTTGCACGCTGGGTGGGCTCGCCGCATCATCCCATCGACCCGTTCAAGGGTGCCGTTTCGGTCAGCCATGCGTGCCTGGCGCCGCAACCCGACCCCAAGAAACGATACGGCAGCCGTGCCGACTTTTGGGGACGCGAGTACGTGGGGATCGAAAACATTGAATACTATCGCTCGCAGCTCGGGGGCGCTGGACCGGGCGTAGGCGCTCGACTGGCGCTCGCAGGCATCGACCCTGACACGGTGCAGGGAGACCACGCCGACGCAGGGCGGGTGCTGAGCATGGCTCGCGAGTACGTGGGGCTGTGCGAAAGGATGACACGCCAGGTATGGCGAAGCGCACGAAAGGGCGACCTGCCTCCTTGGAGCTCGCTCGCGGGTGACGAGTTTGTGGTGCAGGAGCATGCGCATTCCTCTTCGACCGAAGAGGACGATGTGCGTCCGATCCTCGACACTGAAGATGCACGTCCGCCTGCCTCGTCCAAGAATGACGACACGGCCATCACACAGAAAACGACCACAGTCCCAAGCAGCAGCGGTGGCTCTTCGACGGACGACGTCGAGTGGGAGAAGGTGCAGTGAATTTCGGCGCACAGCCCGGCGTGCACTTTGGAGGTCAAGGATCTGGATCGATACAATACAGCCTTACTCTCGCTTTCAGTCCATGACACTGGCTGAAGGCGGCTCTAATGTGTGTCTGTATGCGTGGAAGGCGACAGTATTTGCGCTGCACAAGGCCTCGCCTTGTGCGGGCAGTATGGTTTCTGTGCCCAGATGAAGGCCTTCATTTGTCGTCATCACGTAATCACGCTTCTTTGTTGGCTGGCGACGTCTGACCAGTCTGATGCAGTGTATGAATATTTCACACCAACCACAAAACTCAATTCGAAATTCAGGCAAGAAATTGAGATCGCGAAAATAAATCGAATTCCGAGCAAGGTTGCTGTAGAGTGGCAACGTGCACGCCACTTTCCAGATCAACTCGACATGCAATGCTGCAGGATTCGCCTGACTCGCACTAGTTAACGGGGGAAGGACGTGCAAGCGAAACACTTATAAGAAGGCACTAGCGAAGCAAGAACCGGAAGTCACAGTTGAACTGGCGGTGCAGCGGCTGCGAAACGCGCGTGAGACACGAATTGTAGCCGGAAGAGAAAGCGTGCGTCTGCTCAAGTCCCAAAGGGAGAGTTTCCTTGGCGTTATTGTAGACCCTTGTTGTTGAAAGATCTCCCGGCAATCCGGTGTCGAGCAACGTTTTGCAGCAGCGAATGCAAGGTGCAAGACGGAGCTTGCAGTTCGTTCTCCCGGAGGAACATGGCGAGGCTCGTCCATGCTGATTCGTCCGCAAGAGTAGCAGGAGAGACAGCATGTGGCGAAAGACTTGCACGGAAAGAAAGCGCGTCGAGACGCAGCCTGGTACCGCTCGAGTTCGCATCTCTCTGTAAGTTACTGCGCATCCGTGGCGTCGGGGCTTCCTCGCCCTAGCAGCAAGACACTTGCGGGACCCATACGCAAGCAAAATGCACGTTGAACACGTTAACAAAGCCAAGTCTTCCATCAAGCAGAGCGGAGTTCGATTGGCATCCCATTCATTGTGCTGTACCCGCTCGACAAACTAGCCAGCCGACGGTATACGCCACATGCGCTCCGCAAGATGCGCCGTTTCCCGAGGTGCGACAGCACGCAAGAGGAGGGTGGGAACAACAATCATCTCCCATCGTCTGTGTCCACCCCACACCAGACGCGCTTGGCGCGCTAACTGCAGGTGGGAATGATCAGAGGAGGCGACCTCGTGGTGGCACTCGAGGCTAGATTGCTACCAGCGTGGGAATCTGGTTGATAGCTCTCGCCTCGGTCCTACGGCTGAGATCGAACGTTGCGATACACGCTCGACATCGACGTCGCACTCTTTTATAATAATAGAGCAGACAACGGCAGGTCGGTTGCAGCTTCCACGATTAGCAAGGTTCGCAAACTTCGCAAACTCGAGATGAAGACTTGAAAAGCTGAAATGACCTTGACTTTGATTCTGCCAGGCGAAGTCTAATCTCCGTGTGGGAACAGAAAAATTGATCGAAAAGCACTAAAGCAGTGGACCGGGTGGCACGAAAAACAGTAACCTGCCTTCCAGTGCTGCAGACCCACCATTCGCCTCGAGCCGATGGGAGAAATGTTCGAAAAATTGATTACTTCGGCTCAGCTGTGTCCAGACCGTCTCTGCAACTCGCCTGCGCTGCCCCAGACCTAAGTACAGTAGGGCCAAGCCAAAGAGCATAAAACGCGCCTTGCATCCCGGCCTTCACTTTTTCTCTTCTTTCAACTCGTCGGGCGCCAGCACTCTTTTCGTGCATCCCGGCTGAGACTCCGCTTCTCACTAGTCTGGACTCACATCTTGGACCGCCCCTGCCAATCTGTTCGGTCTGTTGATCCGCTGCGACAACTGCCATTCATCGTTAGAGCGAGGGACGGTCGACTCTTCTTAGGTTCTCTTTGCATCTGTTCAAACGCTCACGCTCGATCTCGATCTCGATCTCGACCAGCCGGCCGCCGAAATTCTGCCGGAACTGTAACGCGCATTGGTAGCAATCAGTCGTGCAGCAGGAGCAGCAGAGCACCAGCCCAAGCCCACAGAGCTGAAACAGCCAGCTGCATCGTATTTCCGCTTGTCCCAGCCAAACCGCAGGAAGGCAGAGCTTTTTTTTTTTTTTTGCTCGGGTTGCTCGCAGCAGCAGCTGACTGTTCGGCAAGTCCAACGGAGACTCACTCAGCAAGGCCAAGCAGCGGCCCTGCATCCGAACACCTCCTTCTGTTGCACATCTCGACTGTTGCAATTGTTGCTAAGTTAGCCCAATCTCCGCCGATTCCGCTTTCGCCATCCATCTCGTCACCATCTCCTCTCTGCCACGACTGTCCCTTCCATCTCGTTCTTCATCATCACCTTCTTCATCTGGCAACAACACTTGAAACCATCTCGTTGATCCTCTTCCCTCACCATCTCCACCATCTTCAGGCACCACTCGTCCGTTCTTCTCAAGCCCTCGTTTCATCGTGTCTCCATCCTTGCGCCTTCGATTCGATCGCATCTCACCTCGCATTCTCCCACCCACCGCCACCAAGTTTCCCTCCCGATACTGTTCCGCCTTCCGCCTCAGCCGACTGCGGTCGTCGACAGCTCCAAACGACTGCCATGCAGCACACCACAGCGACCATGGCGGCACCACAGCCTCTCGGTCGCCGCCCGTCGGGATCGTTCCCGTCGGATTTCCCGGTAGGCGCTGATCCTCGCCTTGGCGCTGTTCACACTTGTGCTCCTCATCACAGCCATCCGTTTCCGCCTCAGGTCTCCGACCCTGCTTCTAACTATCAGTACACATCGGGGCGAGCACCTTTTGACCACCAACTCCCCTTTGATGGTGCAAGTGGCTCGCACGTGCCTTCGTGGTTCTACGGTGCTTCTCAAGCGCCCTCCTCTCAGGACATTGGAGAGCCCGTCTTGCCTTACCATCTCGATGCGTACGCACAACATGCATCGACGGCGACTTCACATCACATTCCAGGTGCGCCTGTTGCGCCCATGCCCACCAACAACCAGGTTCCAGCTTCGGGACCTGCGCCAGCCAACTTCACTCCGGAAGCAGCCCCAGAGGCCCAAAATTTTGCTGTCGGACCCTCCGGCCATGCTCCACCACCGTCCGTCCCCGATGCTTCGCATTCCATGGTAGCGGCTGCAGTCCCGCATCTCCTTGGTAACAGGCGAGCCAGTGACGAGAGTGCCCACCCGGCCTCAACAGGTCTCTCGTTGTCCGAAGCCGGCTCATCGGTCGCTAACGGCCCCGTACACGGTAGCATTCAGTCTGCTCCAGAGTCTGCAGGCTTGAACGGGTCCATCTCGCCCAACTCGTCGGCACGCATGTCTCGCAGTCCTGAAGAGATGGGTGCACCTCCGTCTTATCACACATACGCCACTGCACCGGTTCCACCGCTCGGCGGCATGGTCATGGGCGCGCCGCCCGCCTCTTCTTCGATGATGAATTCGATCGACTCTTGGCTCGCTCCCGCCGCGTCCGCACCCTTGGGTGCCGCATCGTCGTCTGCGCCACTTGCTACCCTCGCCACAGCTGTGAAGTCTTCTGAAGCGCCTTCTACCTCTGCGCGCCGCAACGTCTCGCCCACAACGGCAACTGCAGCAGGTGATGCAACCTCTTCTTCGCACCTCGCCGGTGATGCTTCCTTCCACCTCGGCTCGTCGATCAGCAGCAGCTCCGCAGCGCTTGGCGCAGCACCGTTCAAGACGAGCATGGAGAGGCGCGAGCGCAACAAGGCGTCCCAACGCGAATCTCGCAAACGCAAGCAGGACCGTCTCGAGACGCTCGAGAGCGAGAATGCCACGCTCCGAAAGGCGTTGGCCGATATGAAAAAGTTCAGCCAGGCTATCTCCAACGGCGCCGGCATTCGTGGCGAGGATGGAACCGAAGTCGCACCAACCCAGCTCACCAAGTTTACAGGCGCTTTCCATCTGGACCTGATCGAATCGCATCTTGAGGACGAGTCGCAAGAGGCAGCGTGGAAAGGCATGATTGGACGTCGGTTCCCCGCTCCCACTTCGCAGGCCACCGAATGGGACGGCGTCTTCCCCTCCATCGCTGCGGCCTCGTCGACTTCGGACGAGGGCAACCATGGTGAAGATGCAGAGGGCACGGCCCATGCTGTACAAAGCGCCGGCGCGGTCAAGGGCGAGGGCGATACCACGGCAACAGACAAGGGCAAGGCGACTGCCGAATCGTCTCGTTCTGCATCGCAGCAGGTCAAGAAGGCCATGTGGGAGGTCTCGCTCAACCAGAGGCGCGCCAAAGCGGCTCAGACCTTCCCCTCGATGGTCGCCGTGCCCGAGCTTGTCCTGTACAAGGTGTGCCGCCTCTACTTTAGCACGCTGCTCCCCTTCACCACCAAACTCAAGTCGGGCATCATCAACCTGCGTGCCGCACGCGAAGCGCCGAGCTTTGTCGATGGCTTTGACGATCTGCCTCGTTTCCCCGGCGACCCCTCGTTTGGTGCTTCGGAACTCTACCTGCCCAAGAATCTGATGCCTACCGAGATGCAGATGCGCATCGGCTTCCATCCAGTCGAGATTGCCGTGCTGCCTTACCCGACGATGCGTGATCGCATTCTCACTATCCTGAGCGCCTTCCACGCGATCGAGGAGCTGGCGCAGGAGGAAGAAGATGCTGCGAGGTTCAGCGAGGATGCAAGCAGTTCCACTTCAACCTCTGGCAATGCAAGCAAGCATCAGCACGACACGCAAGCGGATCAGCCCACCGCGGAGCTGACCGACGAAGACATCCGCAAGCGCACCGCTCTGGTTGCCGACATGTCTGCCTGGAAGCCCAAAGACCATCACGGTACGGTGGTGATTCCGGACAAGGCTCGAGTCTACTCGTATGGCTTCCTGGAAAAGCCACGCGGCTCGCACCGTCTGCGCAAGCCTGCACAGCGCTGGCTGGATGAGTTCTTCTACGAGATTGTTCATACGCTGCGGGTGTGGTCGCCGGCTGGCGATGTTTTCGATGGCGAATGCTTCGAGTTCAAAGAGAGCTTCTTCCGCAAATATCCTTATATGGTGGATGGCGAGATTCTCCGAGCCACCAACCGATGGAGGAGAGCCCGAGGTGAAGATCCGATCCGTCTCTGATGTTCTCTCCAAAGCACAGCCAATGTCATGCTCGGCTGTCTTTCCCAGATCCTAGGCTTCGATTGTCCCTCCTACTCTGTCCTTCCGTTTCCAGTCCCACTGTACCGCATCTTTTGCATTCTTTTCTAGCGCCTGAATTTCGTTCCCCTCACCGTCTCGTCGATCCATCAGCTCCGTCGCTACGCAGTTAAAGCTGCTGCGCGACAGCTTGTGCTCCCTTGAACTCGATTTACACGGTCCATTTCGTGCTTCAGCTGCCGTGCTTCATTGTTCCCGTGGTCCACGTTGCCTATTTGTACTCGTTTGCGATAATCACAAACGCTCTTGTTCCCCTGTCTGTCATCTAGTCTGCTCGAGAACTGGCTGCGCTACCTCTGAACCATCGTCAAGACCGCCTGACGAAAGGTAGACTGTGCTCGTCTTTGCATTGATGCTAGTCGACCGTTGGCAAAGGATGAGGCTTGCAGCGTCGATAGAGCGAATTCGCTTTTGATCTGCAGTCGGCATCAGTGACGCGTGCGTGCGTGCGTCTCAGTTCGCTGCTGTCCAAGACACCAACACATGCACTTGTTCAGCCTTTTGATTAATCGTTGTAAATTTCTCGCTTGAATTTAGGGGGCCAAAAAAGGAAAATCGCACTGTCCGAATGCGTTCCACTATTTTTTTATTTCATTTTCTTTTTTGTCTGGAATTCAGGCCAAAGTGAGGCTGTCGATCAACACAACACAAAAACACACACACTCACGCCTCTCTCTCTCCCTCCTAAGTTTAGTCGGATTTCACTGGGCTGCACCGCCCCTGCACGTTGGAGCTCCTCCGCCGCCGTCACATTCTTCCAGGAGAGCACACACACACACACACTCCACCGCATCGAGTGCCAGCGACGTCGCTTAGCGTCCTTGTCATTTCCATCGTTCCTGTCTTCTATCCCCATCCATCTCATCCTTGCCTTACGACTACCAACGTTCCTTGCCGTCTTGGACTCGATCCCGCTACCACCTCTCTGGCAGACATCCCATTGTTCAACTTCAAGCATACAAGGTCTCGAATCGATCCAAGCAATTACAACTCCAAGATGTCGATTTCACCGGTGGATATCACAGCCCTCAAGCAAAGATACGACAAGGCAGGCCAGTCGCATCTCTTTGCTTTCTGGGACACCTTGTCTGCTGAGCAGCAAGCTGAACTCGCTCAGCAGCTCGACGAGCTCGACGTAGCGCGCGTCAACCAGGTTTTCCACACCGCCATCAAGGCAGACGAAGAGGCGAGGGCAGGCAAGTCGCATCAGGTCCAGCCACCTCCCCCTTCCTCCGTCGAGAACACCATCGAGGGTGAGGCCGACCCCGCCAAGGTCCAACATTTCAGAACCGTCGGTCTCAATGCTATTGCTCAGGGCCACGTCGGTGTCCTTTTGATGGCCGGTGGCCAAGGTACCCGACTCGGCTCGAGTGCTCCCAAAGGCTGCTACGACATTGGCCTTCCTTCCCACAAGAGTCTTTTCCAGATCCAGGCCGAGCGCATCCTTCGTCTTCAATCTCTCGCCGCCAAGCACGCCAGCAACTCTGCATCCTCCTCCTCCAGCAGCTCATCCTCTGTCGTCATTCCGTGGTACATTATGACCTCTGGACCCACACGCAAGGACACCGAGGCCTTTTTCGCTCAGAACAACTACTTTGGTCTCGAGCAGCAAAACATTGTCTTTTTCGAACAGGGCACGCTTCCCTGCCTTTCGCTCGAAGGCAAGATCCTCCTCGAGACGCCCAGCAAGGTCGCAACGGCTCCCGACGGCAACGGCGGTCTCTACCGCGCTCTCCGAACGCCATACAACAAGGGCAAGCCCGAGACGGTCATTTCGGATCTCGAAAAGCGCGGCACCAAATACCTACACGCATACGGTGTCGACAACTGCCTCGTCAAGGTCGGCGACCCCGTCTTCCTCGGCGTGTGCTTGGAGCAGGGCGTCCAGGCTGGTGTCAAGGTCGTCAAGAAGGAGAACCCCAAGGAGTCGGTCGGCGTCGTCGCGCTTCGCGATGGCAAGTTTGGCGTGGTCGAATACTCGGAGATCCCAGAAGCACTCAGCGAGGCACGCGATGCCAACGGCGAGCTCTCGTTCCGTGCGGCCAACATTGTCAACCACTTCTACACCACCAAGTTCCTCGCAGACGACGTGCCGGCGTTTGAGCCCGAGATGGCCTTCCACATTGCACGCAAGAAGATCCCCACGGTCGACCTGACCACAGGCCAGCCGATCAAGCCCTCGACACCTAACGGCATGAAGTTGGAGCTGTTTGTGTTTGACGTCTTTCCCTTTTGCGGCGACAAGCTTGCCGTACATGAAGTGGCGAGGCAGGAGGAGTTTAGTCCGCTCAAGAATGCGAAAGGTACGGGGGTGGATGATCAGGATACGTCGCGTCGCGATCTGCTTGCTCAGCAGGGCAGATGGTTGCGTGTTGCTGGTGCCAAAGTTGCGGATGGGGTTGAGGTGGAGCTGAGTCCGCTTCTTACGTATAGTGGGGAGGGACTCGACAGGTTTGCAGGCCAGACTTTGTCGCAATCTGGTAACATTGAGCCTTGATTCTACAGCTCCTTTGGCTAAGTAGATAGCATTCAAGCGACTCGTTTGTTTGAATAATCATCTGCTCTTCAATCAACGAACTCTGCCTGAAAACCGATCCATGTCAGCATTGACACAAGTCACGCTCGAAACGACTCACGCCTACTCAACTCGAGCCAAGCGTCTTTTCCACTCAATGCACATTCAACAGCCTGTACGCAATACCACACACACTTTGTCTTGCGTGTCTGCGCGCAACGGAGAAGTAGAGAAAAAGGGTCCCAAAACGTGCCAAGAGAGAGAGAAACCCGGCCTTTTTGTGCTGTTTGAGAATTTTTGGGTGTGTGTGTGTGATGAGGTTGTGTACAAAGCAAGGCCTGTGAAAAGGCCGTCAGGATGATGGTGGGACGGAGAGTCGAAGTTCGTAACCCGAGGGATGGAGAGCAAGGATGTGCAGAGGAATCGAGGAGGGGCTTTGCTTGCTGTAAGGACTCCTTCTCACAGTGATGAGGAGGAAAAAAAAACATACAACAAAGGACCGGGGGGATGTAATACTAGAACGAAATTTTTGGTGATGAGAAAAGGGAGGGGCCTCACAACAAGCAAACCTCCCCGATAATCCTATCCTTACAACCTCGAGTGGGCGAAACTCGAATCAACGAACGAGGAGAAAAAGGTATGTCATGCAGCGAAGAGAAAGAAACCAAGACAGAGTGAAGAGATCATTCGAGCCGACACTACGCTTAGTTGGCGTGAAGAAGCTGGAGGAACTCCTTGGCAACGGGCTGCTTGGCCTCCTTCTTGAAACCAGACTTCTTCTGGGCCTGGGCGCGGATCTCGGATCGGATAGCAGCCTGGGCGTAAGGGTTGAGGCGGAAGAGAACAGCGCGGTTCTTGAGGGGGTTCTTGCG
Source organism: Sporisorium scitamineum (assembly GCA_001010845.1). Lineage (NCBI taxonomy): Eukaryota > Fungi > Basidiomycota > Ustilaginomycetes > Ustilaginales > Ustilaginaceae > Sporisorium > Sporisorium scitamineum. The sequence continues at coordinate 699,635 of CP010919.1, read as the reverse complement.
CTGGGTGAAGGGACGGGTGGTCTTGGCGGGGCCCTTGGCACGAACAACGGACTGGATCTCGTCCGAGTTGATGATGCGGGTAACGTCGGTGTTGGCAATCTTGGCCTTGGGCAGGGTGAAGCCAGACTTGGCGGCAAAGACCTCGTCGAGGCGGCCGAAGGCGGACTGGGTGAAGATGACGAAGCGGCCGAGGTGTCCACCAGGGGCGAGCTGGAGGAGGTTGAGGCGGTCGACCGAGCAGAGCTCGACACCGGGCACGTTGCGGAAGGCCTTGACGATACCGGCGTCCTTGTTGTAGATGACAAGGGGACCACGGCGCTGGGTGTGGCGGCGGTTGCGCAGCTTGCCGACACCGGCACGGATCTTGCGCGAGTTCGAGACCTTGACAACGTCGTTGTAGGCGTTGAGCGACTTGAGCAGGGCGACGGCCTCCTTGGTCTTGGTCAGGTTCTCGGCGGCGTCAGCAACGACGAGGGGAACCTCCTCGAGCTCCTCGACGCGGTGACCGCGGGCGAGCAAGAGCGAGGGGACGGCGGTGGCAGCCAGAGCAGAGGCGGTAGCGTAACGCTTCTGGTTCTGGTTGGTCTTGATGAACCATCGGCGCCACAGCTTGGTGGGGGCAAACATGTGACCACCACGGACCATGTTACCAAAGGCGGCCTGGCCGGAGCGGTGAGTACCACCACCGCCGACACGGGGGATACGGGCAACGGCACGACCGGTACCCCAGGACTCGGCAGAGGTCTGGTGACCAGCCTTGCTCGAGACGGCGTAGGGCTGACGCTTGTTCTTGGCAACGTTGGCTGTAGGGAGTGGAGGAGACGGTTAAGTGTTGGGTCAGCGATAAGCTCTTTAGTTGCGTCCCGAACTGCAATCATTTCTCTCCATGTTCACGCTGATCTTCCTGCTTGCTCCTACAACCACTGTATTTCGATCTCGCAACATTTTGGCGTCCACAGTATTCTTTTGGCTCCGGATCCTACAGTTGTGACACGCTTCCGCTCCTGCGACGAAGATCCTCTTTGCCTTTTGACTCTGTCCTCCAAGTGTGCCTGATTGCCAGTGTGCTGATGTGCTTTGACAGGATACTTACTGTGAACGAGCTGAACGACATCAGGTCGGATGGGGGCAGCGAAGACTGCGGGGAGGGGGAGCGAGCCCGAGGCCGCGCCATCGAGGCCCCTCACGTTGACGGCTGTTGATAGACGAAGCAATTGCAAAGATGAGCGGTGTCAATGAGACAGTCCTTGCATCGAAGACGGCCTGAAGCAGTAGCATGACACAAAGGTAGTCGTTGTTCGTCATCGTGCAAGAGAAGAAGCAGTATGGAGACGAAATTTCGGTTGTTGGAAGGTGGTTCTGCAGCGGGAGCGCTGCCAGGAGATGCAGTGACATCTTCCAGTGTCTGGCTCGGCAATGTGTGGCCGCGATGCGCACCAAGTATGATATACGGCGGCCATATCGTGGTGTATGATGCTGGGCTGTGAGACTTGGTTGATTTGCCATCGTTGAGCCGTCGATCTCCATTCAGGATTACACTTGGCACTAGGGCCAATCTTTTCCCGACGTCAACGCCTCCGCTTCCAGCGATTACGGCGAGCACATGTCGATGGTGGTGCGCTTGCGATAGGTGCAGAAAACCATGCGATGTCGATTGAAGTATGGCAGTTGTTTGACCGTCTTTAAGTGCTGAAATGCTATGCTCCTCTCGACGATGATGCTGAATGGCGACTAACTCTGCTGATTGGTGTGTGCTCTGTGTCGATGCTGCTGCTGTTGCTGGTAGCGATGGGCTGTACGAGATACCTACTGGGTCTAGCAGCCATTTTCGATATCTTGAAGGAGATGGTTGGTGGATGACTCCAAGAAGGCTGGTGACGGCGAGCTCTCTGTGTAGCTCGACCTGGATTCTGATGTTCGCTGTGAGGGACGACTGACGGGGCTTGGCTTGGTTTGCTTGGCTACTGTAGCTGAATTTCGAGTGGACGCTGCGTCCCATACACTCGCTCTGCTGTGGTGAATTTTCTCAAGTGCCACTCAGACTCTATAGGTTGCTACTGGGTGAAGCTTCAAAATTTCGACTAACCTTCTCGACAAACATTTCACCTCCGCAAATATAAAAATGGAGGTGTTATTCAATCCTAGGCACGTGATGTATGTCAGGCTCGGCCGGGCCTCGTCTCAATTTCCAAATTCGAGCTTGCGAAATTCGACAATTTCGACACAAACAGTTCTCAACGGCACAGAGAGGGCTGAACTGATCTCGGAGGTCACAAAACTCAGACACAGCAGGCCGAGTCTCGCGCTCAGCCAGCGACAGTGAGACGAGAAGACGGGTCGCCTAGAGCTCCATCGCGCTGCGCAACGTCAGGCGCATCCAAACCGCCTTGGTCGTCATCACTTGCTTTCAGCTTCCTCCATCTCTTTGTACCTCAAGATATCACACATCTACACTATAACGACAAGATGACTTTCCAGACTCTGTGGTACAGCCACCCCCGAAAGTTCGGCAAGGGCTCCCGCCAGTGGTAGGTGTCATCACGACGCAAACAGCACAGGGACAACAAAGCATGGCAGCATCTTGGAGCACACCGACAAATCGACATGGCATGGCATAGCGTACTTCAGATGATGACCAGAGGCACTCGACAGACCAGCACACCAAAATCGAAACCGTAATGCATACGGCAGAAAATAGCAGCATCACGCACAATCAGGGCACATCAGCACCCGTTCCCAGCATCGACATTCACCGCCATTACATCGCCTCTGCATGATCACACGCATCCGTCGAGAGTTCGTTCTGGTGGGACAATGGAACTCTGCTCTCGCACAGAGGAGATCAGCTCGGTCTGCGGTCAACAATGCCAGCGGGACTCTGCAGCATCGATCATCTTGCGGACCCGTCTGCGAACGCACATTTGGGATCCTTTCGACAAGTCCAGCATGCACTTTGGTCCATTGCCCGCTGTCTTTGTCGCTGGCAGCACACCGATGAGCTGCTTGCACATGGCGCGCATTCTTTGGCCCGATGCGATGGATGCTCAAGCATGCGGATGTTGTTGGATGGTTGCAGATGGTCGCTGCGCGGTCATGTTTCTTACGCAGATCGTAGGTTTATGCCATGGATGAAGCTCGGTGTGCTACATGCGAGATTGATGCCTCACAACAACACATCCGCCGCATCACCGTCTCTCACCTTTCAACCGACAAATACTTCTCGCAAGAGCGCCTTCTGGCGCAAGCGGTGCTATCCAACACTCCATCTACTTGTGCTTGCTACAATCGTCCAGCTCTGTATGGACTGCTGCTCATCTTGTCATTCCAAAAGATCGTCCGCTGCCCACGATGTCATCTCCAGCTTATCCATGTTGTTCCCGCATTGCTGCCATCCTCTTCGTTGAACCGTCTATTGACCTTTTTCGCCTTTCTTCCATTGCGCCCCTCGCACAACAGCCGTGTCTGCGGTAACCAGGGTGGTATCATCCGAAAGTACGGCCTCGACATCTGCCGTCAGTGCTTCCGTGAGCGCGCTGACCAGATCGGCTTCCACAAGTACCGTTAAAGCGGCTTTGGATCCTTGGTCAAGCAAAACACTCGCACGCACACTCTCCCTCTCTCTCGACATCCACCCATGCATACAAAAAGTCTCGGTCAGAGATTCTCGTTTCCCCCTGCTCGCAGCAGAGCGACCCTTGCCCACATGTGAATACACCTCGCCGGGCCTGGCAGCCTCAACACAATGTTGTGGCTGACTGGTTGATACCGTACGCGGCATAAGCTAGCAAAGATTCTTTCACCCCTCCCTCTTACCCGCTTCATGTCACCTACGCTGTCTTCATCTGCTTTCATAGCAACCAAAAACGTTTATCGGCCCCTTGAACTCGCACCTTGGCGTGTGCATCGATGTCGCATGAGGTGTTTGGCTATCCATAACAAACGAACGTTTACAAGCGGTAGCAGATAGGTTACGCTCTGGACTCGCGCGGTGTCTTTGAGATAGCAGCACAGCCCGTCACGTCGTGAGTAGCCATGACCTGCAGGTTGGTCACTGGAGTTGGTCAGAAGATCCAGTTGAGGCCGTGTGACCTCGGATAGATCGACAAAGTCGGACGATGAAGAGCGGAAGCTTCCCGATCCGCATCGTACTATTTCGTACGATAGCAAGGAGCGGTAATTTGCGGAATTGCAACGTGCAGTGAGGCCAGCAGACGGAAACTCGAACAAATCCGACGTTTCAATTGCCAAGATGCTGATTGGATCCGACTTTGCGGTCGCTTGAAGGGAAGTTGGAATTTATGCTCGACGACGTGGAGACGATGCATCTCACGCTCCCCGACGGCTGCTGGGAAAGATCCGCGGCTGTCTAGCTTCTCGCTCTGCCGGCTTGAGATGCCGCACAAGCCCTTAGCATTACCAGTGTCGAGGCAGTCATGCTGGCTTGCGGGTATCGCTACGACGATGGTACTCCTGAGCGTGTCAAGCAATAGTGCCAGTCTCACTAAAGCTGTTCCTTCGGAAGCGTTTGTGAGCCATCATCGCCTTTCACGGACTTTGGCGGCCAAGCTGGTTGGATTAATTTGGCTTCTCTCCTTTTCGATCGTCTCGAGCAATTACTTTTGTTGCTCTTCGACGTTAGCGCTGTAACACATTACACAGAAGTCTGCGTTGCATACCTCATCCATTGCCTCTGCGGGGGGTAGTTACAAGATGATCGAAAAGCCTCGCACATGTTCAGCTTGAGGTTCAGCGTCAGCGAGATGGTCTCGGTTGTACCGGTCCAGCCCGGAAAGCGCTCAGCCGACGCGCATTGGCAGGCGAAATTATGAGGAATTACCAACGCAGCAGAGGCACTTGGCGAGTGTGACATTCAACGCGTGCGGTCTTTGAAGGCCCTTTTAAATCAGCCTCGACTGTTGAATTCAGACAGCGCGCTGCACAGCCTTTTTTTTTTTTTTTTTTTTTTTTTTTTTTTTTTTTTCCGATTATTTTTCTGAAAGCGTAGCTGGCTGGCTTCTTTTTTGTTCTCGCAAAAGCGAGCCTCTTGATTGGCCCATGCTCGTCCAAGGGTGCGAGGAGAGTGACGCTCGGGCTGCGATTGCCGTCGCTGGCCGGTCAAGCAACTCTCTGTGAATCAGCGGGCGAAAATTGGAAATTTTCACAACACACACTTACTCACACACCTCGCCTGCGTCTGTGTGCCCCGCTGCTTTTTCGTCGCTATCTATCCCTTGTCCGCGCCATCTCTTGGTTTCCTCGTTCTTCCACCATCATCACCCTCATCCATCTAATCTCTTTCATCTCACAGTGAGAGCAGGGTAGCTGGTATACCAACCATCATCATGCTTCCTGTCCGAGCATTGCGATCCTCGTCCCTCCGGGCGGCCGTCCGCGCTCCCCTCGCTCGTGGTTATGCCACCACCGTCGCCGAGGATGCTGCCCCCATCGACCCTTCCCTCTTTGACAAGAAGGTCGAAATGTCCGTCGTCGAGAAGGGCAAGGGTTACTACATCAACTACAAGCGCATCGAGGACAACCTCAAGATTGTTCGTGAGCGGTACGTTTTCCAATCCCCTCTCCATTGCGTACCTTTTACAGGGAAACAAAGTCGACTTGCGCGCAAGCAGCATGGCCCCAGCCGTCGAAACCCTAGTCTTGACGTCCTAGTTAGGCATCCAGCAGCGCGCTTTTGACGAGCACAGATGGCTGGTAGCACAAAGCATCAAGCTATTTGGCCGAGCTTTCCTCTGTGCTCCGATCGCCAAAGCTTCCAAGGCGCGTGCATCGAGCAGCTGGGCGGAGAGCACAAAGCCGCAAGCCTGTTCTGCTCCGAGTCGCGAAAATCCTCTTCATAGAATGGCCTTGGTAGTTTAACTTTGGCCGACTGATCCTGATTTCCCTCCCGCGATGGTCGCAAACCAGCTTTTCCCATCCTTGATCTCTCTGCGAACAATTCGACTGACTCTACTTTTCTCTGTTCACCCCACACAGTCTCAACCGACCTCTGACCCTCGCCGAAAAGATCGTCTACGGTCACTTGGACAACCCCCACGAGCAGGAGATTGTCCGTGGTAACTCGTACCTCAAGCTCCGACCCGACCGTGTTGCCTGCCAGGATGCCACCGCCCAGATGGCCCTCCTCCAGTTTATGTCTGCCGGTCTCCCCACCGTCGCCGTCCCCGCCACCGTCCACTGTGACCACCTTATCGAGGCTCAGGTCGGCGGTGACAAGGACTTGGCCCGTGCCATCGAGATCAACAAGGAGGTCTACGACTTCCTTGCCACTGCCACCGCCAAGTACGGCCTTGGCTTCTGGAAGCCCGGTTCCGGTATCATTCACCAGATCATCCTCGAGAACTACGCCTTCCCCGGTGGTCTTATGATCGGTACCGACTCGCACACCCCCAACGCCGGTGGTCTCGGCATGATCGCCTGTGGTGTCGGTGGTGCCGACGCCGTCGACGTCATTGCCGACATTCCCTGGGAGCTCAAGACCCCCAAGGTCATCGGTGTCGAGCTCAAGGGCAAGATGTCCGGCTGGACCACCCCCAAGGACGTCATCCTCAAGGTCGCTGGTGAGCTCACCGTCAAGGGCGGTACCGGCGCCATCATCGAGTACAAGGGTCCCGGTGTCGAGTCGCTCTCGTGCACGGGTATGGCCACCATCTGCAACATGGGTGCCGAGATTGGTGCCACCACCTCCGTCTTCCCTTACAACGAGCGCATGGGCGACTACCTCTGCGCCACCAACCGTTCCGAGATCGCCGACCTCGCCAAGGGCTTCCAGCGCAACCTCCTCCCCGACTCGGGCGCCGAGTACGACTCGCACCTCGAGATCGACCTCGACAACCTCGAGCCCCACATCAACGGTCCCTTCACCCCCGATCTGGCCACCCCCCTCTCCAAGTTTGCCGAGGAGGTCAAGAAGAACGACTGGCCCGAGGAGCTCAAGGTCTCGCTCATTGGCTCGTGCACCAACTCGTCCTACGAGGACATGACCCGATCCGCCTCCATCGCCGAGGAGGCTGCCTCCCACGGCCTCAAGGTCAAGTCGCAGTTCACCATCACCCCCGGTTCCGAGCAGATCCGCGCCACCATCGAACGTGACGGCGTCATGGAGTCGCTCGAGAAGGCCGGCGGTATGGTTCTCGCCAACGCCTGTGGTCCTTGCATCGGTCAGTGGGACCGAAAGGACGTCAAGAAGGGTGAAAAGAACTCGATCATCACCTCGTACAACCGTAACTTTACCGGCCGTAACGACGCCAACCCTGCCACCCACGCCTTTGTCGCCTCGCCCGACCTCGTCACCGCCATGGCCTTTGCCGGTCGCCTCACCTTTAACCCCTTGACCGACAGCCTCAAGGGTGCTGACGGCAAGGAGTTCAAGTTCTCGGACCCTGCCGGTAAGGAGCTGCCTCCTCGTGGCTACGACCCTGGTAACAACACCTACCAGGCTCCCCCTGAGGACCGCTCGTCGGTTCAGGTCGCCATCGACCCCAAGTCGGACCGTCTCCAGAAGCTCGAGCCCTTCAAGCCCTGGGACGGCAAGAACCCCACCGACTGCCCCGTCCTCATCAAGGCTAAGGGCAAGTGCACCACCGACCACATCTCGGCTGGTGGCCCTTGGCTCAAGTACCGTGGTCACCTCGAGAACATTTCCAACAACTGCTACATCGGTGCCATCAACGCCGCCAACGGCAAGGCGAACGAAGTGCAGAACGTCTTGACTGGTGAATGGGGTCCCGTTCCCAAGACTGCTCTCGCCTACAGAGAAGCTGGCCGTCCTTGGGTTGTGATCGGTGACGAGAACCTCGGTGAAGGTTCGTCGCGAGAGCACGCCGCTCTTGAGCCCCGTTTCCTCGGCGGTTGCGCTGTCATTGCCCGCTCGTTTGCTCGTATCCACCAGACCAACTTGCGCAAGCAGGGTATGCTCGCCCTTGAGTTTGCCGACCCCGCCGACTACGACAAGGTCCGCCCCGATGACCTCGTCGACATTCTCGGTATCACCGAGCTCGCTCCCGGCTCCAAGGTTACCCTTGTTGCCAAGCACAAGGACGGCTCCAAGGACGAGATCCCCCTCACCCACACCATGAACGAGAACCAGATCTCTTGGTTCCACCACGGTTCCGCCCTCAACAGGATGGCTGCCGCCGCCAAGTCTGCCTAAGCGCATCGATGCTTGCGCAGTTTGGTTGCTTGCATCTGGAGCGTGATCCCACATACCTGTACGTAGTTTCCGTAAACACCACGCTCGATCAAGAAAAAAAAAAAAAAAAAAAAAAAAGGCATGTGTTTCTCAGATGTTGTGTTTGTGCCGTGTGTGAGAGCTTCTTTCGTTTTCGATTTGTGAGATCTTACGACCCCGTCCATCCACGTTCGTCGACCAGAGACCGCGCCCACTCTGTGCAGACAAAGCGAATTGATCCAAAGACGATGCACAGCAGATCGGAGGGACCGCTTTGATGAACCCGGACCAACCTGAATCTGACACGAGGCACGCCCACAACTGTGATTGAGTTCCGGATGACATCGGACGATGAGCAAACGGTAACTTTTCTTCTTCGTGAGAACTTTGGTTGCCAGCCCATACTGCAGCCCATGGCTTTCGCTCTCCGTGACTGTGCGAGAAGGGAGAAGCGAGCATCGAAGTACAGTATCTTCTCATCTCAAAGAGCAGGCTGATGCGCAACGCAGTTTCTGATGTCGAAGTCGATCAGCTATCTTGCACACAGCTCTTCTTTTGCGTGGGATCTGAGCTTGCAGTTCCCTCTTGGAGATCACATGTGAGTTGAGCGCCTGTTGCATTTACCTACTTGCACGCATCCTCAAAGGTTGCACTCGAGCGGTCGAGATTGACTGCCCCTTCACGAGAGGTTCTCCGGACGAGACCAAACTGCACCGTCTCAATTGCGCCGACTGTGAGACCACCTGTTGAAATTTATCCGTCACGGAGGTCAGAGCCAAAGCGCATCGTCAGCGTCGCGACAATCACAATGTCGAAAATGCCAATCGTCACATTCTCGACTCCTTCAGAGCTCTGTGGCGATACTCAGCATTGAAACTTCGATCACCATCCGGCCTCCAGCGTTATGCATGCCTGAATGTTTTGACTCGCGGGTCAAGAAGAATCCGGGAAAGAGCTCTTTACCTTGGCTCTCAAATCACTGCCATCTAGCATCGAAACCTCCACTACGCGCTCGCTCACAATATCATCGACATGATCATGATGGTTCAATTCCCGGTGCGATGGCAACAAGGAGAGCTTGAGGTTGTGCGAGCAAGAGATTGTGAAACTACATGAGTCAGCAGGATTGAAGAGAGGAACGTCGTCGCTGCATGTGCGGGTGCAACTTACCTGAAGCGGTTACAGTCCAGGTTGGAGGCCGATTGGCGAGAGACAAGGGATCAGACGGTCCCCTGCTGCGGTATGAGGACTGCAAGGCAAATGAGCACCAAATCGGTCAGCGCGCTGTAGCAGGCTAGCAATCCATCTGACTTGCGTCCAGATGATACTCAGTGCGGCGGAAAGCGGAAACCATGATTGCATACGTTTTAGGAATGTGGGATGACGGTTGACCTTGAAGAAAACCGGCAAAGAACTGCGATAGGCAATTGGCACAAAGATGGATCGGTCAGCGTCTTGTTGAAGAGCTGACAATCTGACCTGGGAGCCAATGGTACATGCAATGTTGCTGAGGATATGGTGCTGGAGGTGAAGTTGGCGGAAGCGGCAAAGATGGCGGGGAAGTTGTGTCGCGCCCCCCCCCTTCCCGCTTCCTTTCCTCGTCGACACCCCCACGCTCTGTCCCTACAATGGTTCGCAAATCAGACAACTGCAACATTGCCATTTTGCTGGGCATTCCTGCCGTCACAATTTGGCGAGAGCTGGAGCCGTTCTTAGATCAAGCGTAGATAGCCAAAAAAAAAAGGATCTTGCCACTCATATGGGTTCCAGAAATGCAGCTTCACGGCTTTGCCATCAGGTGGGCAAACCCCTGTCATAATCAAGGCAGCCAAGAACACTGTGCGCCGCTACTCTACTGTTGACCACTGGATTGTGGAGAAGCACGGTGGGATTGTGCTTGGCAGAGAGTTTGATGCCAAACTCTATCAACAAGTCCTTGTGGAAGCAGGACTGAGCAGGAGTACGCGCAAGCCAGCAACAGTTGCTCCACCTGTTGGTGCGGTCGCTTCTAGCATTGGTGTTGCAACAAGATCCAACATGTCAAGAGCTCCAACCACAACGTCGTGTTGACCAAATGCGGTGCACACGCTCCTTCCAGCACAGATGCAGCTACCACCTCATCGCTGGACCAACTGTGCCCAGTCGCCTCTACGCTCGCGCCGCTATGATCCCGTTCCTTCTCAGCAAGACACTTGGCAGTGCCCGTACTTCTTGTATGTGATGATGCCATACATGTAGGTCCACTCGGCAACAGACATGCTGGACATGACCCACTTGAAGTCGCGATGCACCAGGAGTTGATCATCGTGTTGATGATGTGAGCGAGTGCTCAGAAGAGGGCTTGATCCTGGATGGCTGTGGGTGGTTGCTCACAAGACCCAGCTGCGAAGTCCTCACTTCTCCTTGGCACGCTTGCAGAGCTTTGTGAAGCGTTTCATTTGGGCAATGGGCATTCAACGGAACCTTGTAGTGGTACTCGTCCCCAAAATCGAGCAGCGTGACGACGCGGCCTGATCTTGCTCTGCTCACCACGCAATCGCTCGCTTTGCATCAATTAGGAGTGCTCGCACTCCTTTGATTTGGAGGCCTTTCGTCTCAATACTCAAGCAGTCTTGACGTCGACTTGGAGAAAAGCGAGTCCTCCAAGCCAGAGAGACAAAGCTGCGCCAGGAAAGCCAAAAAGGTTCTCACCTCTTCTTCCATTTGGTACTACGACGTACGATGTTTTCCATATGAGTGTTGTCTCTGGTGCTAGCTGCGACGAGAATGGTGTGAAAATTGAGCCAATGGTTCGACAAGCATTCACCCAGCTACCGTCAACCAACCTGCCTGTGATTGTGGGGCTCATCTTGCGCATCTTTGCCTCGCCTCCTTCGAATGCTAGCATGCCAATGCAGAGGTGCACTCCGTGGATACGACGATCTCTGCTCAACCATACGAGCGGAACGTGAATGTTCTAACGGAGACAAGGCGGCGACCAGCTTGACCCTGGGGTCGGGCAACCACCGAAATGGTAAGCCTCGTGGCGAATGAACAAGCGGACGTCTCGGCTATGAGCAGCTTGTCCCGACAAACGAGGGTGTTCCTGATTGCCAGAAAGCGGCTTTAGGCCACCTTTCCATCTCGACAGCGCCAAGAACCTTTGTACAGTACAGTAACCGGCTCGATCGGCACCATCTCCACGGTTGTATGCGGAATCTTGGCATGCTGCAACCACGAGCGTTTCCAGTGCATCCATACGCTCGTTCGTTTTGCCTTTCAACTTTAGGAGCGATACCATACTGCTCAGAGAAGCAGCGACATCCTACACACTGCGTCGTCGCGTCATTCTGCCCTCCAAAGCGGTCTCTGAAACCCGCTTTACTGAAGGTGATTCCACGTCTTGATCCGGCCTTGGCCTGTTTTATTTTGTCCGTTTGTCCGAAATCGACATGATTTTGTCGAACGCCGACCTTGTCTGACCGCCTTGTGGACAGTTTCAGAAGACTGCAGGCTGTGCGTAATTGTACCGCCAACTGCATCCGCCATCACCCGTGCCAGCGTACTTTTGACAATCTGAAGCTCGACCCGATCCGTCGGACGACCGTCGAAGAGTATGTCCACCTGACCAACGATGTCATCGTCGCGCTTTGTTTGTGGATCGCCTTGGACAACGCAGGGTTCCGACGGTCTCCCCGCACTCGGCTCCTTCTTGCTTATTTGCCTGTCTCGATCCTGCCTCGATTGCAGCAAGTTGCACAAAGACGTCAAGAAATGATTGTCTGGTTGCGAGAAAGCGAACATCCAAGGCACGCAAGCGATCAAGCACGCCTAGCTTGCAAGAGTCATTGTTCACCAATCAGTGTCTTTCTAATCGCTCTATACGCCAATAGGCACCGGAAAGCGGCTGTCCGAGAGCAGGCAGCTGTAACATGTGAGCTGCTGTTGGTCGCTGTTCTCGGCGTTGCAGGCTTTGCAGGCTTTGCAGAATTCAACAGCCCCCTCGTTTTGGGTGCGAGTCCCCTCTTTTTTTCGCGGGTGAGAAACTGAGACTGAACTGAAAGCCTGATTTTTTTTTTTTTCTTTTCTTTTTTTTCTCTCCGGTGGTCCGGTCATGGCCATCATCAATGCGTGTGGTCACCGTCATTGAGTAGGCTGTGGTATCTGGGAAATCTGTACAGCGGACGGGGCTCATCGAGTGTCGACAGAGGGGCATGGAAAGGAACGGTCGGAACGGGTTTGATTTTTTTTTCCCCGACACACTGACGGGGAGCTGCCAAGCACAGCGAAGAGGCGTCATCCAAGCGCCTAGTTCGCAGACCGCCCATCGAGTCTGCACGAAGCCTGTGTGCTGCCTCTGGTCGATGCCACCTTAGACCGGCCTTTGTACCGGCTGGCTGATGGAGGTTGAGACAGAGGTTGAGACAGCCTGTCAGCCTGCACTCGAGCTGTCTCTTGCCGTCATCAGGCCAGAACCCATCCGTTTCTCGCAGAGCACCTCGCGTACTGTAGTTCACCGTGTCCCTCTGCTCCCGCCCTGCTGCCCTACAGTACAGTACCGCCCTCGTGTGCTTGAGGGCCTGCGGTCACGTACTGTAGGGCACGCGGGTTAGGGCAGCCTCAGAGTTTCGATTTGCAATCGTCGCGCGCGGCGACCTGCCAAGATGTGCACAGAGAAATGTCCTTAATCGCCATCAGCGGACCTCTACTTACTCCGTCTCGGCCCTCGCTTGGCACTCGTATTCACGATCCACTGCACTTGGACAGTGTGCAAGGTCTGTGTTTGCATCAATTCGATTTCTGTTTTGTGTCGCTCTGTTGCTCCCTCGCTTAGAAACCATCCTGCTGCGTCCCTGACTGCCTCTGTCAAAAGCCTTTGCTCTTCATCCACATCGAATAAGGCTTTTTGCTGCCACACCTAGTGTCGTTCATTTGCCCACTTTGTTCAGGGTTTACACTCGTCCTCCGCACCGTTCATTTCGGTCACCGGTCCTTCCAGCCCACTCTCCTCTTTCTTCTGCGCCCGTCCGCCACACCACCTCCCGCCTCATATACTCGCCCCATTTGCGTTTGCTTCTTCCCTTTCTATCTCTCACCTATCCGCCACACGTCTTTTCTCGGCAGTCCTCGTCACTGTCCTCCTCTCCGACGCACGGTGATCCTTTCTCAGCGTGCCTCGAGAGCCATCACTCCCTCCCCTCCCTCCCCTCTTTATCTCCCCCTTCGTAGCTTGCAGTGCTCACTGCCACCGTCAAGATGGACAACACCAAGGTGCAAGAGGTCCACACTGGCCTCGAGAACGATGTCAAGGGCGACAAGACCAACCAGCACGTCAAGGCCGCCGTCCCTGGTCAGCTCGAAAAGCAAGTTAGCCCGGACTCGGATGACATCTCTCGCCCCGATGGCAAGTCGGTCGACGACATGTACGAGCGCAAGGTCTACATCCTCAACAAGGTGCTCAACGAACACATTGGCATGGGCAAGGTCCAATGGCAGCTCTTTTTGCTTTCCGGTTGGGGCTGGATGGCCGACAACCTCTGGCTTCAGGGTGTTGCCATCATCTTGCCTCAGGTCTCGCGTGAATTCAACATCCAGAGCAACATTCGTTGGATGACCTTTGCGCTCTACTGTGGTCTCATTTGCGGTGCTGCCATCTGGGGTATCCTCGCCGACGTCATTGGCCGTCGTCCCTCGTTCAACATTACCCTCTGCATTGCCGGTATCTTTGGTATCGCTGCCGGTGGCGCTCCCAACTTTGTCAGTCTTGGCGGTCTCCTTGCCGCGCTCGGTTTCGGTCTGGGTGGCAACTTGCCCGTCGACGGAATGATGTTCCTCGAGTTCATTCCCGCCAACAAGCAGTACCTGCTCACGTTGCTCTCGGTGTTTTGGTCGCTCGGTCAGCTGGTCGCTTCGCTCGTCGCATGGGCTTTCATCGCCAACTACTCGTGCGACGGCAACCAGACCAACACGCCCGGTGCTGGCACCGTCCCCTGCGACGTTTCGCGCAACATGGGTTGGAGGTACACCTTCTATACGCTCGGTGCGCTCACGTTTGTCATGTTTATCGCCCGATTCTTTGTTTTCCGCCTTCCGGAGTCGCCCAAGTACTACCTCTCCAAGGGCATGGACGCCGAGGCTGTCGCTGTGCTCAAGGAGATCGCTCGCAGGAACGGCAAGCCCCTTGGCGACGATGTCATTTCGGTCGAGATTTTCCGCTCTGCTGCTGGCCAGGACACCAACATGGACGCCGTTGAGTCTGAAGAGGAGCCCAGTGGATTCAAGGCTCTCACCAGCGCTCCTGGCCGCATGCTCCGCGATCTTCGCAACGTCTCTTTCACCCCTGATCTGTCGCACGTCAAGCCCCTCTTCTACGGCTCCAAGATGGCCATCACCACCACCATCCTCTGGATCCTCTGGTCGCTCATCGGTCTCGCCTACCCGCTTTACAATGCTTTCCTCCCCATCTACCTCTCGCAAGCTCAAGGTGTCGAGGACACTTCCTCGGTCAACGTCACCTACCGCAACTATGCCATCATTTCCATCTGCGGTGTCCCCGGCTCCATCATTGCCGCCTGGATGGTCGAGCTTCCCAGGTCCGGTCGTCGCGGTGCCCTCGGAATCGGTACTCTCTTGACCGGCGTTTTCCTTTTCCTGTTCACCACCGCCAAGAACGAAGGCGCCGTCCTTGGCTTTAACTGTGCGGCGGCGGTTGTTCAGAATATTATGTACGGCGTGAGTATCTCTCTCTCTCTCTCTCTACGTCTTTGGACGCCTTCCTGGCATCATTGTGTAACAGCGGTTGTGTAGGACGTTATGTACGGGGTACATATGCTGACAATCGTGTCCTTTTCGCTCTGGTGTCGGCGGATTGTTTCTCTTTCTTTCCCTTTCTTCGATTCTACAGGTCCTTTACTGTATTACTCCCGAAGTGCTTCCCGCTCCGCACCGTGGAACGGGTGATGGGATTGCAGCGGCCTTCAACAGGATCTTTGGCGCCATAGCTCCCATTATCGGTATCTACGCAGGTGGTACAGCACCTCTCTACGTTGCAGCATCGCTGTTCCTCTTCTCGGGTGTGCTCTCGTTCTTCATCCCGCTCGAATCGCGCGGAAAGAGTGCGCTCTAATCGAGTTGCTTCCGCAACGTCCTCGTCGACATCAGGTAGATACTTTTGTTCAACTAAAGATACCATTGTATTGCATTCCTCGGGGTCTGTTGTGTGTGAAGTTGGTCGACAATGTGAATAAAGCTGCTGTGCGCTCGGCTGACCGCACTGACAAAACAAGAGAGCTGTCACCATTGACGACGACTCTTCTGTTTAGCTTGATGCGGTCTCCTCCGCATAGATTGGTTCTGCAAGCAGAATTCGATTCAAACTCACACGCTTTCTCCTCGCCTGACAGCGTGGTTGCTTGTAGCACCGGTGCTGTATCGAGTCCCGGCACCGATGCAGCAGCCATTTCCATCTCCGGACCAACTGTGCCAGCCGTCTCCCACGCTCGCGCGGCTCAGGCCCTCTTCCTCATCAGCAAGGCGCTTGGCGGGGAAAGCATGTTGCTGAGCGCCAAGCTCATTGCAGTTGATGCTAGGCCACAAATGTTGGCATCAAGATAGTTGCTCAGCAGGAGACGAAGCCCCTGGTTGGGCAATGATGGGTTCCGGTTGTTCCTCTTGCACACTTGCATGATGCAGGACATCTTTGATGGCAGGTTTGAGTTCTAGCCAGCATTTCTGGATCTGAACACTGCAGATCCCAAGTTCTCCAGTGGATCACTCACAAGACTGTGCTGCATAATCCTCCCTTCACCTTGGCATGCTTGCAGAGTTTTGTGGACTGCTTCACTTGGGCAACAGGCATTCAATGAATGCATGCCTGGACATTCTACTTGCAGGTCAAGAAGATTCGGGAAAGAATTCTTACTTTGGCCCTTGCTCCAAGTGGTTTGTATCCAACATTCCTTTTGCTGAGTGGACCTACAACTTTGGCATCATCACATACAAGAAGTACAAGCACTGCATCAGGTACCTGTACTTCTAAAACACACTCAAAATGGAGGCAGAAAAGGTCTGCAACACTGACCAACAAGAGAGGCATGCAATTCATCAGCATTGGGTTCAACCATTGTCTTGTGAAAGACACAGCTTCATGGTTTCATCATTGGCTGGGCAGACCCTGCCATGATTGAGGCAGCCAAGAACATTGTGCACTGCTACTCTACTGCCAACCACTGGATTGTGGAGAAGCACAGTGGGATTGTATTTGGCAGAGAATATGACACCAAACACCATTTGTTAAGGCTGTAGGGTCTGGGTACTGCAAGCAGCTATGGCCATCTAAGGTTGGCCAGGATACAAAGAGGTCAGACAGGATTGGGTGCTGTGCAATACTGATTGCAACAGTCACAGCATGTAACTAGGTTGCTATTCAGCTAACTAAGTAATACATGCATTGGAGGTCCAGAGGCAACCTCCATCCAGAGTGTGATGGGGAGAGAACTAGGTGTTGGCAACAGGCTTGACACACTCATGGTGTGGAACATTCAAGAAAAAGAGAGATCACATGACCAGCTAGCTGTTACAATCCCCAGAAGGATGAAACATTATTCTCTACTCATGAAGGACCAATAGGTTAGCTTGAACTTGGCTCAACTCAAAGTTGGGGTGATCAGGGCTTGGTGGGTGAACAAGTCCCAGTTCAAGGATACAAAGGCATGGTTCTGCAAGGTCAGCTGACCTTGAGGATCAAGCTAATCAAAGTTATGAGCTCACACAAGTCCTCTAGATGGCAACCAGAGAAGTATGACTATGCTGCTCTCATTGCAGGCAATGAGGGGCAGGGGAGTTAGGAGGCCAAAGGAGAGTCAAGTGAGAATCAGGTGTTAGGGAAGAGTGGAAGCTCATCCACTCTACACTATACTTCCATTATCTAAACACTCATTACTTTATGTTTGACTGTTGCAATCAATAGAATTGCAGCTACCTCTATTGGTGTGTAATCTCATCAGCAAAGTGTCTAAGTCAGAACCTACACTGACACACAGAACCTCAACTATGGTCTGGAACCTCCACCAGGCCTATCTACCTACATAAGTCTCCTTTACAAATCAGAGGAGACAGCTGACCCTGGGATTTGGCATACTGTAATTTTCAAACTTGCATGAGTCTGCAAATTAGGCCATCTATTTCCCTGAGCTCAAGTTGAAGTCACAGGCTTGAGCATCACCTTCAAGCAATGCCTCTGCCAAAATGTTGTGAAATGTGTTTGAGTATCCTTGGAGGCCAAGGGCAAGTCACCGGATGCTTGGGGTCCAGTGCATCGCCAGCTACATGAAGGGATGCGGGGATCTACTATGAGAAGGTCCTCAAATCCACCTACAATAGGGTGTAGAGTAAAATACAATTGACAAGTGGTCAATAGGTTGGCCAAGGGCCCCCCTGACACTATTGGGCCCAGCAATTCTACTGGCTTGCTTGAGCTCAACCGGGGAAACTACTGCTAGTCCTATGGCCATCACCCCCTGGGGTTGCATGGGCGCTCAAGCAACAAGGGGGCCTTTGCAATGCGTTGGCCCAATGCGGGCCTGGACTCAGCCGCGGGGGTCACTTGTCCGTAAGCTGTTCCTGCTTCATCCTCCGGGGGCTGTAACACTTGTCTGCCTCTTTGTCTCTGTGTATCACATGCCTGTGGCCACTGTCAAAGATCGAGCCAAAATGCTCAACAATACTTTGGCGGATCTTGATGCTTTTTTGGCGGATCTTGATGCTTTTTTGGCGGATCTTGATGCACAGCTGTTAGTCATTGGTGGAGACTTCAACCAGTCAAGAGGCCCCTGGGCGCAGACTGCAATGCTGCTGGAGCTATGGGAATCCAATATGACAGAGACTTTGCTTAATAGGACTTCGGGTCATGGTCTCGACCTTGTGACGCTACTTGGCCATGTGACAAACATCGTTCAGAACAACGTGCAGCACACATCGACTGTGAATCTGACGTTCTGCAATGCCACTGTCACAGGCTTCCGGACCCTCTCTCGCCCTATGGACCACCAGCCCATCTTGTTCGACACATGCACTCTTCCGCCCGCACCCTCGCAAGGCCTTCCTCTCGGCACACAAGGTTTGACGAAGTTGATGTTGGGCACACAGCTACAACGTTTGCTCCTAAGGGAGGGTTCTGAATCCGGCCCGGATCCATGGAACATAGCTGATCAATACATTGCAACAAGCTACCAGCCTTTCCCGGCAGCACGCGGAACAAGCACGAGGCGAAACCTTATCGCAAGCACCTCTTCATTTGGATGGTTTACGGACTGTCCCCGACTATCTAAACAGAGCAAGACCATCCTGCAACAAGTCGGGAACATGCTTGGATTACCAAGAGCAATTCAAACCCAGGTACGACAAGTAGCATCGCAACACCAAGACTATCAAAGAGTCGACCAAAAATTCAAATTCGCACTCGAGGCGGCTCGTCAAGCGTATGCAGATCATCAACTTGAGCAAGTCAATAGGCACAAAGCGCTGATCAGCTTGCAAGTACTTCAACTCAGTCATCGCTTCGCCCAGCCACCCTACCCGCCTATGGCCTCTTCGACTGGTGTGGTGCATCGGTCTCTGCCAGACAAGATCACCTTGTTGGCTTCTACACACTATCCACAAGCGTCCAAGCAAGTTCTCAACATCGCTCCCGCTGTGATTTTCATTGGTCCAGCATTCGACCTTGTCCCGTCCACATCCGCAGAGCTGTCGGATGCGCTGAGCCTCCTCAAAGACCATCGCGCGCCTGGATTGGACCGGTTAACACCAGAGCTTCTCAAGCTCGCAGCGCAAGAGAGCGAATACTTTCGAGCGATGCTAAAGCGTGTGATCGACGAATGTATCACCCTCAGCCGCTTTCCTGCACAGTGGAAGCTCTCAATTGAAAACTTTGTGCCCAAAGGGCCCGGATCCTTGGACCTGCACAATTTGTTCAGGCCCATCTCGCTCATCTCCGTTGGAAGCAAGCTGGTGGAAGGCATCATCAGTCGCCGACTACTGCATGAGCTTGACAGGCTTGGTTTGCTCACCTTCACACATGGTGCAGTACCCAGAACGTCAATCTCGGAAACGCTTGGCTACCTCTTGGATCCCGGGCGTGATGAAATGCAAGACGGTCGCTGTGTTGCGATCCTCAAGATCGATGTGTCAGCTGCCTTCAGCAGTGTCGATCACACCAGGCTTGTCGATGAGCTCCATCGTGCAGGTCTGAGACGGTTTGCGCATTGGGTCGGTGCTTGGCTTGTAGACAGGCGTGCTCAGTTCAAGCTCGAGGACCACCTTTCCGAAGAGTACAATCCGGGTTCACAAGGATTACCGCATGGCTCGCCGCTGTCCCCACTCCTCTGGGCGTTTTACATCTCTTCACTTTTCGCTCTCCCGATGCAAACAGGGGTGGCCAGACCAATCGTAGAAGGCGCTTACGTTGACGAAATTTATGTCTTACTGAGCGGAGAGACTGCTCTAGATGTCGCTGAACAAGGCAAAGCTTGGCTGGATCGCCTCCAGTTGTGGTCTCAAGCTCGACACATGCTTCTCAGCAAGGTCAAGCTGCTGATCGTCGATGGAAATACGCGGTGGGACGCAAGATGACAGGGATGTTCGTGGCTTCTGCCTGATGGAACTGTACTACTGCCGTCGTTTGACAACATCACTCTCCAAAGTGTGACCATTGGCTGACGCTTTACGTTCAAAGAATTCATCGCTCGCAAGTGTCAGAAAACGATCCTGCTCGCTCACAAGCTCTGCGCCCTAATGTGCCAACGCTCTTGTGGACTGCTGGATAGGCTGGAACTAGCGCACAAAAGACTACTGCCAATCCTTGACTTTGCCCGTGTTTTGCATCCCGCCCCTCTGTCAAAACAGCACCATTACATCGCCAAAGCCGAGAAAGCCATTTATCTCTGTGTGCTGGATCTTCATGTGCAGCATCTCCCTTCTGCCGCTTCGCTTGCCCACGAACTCGGTCATTTCAGCATGCTTCTTCGCTGGAAGCTTCAAACCTATCGTTTCTACGGCACTATCCTCTCAAGAAGAACGCTTCCGTACTCGCAATACGCCCCAGCAACTCAACAGGAGGTGGCAGCTGAACAGGAGGTGACAGCACTTCCCGAGCTCCCAAGGGTTGCACTTCCAGCAAAACCGCCGCAAGATTGGATCCCGCTGCAGATCAACATTCTCAGCAAGCGCGAAGCGCTACTGTTGGAGCAATCGATTGCGCGTCAGAGCAAGCGTTACAGCGTCCGGATCTACACGGATGCAGCTGGGAACCACGACATAAGCCGGCTGGGAGCTGCATTTGTCGCGATCTGTAATGCTCCTCCCCTCGAGTGGCAGGACACGAAAGGCTCGACGATTCGCGATGGGACGTGACGGCCACGGAGCTGCAAGCAATCCTTCTAGCGCTAAGGTCGTGTCGCCCGACCGAGCGCAATGGTGCATACTTTCAGCGCATTGACATCTTCTGCGACTCGCAGCACGCGCTGCGCAGGCTTGACTGCTCGCGGTCCAAGGACAGACAGCCCCATCAACATTTGACTGCCGAGATACAACGCGAGGTGGAATCGCTGCACGAGAAGTGATACGTAAAGATCTATTACTGGTGGATCCCAGGTCATAGTGGTGTCCGATCCCACGACGCTGCCGATGAGGCTGCCAAAAGGGCAAGCTTCCAGCCGCTGGTGACAAGAGCGATGCACACGAGCCTGATTTTGCACAATCGAGAAGTAAGACGACTTGTTCTTGTAAGGGTGCAGTCTTGGTTCGAAGCCAACGCTTCTCGCAGCATCTATGCGATTTCGCCGAGGTTTGACACCAGGAACCTCGAGACGTACGCGCGTGTGCCGAAGGATCTGGTGCTGCACCTCATCCGCTTTCGATGCAACACCCTCGTCACAGCTCGTGAGCGATCGAACTAGCACTTGACCTGCATCTGCCCAGTCTCTGAGGGCAGCGTCGCGGCACCGCTCAATCGTGAACACCTCTTGCTCGAATGCCCCCTCCTCGAGCAACAGCGCAGCACGGTGCAAGCTTTCCTGCCAGAAGATGCAACGAGGTCTCTGCCGGTCCTTCTGCAGGGTGGAAGGTATCCCGATGCATCGCGTCAGAGCGGCTATCTGGCCGCACACCTCACTTTCTTGGAGGACGCCAACCAGATCATCGTCGACGCAAACCACAGGGCTGGTACATTCGACAACTTGCCCTTGAGTCAACCCGAGCCACCTCCAAGGTGGAACGATGGACAAGATCCTCGAGTCCCTGTGGTGATCGATGATTCAGACGACGAAACCTCTTACGAGAACCTTGTCTGGCGCGATCGTGATTGAAGATTCCAACGCCAGCGCTTCGCAAGTCAATAAAAAGAGCCTTTTTTTTTTATAGGCGCGATCCGGAGCGCTTCCGGATGACGTTGTCGATGACGAACAAACAAACCGCGATGCAGCAGACCGCATTGTTCTGCAAAGGAGGATCGCCGATGCTGCTGTCGGTGCAGAGGGGCAAGGTGAAGCGCTGGTGTTTGACGACAGCAACGACTCTGTCATCTTCCTTGGGGCGATTGATGCCAAGACTGGTTGTTCTGTGCTTCGGACTTCTCAAGGCAATGTGTTTGCCAAAATGTCTCCGGGCTCTGGGTATCGATAAGATCAGCATTTCAAAGTAGTTGAACGATGGGCAGACCACAGGTATGTGCGTTTGAGCCAGACTCGGCCGTGGTGAAATTACAGCCACAACGAGTCCTAGTCGACGGAGCACTCTGGTCTCAATTCTCACTTCTTGACGCCGCGCTTTGGCTGTTGTCGGGTGCCCTTGGTGGCGGGCTTTGGCTCCTCTTTGGTCGTCTTTGGTTTCTTAGGCTTTGCATCTTTGGCCTGGTCCTTGTCACCGTCGTCAGTCTCTGCGTCCGACTTTCGCTTGGTCTTTGGAGCGCCAACGGGCTGGGAAGGACCCTTGCGCTGGCCACTCTCGACGGCTTTCTTCTTGGGAGCGGGCGTGCCCTTCTTTGGCTCGTTGGGGTTCTCTCCCGTGTCTTGGTAGTCGCCTCCTTTGGCTTCGTAGCGTTTGGACATCTCGGCGGCCTTCCAAGCGGACCACTGGCCCTTTCCGCCGCCCTTTTCCATGTTGAGCACCTCGTTCTTGGCCTCTTGGCGCTTCTTGGGATCGGTGGGCTTTCCTTTTGACGATGGCATGGTGATATCAAGGGAGGGCGAGCTTGGGCGTTGATGTGTTGGTGTTTAGGGGGTGGTCTTGTCTGGGCTGGCGGCTTGTGTTCGTATCAGGATGCGGATGAATTGGCAGGAGACGAGGAGGTGATTGGCGAGGACGAGTTAGGTTCAGGCTCGAGGCTAGTTGGGATGGCACTTGGGAAAGGAGCAACAGGAACAATCAAGACGAGTGGATGGCAGGATGGACAGATGGATTCCTGGCTACAATGTAGATAGACAGATGACATCGCTGAGGTTCAATCCGCAGTTCAATCGCTCACTGTTCTGACGGACAAACGAGTCGGCGTGCTTGGCATCGGGAATCGAGGCACTACACGGTCAACATGACACCGTGGTGCTGCATTCGCCACGTTTGCAAGGGTTATGCAATGCGGTGACTGCAATCTGCTGTAGATGCCGGACCCTGGATGCATCTCAGCGCCTCCACCCCACGGCTCGGATCGTCATACAAAACAGACTCCGCTTCGCAAGCGGCAAAGCTCGTCATGCTGGATTGATTGCTACAAGAGCGCACGCAGGGCTTGCCTAAGAGCCGAGCCCGCGAGTTGTCTCGGGACGGGAAAGGCTCTGGACACAACATCTACCGTGGACATGGAAAGAGCCGTGGGATGAACAATATTCACAGATTGACAGCCGTGACGTCGGGATCTTGAAGCGAGCGTGCGTCCCGATTCGACGTTCCCGATTGTGATGAGATCCTAGTCAAGCAATCGCACTGCTGCATGGACCGCTTCGCAGAGCTAGAGCAGGAGGATTTCCGAGGCTTGATTTTCAAGACTGCGCTGCACCTTGTCACTCGCCCAAAAGCTCGTCAAGATAGGGCTTGGGCATTGGACACGATGATGTGCACCGCCTCGGGGAGGGAATTGGATGACTTGCACGAGAGTGTCTCAGAAACGTACATGGACTGTTCAGGAATGGTGCATTCAGCGACGCACGAAAAGCCCGGTCAACCGTGTTGGGCGCTCTCCTTTGGTGATCGTGTGTTGAAAAGGGTGTGTACACTGTCAAGACTCAATACAGGATTGCCGTGTCTCGATGGCAGCAATGAGACCATGACAGGTGCAACATGAATGCACCTCATGGAGAGCGCATCAGACCAGACGCTGCTTCTGGTTTTCTCTTGAGAATGAGAGAATCCTGTGTGGCTTCTCTCTGTTAGATGCATGTGTCTCGCCGTTGGTTGCCGTGCTAGGCGTCGACACTACCAGCGCTTCTGACCCTGCTGATAAGATCTAGATTGCTCAACGTGACCAAGACGAGCTAGCTGCTTGGTGCTGATCATGGTCCAAAGTAGTGTCCGTTTCAACAAGGTTTCAAAAAAATAGAAAGAAAAAACAAATATTTAAAAAATCCAGGCTGCCTCGCTTTTTTTCCGCCATGCAGCTGAGGCAGTAGGCGAGGCAGGTTGCGATTGGCAGTTTGGTCAAGGGACGGGGCCATGGACGAGAGAGAAGTGCCAGAGGTGCATAAACCGAGGTTGGGGTGATTTGCAGCAGGCATGCCTGTGCTCGTCGTTCTGATCAGCAACGCACGATTTGCACGACAGGCTGCGACATGATTTCCCTCAATCCCAGTCTGAGTATCGCAACTTTTCACTAACTTATCAACAAAAGAAAAAAAGAAAAAAAGAAAAAAAGAAAAAAAGAAAAAAGAAAAAAAGAAAAAAAAAAAAAATTCGCCGTTGAGTAACATAACACTCAAACCTCGACAATAATCAGTCAGTCGCTCATCACCAGTTTGACCAATTGACCTATCGACCTGTCTCAGCGACACGGACCTCCATTTTTGACAACTCGATCATCCAGCATACAATTTCATTTAGTCCGCACAACCTCCAAGCGTACGGCGTATTCTTCGACTCTCATCACCAGTCACGGTCGCCCTCTCATTTCAGCGTCTAGGGAACAGCACTTTCAACCTTCTTTCGGCCACGTAAACCCACCGCTACCGTTCGATATGCAGCTGCGCTAACCACCTCGTCTCCCATCCGCAACCCAGCCCATACGTACCTTGCGCGCTGCCGATCGGGCGTCGTCTTCAGGCAGAATCCGCCTCCTGCCTCTCCGATCCAGTGCCCGTGCGCCTTCCCGCTGTCCCACCTTTTCGCAGCTACTCGCACCAACTTTCGACCATCTCGTCTACAGTTACATAGCCACGATGCCAGCGCCACTCGCCAAAGCCACATCGCGTGGCAATGCCTCGATACAGAGCCATACAGTCGGCACAATCGAGCACGTCCCCAACGCTGCCGCCGCTTCCACATCCCAGCTCCAGCCAGTCCCCACGTGGCCAAAGATGGGCGCGTCACCCCAAGACGAGCATGCTTCCACCAAGGCCAGCTTGAGAGCCTGGTGGTCCTCCTTCACAAGGGACGTGGCCAAAAGGAGAAAAGCAGGTCGAAAACCGCGTCTTTGGTGTGCCCCTTCGTCAGTCGCTCAAGTACGCCAGTGTCGCCATCTCGATCGCCGGCCAAGATGGCCAGCAATACGTCTGGGGCTATGTGCCTGTCGTTGTTGCCAAGGTGGGTCTCTACCTCAAGGAGAATGCTACCGAGGTCGAGGGTGTCTTCCGTATCGCTGGCTCGCAAAAGAGGATGAAGGAGCTCCAAGAGACCTTTGACAGTCCACCACGCTACGGCAAGTCCGTCGACTGGTCCAAATACAGCGTTCACGATGCTGCTAGCGTCTTGCGCAGATACTTTAACCACATGCCAGAGCCGATTGTGCCCCACGACCTCTACACCGAGTTCAGAAACATCCGCGCCAAGGAGAATTTCGACCAAGAGGGCGCCATCAAGACCTACCGCCTTCTCATCTCGAGCATGCCACCCGCCAGCCAGTATCTGCTCCTCTACGTTCTTGATCTTCTCGCCGTGTTTGCTCGCAAGTCGGACAAAAACTTGATGCCTTCGAGCAACCTTGCTGTCATCTTTCAGCCCGGAATGTTTTCGCATCCATCCCACGAGCTCTCACCTGGCGAACACAAGCTTGCCGTTCAAGTGCTCGAATTCCTCATTGATCACCAGGACCACTTTGTGCTCGGCATGTCGCCTCAGCCAGCCTCGCAACTCCCACCCGGCGAGTTGACGGCTGTATCCAAGCCCATCGAGGATGAAGACATCTTGGTCCCATCGGACAGCGACGAGGAGCAGGGCGAGCTGCAGGTGCACGAGGGTGGAGGCGCACGTCTGATGCGCAGCAAGACGACCAAGCCCAAGACGAAAAAGTACAGTCTGGGCCTGTCTCGCCGCGCCAACGACGACGAGAATGTCGGCGACGTCGACGAGCTCTCACCGCAGGCTTCGGGAGCATCTGGCAAGAGCCCCGTCAACGAGCAGCCTTCCACGGATGCCAAGCCAGCGACGGGACTGCGTCGAAGCCGAACCGCGCCATCGCGAAAGGTCATCGACGGCGCATCGCCAGCACGCAAAGGTCGACGTCCACGCGCTTCTGCGGGCGACAAGCGTGCGGCAGAGGAGGAGCATCGCAGGATCGTAGCGTCGCTTATCCCGCCACCTCCAGAGCCCAAATCGCACACTATGCAGAAGGCGGCCTCGTCCACCAGTCACACGCAGTCCAAGCCGTCGAGACCCTCGACCGAGGCTGGATTGGCTTCACCTGCTTCCACGTCGATGCGAAAGGCAGTCTCAGCTACAGACGCACCCGCTGCTTCCGCATCTATCTCGAGCGTCTCCTCGCCAGCCCCTGTTGGTCAAGATACGACGGGGCTTCCCACTCCACCGCCATCCAAGATTCTTGGAACAGAGATGACGGCACCCACTTCCGCATCAAAGAAGGACGAAGTGCAATGATTCTTTCCTCCTCCTCCTCCTTTGACGCATCATTGTCGCAGTCAGCACCGCTTGGTTCTGACGTCTGTACGAACAATTTTTCTAGTTTGATACATTCCCGCTCCAGCACAGTCATTCTCTCTTTCCTCCCCCTTTCGTTACTTCAGACCGGCGGGCGTTTTGTTCGTCAGTCGACGGATCGTTTTGCCCGCTTTGCATTCGAGCTAGCTGCATATACCTCACATCGCAGCTCAATTTTTGATGTTTCTGCATCGTTGATCGGCCTAACCTCTCCCCTCTTGATTCTCTTTCGTCTGCTAATAGTCGGTTCTCTCTTTTTTCAACTTCTTCATTGTAATGGCTCTTTTATTTGGTTTTCTTATGGAATTGCAATCCCCTGTGTCGATGAGGAAGGCTTCAGTGTGTGGTTCCAGATTGTATCATCTACTGTAGAAAACAGAGTGCAGATTGTTGGGAGTGGTAGTCGTGACGATTCGCTGCGTATGGCTGATGTGACCAGATTGCGAGACTTTTTTTTTGCGATTGACTGCTATCGATCTGCTTCTTCTTGCATCAACTCGCCTTCTAGCTGTTTTTCTTCGATGTACTCCTCTGTGGCGGCTGCTGCTGCTTCTGCGCCGGTCCACCAGGAAACGAGACCCAGTCCGCTACCGGCGATGCTGGCGGTGATGCTGTAGTGCGGTCGTGTTTCTTTTGCCGTGTGATGGTTGTGGTGGGCTGTAGAGTCTGTGCCTGGAGCGGCGCCCGGTCCGGGCTCTGCGTCCCAGAATGCATCGGACTCTACCGTGAAGCGGACGGCTTCTGCGGTGTCCAAGTACATTCGCTCGTCTTGCTGACTGAGTAAAGGGTCGGCGGCGATCTGTTCTGTTCGCGCTTCGTATAGCCAGAACCACGCTCGTTCTTGATGATCGAACGCGCACGGTTTGGGGATGAGGTGGAAGGGCACGTAAATGTCGTCGAAGAATCCTAGTGTGATGCGGATGCCCGATTCGTCGGATGACTTGATGTTGCCTGTGAGCACTTCTTGTGTGAATGGTCGGAAGACGACGAGTCGAAACGTAACGTGGTGGTAGAGACATCCATCGCCAAATCGCACTTTGCCTTCGGAACAGCTAAGGATGTCGAATAGTGAGATGCAGAGTCCGACATCGACGAGGATCTTATTGGCGTATTTGACATTGATCTGGTCCGAGATGCTTGTGAGGGAAGGTTGGCCGAACGCGGAAGGGTGGACACTAATTGTGTCTTGGATATCTGCGAGAACGAACATTCTGAAAGGAGGGCTGACTGACGTCGAAACGACAGTCTTGGTTGTCCGCGGGGCTCGAGTCGGATGACACAAGAGTCCTTGACTCGAAGTGTCGAAGTGTCCCTTTCGTCCTGTCCCCTTCGTCAAGGTTTAGGAGCTGGTCCGAAACTCAAAGGAGTCCGTTTCGCGTTGGATCTCGAGCATCAAAACGACATACTGAGCCTGGGGTATATTCGAACGTAGCGTTCTCTGGCCTGCCGAGTGTGCCCCTTGCGCTGTGTTGATTGGGTCGTTGTCAGAGGAGGAGTTCAAGCACTACGATTGCAAAAGGTACCACCACTCCACTTGTTCTGAAAATCTTGAAACAGGATGCAGTTTTTTCTTCTTCCGAAATCCGTACTTGGGGAAAAAAAAAATCCCGTTTGACCTTTCGGCTGGGAACACACTCGTGCGAGAAGGGGACGAAAATGCTGTGGATTGCAGGCAAGAGACCCGGGAGGTTCTTGAGCTCGATGGAGGCCACTGGCCTGCCATAGACTGTCGCAGCGCCTGCGCAGCAGGTGGCAGTTGTGACAATGGGGCCAAAGTGACTCCACCAGATGGAAGGGAGCAAGATGCGTCAGAGGACCAGGTCATGCCACAAGGCACCAGTGGGGATGAGGGGGCCATGCCAAACACTGTAGAGGGCAGAGGCAACCAAGGTGCAGCGTTCAGCTGCTGTACAGTCCATGTACCAGCAGTAACAGTCAGAGTTCCATTGGCCAAGCAGCTTGATAGTGTTGGCATCGATCCCTTGGGCTGCTGCCCATGTTGCTGCTCTGTGGTGGAAGGAGTGGCTGGCATACTGCTTGGTGTCCAGACCCAAATGGGCAAGGGCAAGACAGAGGTGCTGCAGGAAGAATGAATGGGTGAGAGGGTGGTAGCCATTGTAGAGGCCAAACAGAGGGGTGAAGGCATGGTGGATGGATGGGCAGATGAGGTGAAGGGTGGCATAGGGGCACTCAACACTGCCAACCTTTGGAATGACCAGGGGGGTCACTGAGGTGGAATGGATCAGTCTTGGAGGCTGGGAGGAAAAGGATCGCATACTTGTCATACCACGTAATGGAGCCAACCAAGAGTTGCGTGGTGGAGTCCCAGGTGACCTCGCCACAATGGAGGAAGAGGGCAAACGAGACTGCAAAGGTGGCTGATGTCAAGGGTTGCGCACCTGGCTTCGGATATCGAGGAAACCGATGCTCGAGATTTACACCAGTCTGATTCTCAAGGTTGTTGATTCTCAAGAACTCACCTATTTTGATCCTCAAAGCTAACTGACCCCTGTGAACACTCTGTTCAGAGGCAGTGTGGCACATTCACTTGTATGCTAAGCTGTTGGGACACTCCTAGCACCAAGCCCAAGTGTTCTTGAGACCTTGCTAAGGGTGGAGGTCAGTGTCACCTTTGCCTGGGAGCAGGGCAATGCTTGCTGTTGATGTATATGGACTGGTGGAGGTGCCAGGCCATGGTTGAGGTGCCACTATGGTTGAGGTGCCATATGCTAGTGGAGGTTCTAGTGTCAATACTGGCGATCACACGAGTGTATACTGCAATGCGAGTCGATTGCAGTGATGAACTATAAAGACTGTGAGAAAGCCGAGCTTGTATATATCTGTAGAAGTTGTAGCCACACTATGACCCTCGTTCCCCACTCCAGCTCGCTGTTGCGGTCGAGGTTATCCTCGGGCTGATCCTGTAACAGCTGACATGACCTGGTGGTCCCATGCGCTGAGGGAGGAGGACAAGTGTGGGAGCGCCTCCAATATGGTGCACAGGAGTGGGAGGGTAATCGGTAGCTTGGATGCAGCTGGCTTGAGGCCAAACGTCTGCTTGATGCCATGGACCACATGCTCAAGTCGACCCTAGGAGAAACCATTGAGGTTGAGGCCAAGGTCAACATGCCATGACTGCAGAGCATCAAGCTTGTGCTTAATGCTGTGGTAAGGCCATGTTCATGTCATGTTGCAAGCCCACTTGGTGAGGTAGAGATCACAGGTTGGAAAAGCAGTGGCATTATGACTGAACTGCCTGGCAATGAAAGTGCTGTAGCAGCCTGGGACACCGTGGCTGTGCTGTCTGCTAGACTCAGCAAGACCTTGCCAAATGAAGGTGGCTGCATTGGGCAAGCAGCCGGTGGCTGTGATGAAGGATTGAGAGGGGTTGGACTGGGTTTTGCCAGGAAAAGGAGGTGGTGTGCATGAGGGAACTGCTGTTGTAAGGAGCAGAATTGATGTCAGGACAGAAGGTTAGCCAGGTGACTGTCCTCAGAGGCGATGCATACTGGTTGCAGGGTGATTTGGCAATGGAAACAGAGACCAAAGATCTTGTGGAGCAGGGTCTGGGTTAGGGGGTTCCGAGAACACCCAGACCAGAGTCCATACTCAACATTGGTGTTGTCAACATGGAGAATGACGTGGCAAGGTCCTGTCCATTGAGCAGAGAAGACATGCAGTGTGTCCAGGATGGCAAGAGCCTCATGGAAACAGATGTCCTTTGCGTGGTGCTGCCACAATACCTCCTTAGCCCAGACAGCTGACAGCATCTCCATTGGGCCAACATGAGCACTGTAACCATGCTTCAAAGCATCAGTCCAGACATACTCTACCACAAGAGGGGACAGTTGCAACAACAAGTGCCCTGGCCAAGCAGTGAGGGTAGCACACCACCACTTAAGCTTAGCAACAGCTGGACACAAGATATGGTGAAGGGGAAGTGGGTGATGGTGAGCCACTTTTGAAGCATCATAGAGATGCCAAAAAAAAGCCTTGCCATGGGGGACCACCTGTGTGACAAACTGCAGGAGTCCGGCAATGCACTGCCAATCAAGCAGCCTTGCTGAGTGATGTGACAAGAGGTGGTTGATGGCATCGAGAATGTGGTCATGCTGTTTCTTGGTGATGCTGACAGTCTGACAGATGGTGTTGACTTCGATGCTGAGGATCTTGAGCTGGGTCTGGCCCCACAATGTTTTGGAAGGCGCAAGCTGGAGCCCTAGTGCTTGGCATGTGAGGGCCAATGCATGAAGGGGGTGGTGGTTGGTGGGAGTCAAAGCAGGTGTGGCACCAAAGAAATTGTCAAGGTAGTGCTTGACAGGATGGTTGGTGGTGGACTGGACAATCCAGTGGAGAGCCTTGGCAAAGAGGTTGAACAGCCAAGGAGTGCTATGACCGCTGAAAGTGAGACCCATTTCCATGTAGAAACAGCTGTTGAAGGTGAGACCCAGGAGTCTGGCATCGCTGGTAGCCATGACAATGTGGTGAAAAGCGTCCATGAGATCACTCTTCCAGAGATGGCAGCCTGGGTGATCATGGGCATATGCAAGGATGGGGGCAATGGACACATAGCATATAGTTGTGAAATGAGTGGTGATCCTGTTGTTGATGGAGGGCAGCTGTCCTCTCACTGGAAGCTGCAGGTGAGAAAGGTGGTGGATTGTGTGCAGCTTGGTGGAACGGGGCTTTGGGACCATGCCGACCAGAGAGCAGACCAGGCGACACATGGCTGGGTCGACCTCCACAATGCGGCCTTCGGCCAGTCGAGCTGCAAGCTCTGTACACACGTTGACAAAGGCTATATCACGAGATCAGACTGACGATGCTGCTGTGGACGAGTGGAATGCAATGATCGTGAGATGCTGAGATACAACGAGATAAGACTCAGCCAAAATGGCTGAGTTGACACACTTTTGGTCATGTTTATTTGGCCAAGAGATGCATCTTACATGCAACTACCAACAGAAATGTGAAGCTACATAACCTAGCTGGCAACAGGGGCCCAACCAAAGTTAGGCTCTATCCCAGAGACTACTTGTGACTAGGAACCAGAAAAAGGGGGTAGAACATGTGGGAGCAGGGAGAGAGGGCTATGGCTATGAATTGGAGTGGAACACTGCTGCAAGGTGCAAGGCACCTTTTAAAGCAGTCAAAGGAAGTCAAAGTCATGCTCAACTTTGGTGGGAGCAGCCTTGATCACCTTGGGCTTGGCTGTGAGGTCCAGGCTGATGATGTTGAGTGAAGGCAATGATGACTTGGGTGCAGGAGTGACAGGTTTTGATCTCTTTGGTGGTCTGAGGTGGCTGTCAACAACTTGATCCATATGCACCAGGTATTGGTTGTAGTTATGCTTGAGGATGATGCCAGCAAGTCTTGTGATGCTCAAGATAGAGGTTGAATAGCTTGCAAGTGTACAATTTGGATCCAGGGCTGTGTTTGGGAATAACCATGTGCCAACTCCTGTGATCATGCTGGTGAGCACCCAATTCTCAAATCCACCAATGAAGGGAATGCTGCTCTTGGTTTTGCAATAGATCTGCAGCTGACCAAGCTCAATGATCTCACTGATGGTCTTCTTTAGTTGTGAGATGTCTCCTCCAATGTGCACAATGATTTTGCCAATATGCATGGGCATCCATGTGGTGCCACTGTCTTTGTGTTGTACTGTTGGAATCATAATGGTACTGCATCTAACCATGTGCTCCCAGTGAGCATCCCATTCCTGAGCAGTGAAACTGATGGGCACCCCATTGGGCTGATGACATCTCTCTTGCAGGTT
Organism: Sporisorium scitamineum; assembly: GCA_001010845.1. Lineage (NCBI taxonomy): Eukaryota > Fungi > Basidiomycota > Ustilaginomycetes > Ustilaginales > Ustilaginaceae > Sporisorium > Sporisorium scitamineum. The sequence continues at coordinate 667,560 of CP010919.1, read as the reverse complement.
GATAAACAGCACAGGTAATTATGCACACATGGCCTCCTCTGGCATGTGGGTGAATAAGACTGATGCACCATTTCTTGAACTTCACCATTGTGCTCTTGTTGAGCAAGGCATGCTGCAAGATGATGTTGGTAGGATGGTAAAGGTCAGCCAATCAATACTCTTACTTGTGCATAGGGTTGCAAGTGTGGTCAACAGGTGCTTGAGGTTTGTCCTGCTCAACTGGGTAATGGTACTCGAGCAAACATTGGAAGAATTCACACCTTGCCCATCACTCAGCCATATGCCCTTTGAGTCTGGTGAGTGTTGTGCCATACTGTACCAACAGAAGGGTGGTATCATGATTGAGGTGTTACAGGAGCAGCTTGAGGATAGCCTCGAAGGCGACAGCGAGCTGGAGCAGGGAACGAGGGTAGTAGTGTGGCTACACTTGGAGCAAACAGGAAGGCATGGAGGAAGGTATGGAGGGGGTCAGGGTGTCACAAAGTTGCAACTCGAGAATTGGCAGTCCCCAATTCATGAGGATGCATGACCTCGAGAATACAAGCATGCCAAGTCTTGAGGTGCACAACATTGCACAACCACAGATGGAGAAGTTGGTACAGGAAGCCTGCACTGCAGGCAGTGGAGGGCAAGGGATCCCAAAGGTAGGAGGAGCAGTTGGGAGGTGCTGGAAGCCACCATGGATGACGTCAATGCTTGGTAGGGTGGGGCGAGATGAGGTGGAGCCCCCTGGCAACTGCCCACACTCTTGCTTATGAAGGACACACTAGCAGTCTTGAAGGGAAAACAGCCTAGGTGCTACACAGCCAGGTCAGAAGGGACATATATAGTCAATGGCTGCATGATGGTGGTATGGGCAGAGGCCCATCCACTCTATCATTATCATTACTACAGTTATATACAAGCTCGGCTTTCACACAGTCTTTGGTTTGTCACTGCAATCGACTCGCATTGCAGTATACACTCGTGTGATCGCCAGTATTGACACTAGAACCTCCACTAGCATATGGCACCTCAACCATAGTGGCACCTCAACCATGGCCTGGCACCTCCACCAGTCCATATACATCAACAGCAAGCATTGCCCTGCTCCCAGGCAAAGGTGACACTGACCTCCACCCTTAGCAAGGTCTCAAGAACACTTGGGCTTGGTGCTAGGAGTGTCCCAACAGCTTAGCATACAAGTGAATGTGCCACACTGCCTCTGAACAGAGTGTTCACAGGGGTCAGTTAGCTTTGAGGATCAAAATAGGTGAGTTCTTGAGAATCAACAACCTTGAGAATCAGACTGGTGTAAATCTCGAGCATCGGTTTCCTCGATATCCGAAGCCAGGTGCGCGACCCTTGACAAAACTCTCAAAGAGCTCAGCTGCCCTGGCATCATCCCTCTTGCCAGTGTGGATGAGGTAGTGCTTGAACATCTTAATGAAATGCTTGGGTGATGGCTGGCTCCTGGTGCCATTGACACCATTGGCTGAGCTGCTGAAGTATCTGACACTGTCAACCAAGTTGATGGACATCATGAATGACAGTCTTGCTGTGTAGGCTATGCTTTCTGCAGGCAAAATAGGTGGTTGAAGAGTTGGCTTAGCTGCAGATGGTGAGCTAAGTGTAAGCACTGCCAGGTTTTCAGACAGTGGAGACAGTTCTGGTGATGACAAGGGGATCAGGGGTACTGGCAGCCAAGACTTAGGCAGTGTGGTCAGTGAGGAAGGTGTGGCATGAGCTTCTGCAAGAGACTTGACAAGTGCACACTTGACTCAGAGGTGTTCTGACTGACAACTAGACAGCCTACTCATGCAAGAGCAGCATGGCTAGTGTAATGGTTGGGTTATGCAAAAGATGGGTGACAAAACAGAGATGGTAGTGGTTGTTGGAAATGCAGTGATAAGTGGATGCAAAGGAGCAATTAGGTTCCATTAATGAATGGAGCAAACAATGTGCCCTGCTGATGTGCTGGCAGTGGCATGCTGGCTGTGGCATTTTGCTGCAGAACTATGAAAATGCATCAGAATGCTAAGTGATTGTGATGAGCACTTGTCAATGATACCAGATTCCAGGTTGGCCCCCAATGACAAAGGCTATATCATGAGATCAGACTGACAATGCTGCTGTGGACGAGTGGAATGCAATGATCGTGAGATGCTGAGATACAACGAGATAAGACTCAGCCAAAATGGCTGAGTCGAGACGCTTTCGACCATGTTTATTCGGCCGAGAGACGTGTCTTACATGCGACTACCAACGGAAATGCGAAGCTACGAAACCTAGCCGGCGACAACGTGTGTGGAGCCGACACTATCCATCGGCAGATTCTTGACGTGACTGAACCTGCTCTGCATGCGAAGAGGGCCCGAGTACCCGAGTAGAATGCCGTGGTGGATAGCGCCTAGGAGTTGGTCGACGTAGTGGCGATTGGGGTAGCCAGCCAATGCCGTGCGCCAGGCATCAAGCGAGGCCTGGATGGAACCAAAGCGGGCGGGTTGGTCGAGAGAAGAGTAGATCGGTTCGACCAGAGTCGTATTCGGTCGAGCTGGAGGCCGGAAGGACTGGAGAGACGATAAGATGACGAGGGAGAGGTCGGCCGGCGGGACGGACAGAGGGTCGAGCGCCGCACCAAGCTCTGAGGAAGGAACAGGAACCGCTGCAGCTGGACGGGACGAGCTAGTCGCCTCTGCGCCCAACTGGGGTTCAGGGTAGCCATTGTGTGATGGTCGGCAGGCTGGTAGCCAGGCTGCGGGGTCACGGGACTGGATGCTGTCGAGGTCGATCGCTGTAGGCAGTGGCATCGTGCCTGTCGATGTCGTGTCTGACTGGGATCGGAGGAAGCCGCTTTGAGACGGCGCACACGCTGAGAGACAGGCTGTGCGGTCACAGGACTGGTTGAAGACCACTGTAGAAGGCAAGGGCAGCATGGATGCCGTTGTGTCGATCTGGGGTCGGAGGTGGCTGCTGTGTGGCAACTCATACGCTGGAGACCAGGCTGCGAGGCTACGGGACCAGTGAGTGGGCGGGAGGGGCGAAGTCGACTGAGCTGGCCGTCAACTGAGTGAGGTGGACTCACGGGATAAGTTAGCCTTGTTTGGAGACTTTGGCGGGTGCAGGAACCGCTGGCTGTCTGGGACAGGTTTTGCCCATGTGGCTGCCGTTGCAGTGGTTGCAGACGTGCTTGCGGACACATGGGCGTTGGTCAGTGCCGGTGCGCTTGCCATTGTTCCAAGAGTGGCAGACCTCGGAGCGACGGGGGTCATCGTTGCGAGGACGCTTGTTGGAAGAGTTGGTAGGCTTGGCGACGAGACCTTGAAAGTGTGCGTTGTTGATCTCGCCATCAAATCGAGCCCACTCGGCGGCAGATGCTTTACCAAGGCGCTGCGTGCAGAGTGTAATGATGTAGTCAACAACCCGATTCCAGGGGAAAGTGGCCTGTGTTTCGGCGATGTGCAGGTAGAAACGACCTAACCCAATGGGTAGGTCACGATCGGGGGAGCTGGCAGTGCGAAGGGACGAGTAGACGACCCAGACCCTCGTGAAGGCGTCGAAGTTGGGGATGGCCTTAAGGAACTGCTTGTTGGTCGATGACGCACTAGGAGCCTTGACGACCCGGAAACCGTCAATGGTGAGCTCGGTAGGCTCGCCTTCGGTGGCGCCGCCGGTCCAAGAAGGATTTGCGAGCTTGGGGAGCTCGTAGACACCAATGGTGTCGTTGTGCACCTTGTCGACAAGCTCGGACGGGACCCAAGGGAAGCGACAACCGGTCTGGTACTCACCGAGTTGGGCTGAGATGGCGGCTCGGGAAGGAGGTGGGGGAACGACCAGTGTAGGCGCAGGTGGTGCTGAAGACGGAGCCGCTGGTTGGGAGGCCTGGAAAGCCGCCGTGAGACCCTGGATGGCGTGGAAGAGGTCATCCTGGAGAAGTTGGCAGAGCTCGCCAACGCTGGCGGCTACTGTGCGAGTAACGAAGTCGGTGGTAGCAACCGAACGAGGTAAGGGCAAAGATGGAGCTGGAAGCGCAGATGGAGCGACTGGCGGGGCAGGTGTGGCTGGAAAGGCGTCGGTAGCCTGCGAAGGTGGTTGTGTGGTTTGGTGTGGCGCAGGCAACGGCGTGGTGTGAGACGACGAGACCGTGGCTAGCGCCTGCCGAGGTGGTCGGAAGGCGAAGCACGTCTGTACCACCTGCGACGGTCGACTACAGTGAAAGAATTCGTTGAGTGGTTTGGGTAGCTTGCAGTTGCGGCAGACCCTCTCTCCATCCGACATGGTAAGTTCAGAGCGATTCGAACTAAATGTCGCAGCCAGCAGCGATATGCGCTGTATGGCTGAAGAGAGATCGAGGTACTAAGTGAGGTGACGAGCTGAATAACACATTGATTAAAGACACGTAGAAGAGTGGGTTACGGCCGAAAGGCTCAACCCAGACGCGCACGCCCTCTCCAGCACGTGATGCAAAAAAAAGGGGTTCAGCGTAGCGCGATGAAGAATCGGCCGGTTGGCGTTACTCGGGCCTTCCGCAACATCAAAAGCTTTGCTTCGGATGCTTCCGACTGCCTTCACAACCTTGAACCTAATCAAGCACAGTCACTATCGAGCTCATTCAACGCCACGATGGAGTTCAGCAGTCTCAAGGAGCAGAGAGCAGACGCGCATGACGCAGCTGAGGCAAGAGCTGCTGCTGCCGCTGCTTCGGCCGACGCGGAGACGGACTCAGCTTCGACTTGGCGACCTTCCTCGTCTGACTCTACCTCACGGCGAAAACGATCAGCACGAGCTTCGAATGCAGACAGCGATCCTGCTACTGCTGCGGAGACTCCGTTCGGAAAGGCAATGGCCAACCCAGAAGATCGACAGTCTGCTCACACACAACCACTCGAAGACGGCTCACTCCCACGCCTGGTCTCGGCTCTGCTGAGCATGCTCCACCGTCTGCATCGGACGACAGTGTAGCTGATACAGAGCCAGAACAGCCAATGAAGCCGCACAACCTGCTCTCAGCAACAGAGCTGCTTCAAGCGGGCAGCAATCCTCTCTCACCCTTTGCGCCCGCTCCGGTCCTGCGTCTCAACGCGATCCGCATCTCTGGTGCTGGCCGTGCCCTTCGTCCAGGCTACCTCGCCTCGCTGTGTCGACCCTACATGGACCCCTCTCTCTCCGATCAGAACCCAAATGCAAGCATTCTCAACTCGCTCTACTACGGCTCGCGCACGTCACACGTTCTTCCCGGCCAACCCACTACTCTACCCTCCATCCTCGCGCTAACATCGTCGCTAGCGGGGGACTTGGACAAGCTCGACGTATTTCGCAACATTGAAGCCTCGCTTGCACCGTCGATCTTCCCAGGTGCGAGCGAAGAAGACGTCGACGTGATCTTGGCCTGTGGCAAACCCAAAGGACGCGTCTTTCTCAAGTCCTCCACCGATGTCGGCAACGGTGAGGGGTCCGCATCCGTACAAGGTCGTATCCGCAACGTCTTTGGCGGCGCAGAAACGCTGCAAGGCAGTGCTACATTCGGCACGCGCACCAAGCAGGCGTTCAACTTGGAATTCGGTGGCCCACTCGCGGGAAATCCGGACATCGAGTACAAGCTGGCAGCTTTCTCGCACGATCGTGACTATTCTGCATTTGCTTCGCTTTCGGAAAGCGTTCAAGGTCTGCGTGCGAGTGTCAACAGCTCGTTCACTGACGAAGCTAAGGGCGTGATCAATGCGGAGGATGACGTTACGCAAGGAGTGGCGACGACGACCCAGCACGAGGTGGCGTACGAAGCGTCGTTGAGGGAGCTGGGGAGGGTGATGGGCGATGCGAGTGTGGCAGTGAGGAAGATGGCTGTGGCTCCGAGTGTCAAGTCTGCGCTGAGCTGGACGTGGGTTAGGGAGAGTAGGGATAGTCCGGTGCTGCCGAGTAAGGGTGGGAAAGTGAGGACGATCTTGGAGTATGCGGGGTTGGGTGGGGATGCTCAATATGTCAAGGCTGAGGTCGAGGCGTGTACGGGCAGACAGTTCTCTCCTCTGCAGTGGCTGTTCCCATTATCGTCAGCGTCTTCTTCCACACCGTCACCGTTCCTCGAACAAACCTCTCAAGAAGCTTCCTCTTCAGACGCTAACGAAGCCCTCTCTTCTCTAACGCAATCACTCCATCCCATCTATACAACCCTCACCTTCCGCTCAGGCCTCCTCCACCCCTCACCTCCTCCACCACCCACTTCAGCGACCGCTTCCAACTCGGCGGCCCCACCTCCCTCCGCATGTTCCGCCACTCCTCCCTCGGCCCCAAATCCGACACCAACTCTCTCGGTGGCACCGCATTCTTCTCCCTCGGACTCTCCCTCCTCTTCCCCATCCCCCAAAAACCACTCTGGCCCCTCATGCTGCACGCCTTTGCCAACGCCGGCCAGATCGGCCAACTCCCGCACCATTCCAACCGTGCGGAATACGGCAAGGCGTTGAAACAGTTGGCTCAACCGAGCAGCAGTGTTGGTGTAGGCTTGGTGTATTTGCCGGGTCAGTTGAGGGTCGAGTTGAATGCAGGCGTTCCTTTGACTGCGAGAAAGGGCGATGGGACGAAGAAGGGTCTTCAGTTTGGGATTGGGATCGATTTTCTCTAGAAGACGCATCTGTCACGCACAGAAAAACGCTCAGCTCAACTTTGGTTCTAACTACACACATCTCAGTGTTCATCATACCGCCTGTCCAGTCACACGTCTCGTGAATGATTGAGAAACCCTCATTGCGAAACTTCTTCTAACATTCATGTTTGGCGAGCGCCTCACAAATCCTCCTCCTTGACATAACCCGGGTTCTTGAGCAAGATGCTAAACCCTTCAAGCACGTGTGCATAGCTGAGGTACTCCTCTGTGCCCAGCTCAGCCCTCTCGTACGTGCCGACACGAACAGGCGTAGTGTGCGTCTGGAAGCCGCTGATGGTCCTGGGCTTACCCGCCTGACCCACCACGTCGACCGCCTTGCCCACCCTGACACTCGTGGGCAGCGCCTCGAGGTTCTCATCGAGCGTGATGAGGAATCGCGGGTACATGGCCGAGCTGAGGAAGTACAACATCCAGTGCGACTGGTCCAACACGAATCCACGTGCATCCGTCATCGATGTGAGCAGCGCCAAGATACCGGCTACCGCGTTGCGCGACATGAGCTGTCGGTCCGTGTGGTACGGGTTGATGCCAATGGTGCCCTTGCCCATGTGCACCAAACCTTGTGAGACGCGAACCATGAACAGGCAGTCGGGCTCCTTGTAGTAGTAACCAGCAAGCTGCCTCAACATCTGAGCCAGACGGGCATTGTTGGAACCAGCGCCGACGAGACCCATGGCGAGGATGGCGTTGATGGCCACATCGAGGTCCGAGTCGTGCGAGTATTTGGAGAGTGTATCCAATACGGGCATCGACGGGTTGGAAGGGTGGAGGAGCGCGAGTGCGAGAGGAACCGCCCTGCGGATGGTGGGCTCGCCGTAGTGCATGAGGTGGGAAAGGTGACGCAAGGCCATCTCGGCACCTACCTCCTCGCCCATGGTGACGAGCGCGATACCAATCACAGCGAAAGCCTGGAAGAGGTCGTTGCTCTCCTTGTCGTCCTTGTCGTCGCTGCTGTCTTGTGACGATTCGGCATTGTTGGCATCGCCGCTGGCATTCTCACCCTCCTTGTCATCGCTGTCCTCCGGCGCGGCTCGCTCGGTGCAATAGTGGAGCATGTTTTGCACTTTAAGCACATTGCCGGTACCTGCGTACGAGCACATATCCACCAGAACCTGCGCCTGCTTGCTGATGGGGTGCTCGATGGCCTTGAGCGTCTCGATGGTGGCGTCGCTCTCGTCCTGCTTGCCGAGGAAGAGGAGCGCGAGACCGAGGATCATGAAGCGCGCCCACTTGTCGTCGAGCTGAGCCGGGTCGCGCTCCATCATGCTTTGCAAGATGGTGGGGGTGATCTCACCGTGGCAGCTGCCGGCAAAGATGAAGCCGAGCGAGAGCGCCGACATGGCAGCCACCTCCATGGGTGTCGTCTCGTCCTGAATGTTGGGCAGCAGGAACACAGCAATGTCCTCGCGGCAGAAGCCGGCATAGGCGAGGCCGATACCGACGATGGCGGAAATCTTGAGCGGGATGCTGTTGGACCCGATGTGTTCCGAGAGCAGCGCGATGGCCTCATCCAGCTCGGACCGCAATCCAGAGTGAACGATACCGTATGCGAGGGATGCACCCGCTTTGATGGCCTCTTCGTTCGAGTACGAGTACTTGTCGATCTGGTCGAGACCGGTCTCGGTGTTCCACAGCAGACTCATACCGAGGGAAGCGGCGGCCGAGAGCATGCCGTGGTCCTTGTTCTTGTAGATCCACGAGTTGCCCTCCGGCGCATCGACCATGAGCTTATCGTTGCCGAACCCAGCATTTACAAAGGCGTTGACAAAAGTGCTGGCAAGGTTGCCACGCGCCGAGTCGATGGATCCGCCGAGACCGGTGCGCGAGTTTTCGAGGTGCGTCTTGTAGATATCCTCGAGGCTCTTTGGTTCCAAGACGTTGAGCTCCTTGCCAAAGTTGACAAAGTGTCGCGAAAGGTGCGAGTTGTACATAATGTCGAGGAGTTCGTTGTCGGTGATGGGCGCGTCTTCATCTTGGAGCCACTCGATGGGGATGTGTTGCCTGGCGAGCATGTAAGCGAGCTGTTTGCGCATGGTGGGGTTCTTGGGCGCCTCAAAGTCGGAGCGGATGAGGTCCTTATCGCCGAGACGGAGAGCGAGGGTCATGGCCTCGGTGTATCGGTCGTGCTTGCGGTAAATGTCGTGGGCGGTGCGAAGGAACATGGCATCATCGGGGGGAACAAGGAGGTTGACACAGCTGACCATGTAGAGGCAGACGCGCGCGTAGGTGTCCTTGTCGACGAACTGGGGCAACTTGTCAATAGCCTCGAGCTCGAGCAAGAGATCGACGGCGTCGGCTTCGGCATTGTGGGTGAGACTGAAAGGCACGACTTGAAGAGCGAGCTCGAGAAGCTCGTCGGTGGGTTTCTCTGCTTGCGAACGGGCATTGTACTCGTCACCGAGCTCGGAGGCGAGGTGGCGCATGTACTCGTGACCCCAGAGACCAGGGTCTTCAGACTTGCCCTCGGCAGCAACGTGGTTGGCCTCGAGACGGAAGTGGAGTGTTTCGCGCTGGCCATTGTCCGAGTAGGTCATGGCAAGCACCGAGAGGATCTCGGCGAAGAGGCTCTTGTCAGCGCTAGCTTGTTTCCATGTTTCGTAGAGGGTCTTGAGCTCTGGGTAGTGGGGGCGAAGGAACTTGAGGGGCTTGGGGACAGAGGTCATGGACGAGGTGCTGGTGCGGATCAAGGTTCGGAGCGATTCGAGCGCTGGACGATAGAGGCAGGAGTCATCCTCTTTGAGACGCTCTACGAGCATTTCGAGTTCGTTCTTGAGTTGGAGGTCTTCTTCGCTGAGCTCATCTTCGGGCTTGTCCTTGGCGTTGGCACGCTTCTCGTTGAAAGGTGGGAGACCCTTGCGAGCGGCTTCTTCACGCTGCTTTTCCTTTGCCTTTTCCTGATCGGTCTTTTTGGGGTCCTCGACGGGGACGGTGATGTCGAGCTCTTGGCCGTCACCTCGCGCCATGTTGGGCAGCTATGTGAGGGGCAGAAAATATAAGCGCCGATGCGCTACCGAGAGATGAGGCGTGTGATGCAGCGGTCGTCGGAGGGTGGCCTGACGGAAGAATGGAGAAGGTGTGCAGAGCAGCTGCTTTCTTGATTGTGGATGAGAGCAGCAAGTTGGTGAAGAGGTTGGAAGATGAAACGAAAAGGTGATGTTGAAGGAGAGAGCAATACGTACAAGCTGAGCTCGAGGTTGTGTGTGTGTGTGGAATCGAAGAATCCCGTTGCGCGTCCAAGAAACAAGCGCGCAGGCACAGCAGAGCGACACAAAAGAGCTTCGCAGCCAAGTCTCGCTCAAGGCCGATCACCCGAAAACTCCACTTGCAAGAATTTCACGCGTTCCGGGCTGTTCAACTCACAGGTCTAACAGCCATACAATATTACTGACAATGTTAGATTGAGAATCTGTCTCTTCTTAGCAGCTCGCCAAAATCAGGGCTCGGGCATGTGGAGCGAAGGCCTCGAAAATTTGTTCGAAAAGCGCCGGAAAAAAAAAAGTATTTAAATCTAGCCTTGGACTCAGCTCGATTTTCAGCGATTGCGGATCTGCGCGCGTCGATTTGTGGCAGAGAATGCTGTCTGAAGCATGTTTTCGGCATGTTGTCCAATCGAATCGAGTCTTGAAAAAAAAAAATGCTTAAAAAAAGCTCAACGGAAAAGCAAACAAAAACGAACCGAGTAGTCGGATCAGCCGTCGTAAAAAGATTGCGCCCTCACCCTCGTCTCCCCCTTCTTCTTCATCTCCACCACCTTTGATCGTTGACCAGCGTCGATCTTGATACTATCTTCTGACCCATCGGACTCTTTTCCGCTCCTCTTCGCACACGAAAGTTCAAGCCATGGGTCTCGGCAAAGAGACGCGCATCCTCACCCTCTTGGTGATCGATGTCGTCTTCTTCTTTGTCGAAATCATCACCGGTTATGCGGTAGGATCGCTCGCTCTGGTTGCAGACTCGTTCCACATGCTCAACGATGTCATGTCCCTCATCGTCGCGCTCTGGGCTGTCAAGCTTTCCACCCGATCTTCCGACCACCGCTTCAGTTATGGCTGGCAGCGAGCCGAGATCCTCGGTGCCCTTGTCAACGGTGTTTTCCTCTTGGCGCTGTGCTTCAGCATCTTCATGGAGGCCATTGAGCGCTTTATCAATGTAACCGAGGTGTCGAACCCCAAACTTGTCGTCATTGTCGGCTGTCTCGGTCTTGCTAGCAACCTCGTAGGCCTGCTGCTCTTCCACGACCACGGTCACGCTCACGGTGGACACGGCCACTCGCACGGCCACGCTAGCCACAGCCACGGTGCTCACGACCATGCCCACAGCCACGCTGTTACCGATGCTTCGGGTCATGCCCACGGTGACGCTCAACAGGATGCTTCTCCCGCTGATGACGCCGCCGCCGCCGCCGCTGCTTCCGATGACAATGTCAAGCGTGGTCGCGGCCGTCAGGACAGCGTCGGATCCATCCTCGGCCACCCTGCTCAGACCCGTGCCTTTGTCGTTCAGACCGCCCACGACCTTGGCTACGACGGTTCTAGACACCAGCACTCCAACTCGATCACCTCGCTCAAGTCCAACACCGAGCGCTCCCGTCTGCTCACCAATGGATCCAACGACTACGGCGCCACCAGCAACGACCACGCCGATCTCGAAGCTGGCACCAGCTCGCCTGCCGCGCGCAAGAACGGTCACGCCCACGACGACCACTCGCATGACGACCACGACCACGCCAACGGCTCTGACCCCCACGATGCCCCTGGTCACGCCCACGTGCACGGTGGAGGCCACTCGCACAGCCACGGTAGCATGAACATGCAAGGTGTTTTCCTGCACGTCCTCGGCGACGCCCTCGGCAACGTTGGTGTCATCGCCGCCGGTCTCTTCATCATGTACTCCGACGCCTGGTGGAGATTCTACTCGGACCCCGCCATCTCGTTCCTCATCACCATCATCATCTTCCACTCTGCCCTTCCACTCTGCAAGTCGGCCTCCTACATCTTGCTCCAAGGCGTACCCGCATCCGTCTCGCTCGAAGCCGTACGCAACTCGATCATGAGCGTCGACGGCGTGCTCAACCTGCACGAGCTGCACGTGTGGCAGTTGTCCGAGAGCAAGATCGTCGCATCCGTGCATGTCTTGGTCGACTGCTCGTCGGGTCAGACGGAAAAGTACATGACAATTGCGGCCAAGATTAGGAACAACCTGCATAGCTGGGGCATTCACTCGAGCACGATTCAGCCCGAGTTTGTGCCTGGTGGATTGAGGGAGGCCGCAATCCTGAGTGGTGTCCAGGTGGCAGAGAGCGACGAGGAGGGCAGGCTGAGGACGGTCGAAGGTAGATTGGTCGAGAGGGAGGTGCAGAAGGTCGACACCGCTTGTCTTATCGCTTGTGGAGAGGATAACGATTGTCAGACCGAGAGCTGCTGTCCGCCCAGCAATGGCGCGAGCAAGCCTGCTTCGGGTAGTGCCACACCTGGCGAGCATTGATTCGCTTCTTGTTCGATTGCCCCATCATATCCACCACACTTCTTTGATCTCCCTACTCGATTCTAGCGTCGGAAAAAAAATATTAGGTCGTCCAGCTTTAATACACTCTTTGTTCATGGTTTCAGCTTTGCGTTGTGTGACTTAAGACTGCGCATCGTCCTTCTCTTTCGCGCAGACGCACACTCCTTGACCGCATCCGCCAAACACACGAGTGGAGAGATTCCGAAAGAAACCGAGACACATACAAAACACAAGCAAAAGCAAAAACAACAACAACAAAGGGTATCATCTAGAAAAAGCTCCATCGTCCACCGCCTTCCCTCGACTTGCCGCTCTTCTCCTGATAGATCTTCACCAGATCGCCCAACTTATCCATCACCATCTCCAACTTTTCCTTCCTTTCCTGCAGATCCAAATGCCTTTTCACACTGGGATTCTCCCTCGCGAATCTGTTCAACTCGGCTTTATCCAGATCATATACAAGTTTGGCGTCGATCTCGCGTGGGAATTGGTAGAAAAACTCGGAGAGCAGTTCGATGTTGATAAACATCACCGCTGTGTAGGTCAGCTTGTCGGCGACGATGTTGAGGAAGGTTTCGGGGCAGAAGGCTTTGGAGGTGGGACCGGAGCGGCAGCGTTTGGATTGGAGGGTGGATAGACGCGTACGGAGCATCTTGGATCGTTCGGTGAGGAAGTGCGCTTCTTGTGCCTTGATGAGGAGAGCCGAGTTGTAGTCTGGTCGCGTCGGGTCGTTGCTATCGTCTTCGTCGATGTCGGTGGAGGCCGCAGACTCGGTGAGGACGGCTTCGCGTGCTCGCAGTCGAGCCTGGACACGTTTCCTCTCGCGCTCCTCCAAATGCGTCACGTACTCCATGGCGCCTTTGAGCCTTCGTCCGCCCAGCATCTTCTTGATGTTGTTAAACGCTGCATCGCACATGCTCAGCTCTCGCTCTACCAGATGCACCGACCTCTGCCGCCCCGCTTCCCACTCGGTCGGCTCAACCTCGACCTCATACTTGAACGGCTTGACGCAGTTCTCGACCTGATCCGCTGTCAGCCCGAATCGATCGCGCAAGATCGCCGTACTGAAAGCAACAATGCGTTCCGCTGCGTCCGGGTGGTGGTTGAACGGCTCCGACTGCGCCAAATGCTCAATTTGTGTGCGGATCGAGTCCACCACCAACTGCGTCGACAGCCTTCCGATCCCGGACTTGGTCAGGGCCGACGAAGACGCGTCCAACTTGTACTGCCAGTACTTGTCCAAATCTTCAGGCGACACCTTGCGCGCATCCGCCAGCTGCGAAAGCTCGGGCGTTCGTGCGTCGCTCCAGTACATTTGCGCCAGGATATCCATCACTTTCTCGTCCAAAGCCTGCTTGAGCAGCGCGCGCACTTCGGGCTTGCCGAAATTCGACGCAAATTCTTTGAAGCGCAACTTGAGCGCATCCATGGTCTCGGCAACGTACGATTCGGCGGTGATGCTGCGGTCATTGTACTGCACCTTGAACTGGTACGATACCTCTTCTAACTCGACCTGCACCGCATTGGCGATACCGTGAAGCGAAGCACGCATGCTCTCCTCGAGCACCGACATGAGTCGTCTCCGCAACGTGTCGGTGCCTGTCATGGGCTGCACACCCGGGTTCCTTCCACGAGTAGGCGCACGGAAGTGCTCACGATTGGCGTTGAAATAATCCGACTCTTGCTTCATCACGAGGCTCGACATGCGTCCTTCTCCCGTAGCGCGGTCGTGGCCCTTGCTATTTTGGAAGACGCCGAGGTTGTTCTTGCATACCACACCCACATAGCCCAGCGCCAGGGGGTACTTGTTGTTCGAGAGGATGCCAGCGCCCACCTCGGGCGGGACCAGGTCCATCTTGGTCACAACACCAATGGTGCGCAGTCCGAGCGGGTCAACCTGCCTGCTGGCCCTCAAAGCGGGCGAGTTGGCGAGATCGACATCGGCGGCGCAGACGGCAAGAATAATGTTGGGTTCCTGGATGTACTTGTGACAGAGCTTCTGGATCTTTTCGCGCAGCTCGTCGGGCTGGTCCATGCTTGCGATCTGAACGTATCCGGGAAGGTCGATCAGCGTCAGGTCGGGTACATGAGGGCTGTGGATGCGTAACTCGATCGGTTCGTCGCTAACGCATTCAGAGGCGGGGACGGCCATGTTGAGATCGTAGAGCGTCTTTTGGACGTGTGAAAAGTCGGTGATGCGACCAAGACCTAGGCCGGGGAACTCGGCGTATTCGACCATGGTCTCTTTGGTGGGACGACCTGGCCGAGCGGGTGTGTGAATGAGCGTCAATTCGATGGGGCGGCGGGTGACCATGTTGTTGCCTTTAGGCAAAAATTCGTGGCCAACAATGGCCTCGAGGACGGAGCTCTTGCCGCTGCTCTGGGAGCCAATCACGACGATCGAGGGGAGGGTGAGTTGGTCCGACTCGTGGTCGATCTCCTTGAGGATATTGCGCACTTCAATGAGCTTTCGGGTGAGCAGCATGAGTTCCTCGGTGCTGCCTCTTGGAGCTCCGTCTGCCGAGTCGTTATCGTCTTCGCCAAAGATGGACGAGGCGGCGACAGCCGCCGCCCCAGCTAGCTGAGGTGCACCGTTGGGATCAGGGCCGCCGCTTCCGCTTGCTCTAGACTGATCTTGGCCAGTTGAATCGGAATCGCTCGAGTTCATACCCGCGAAGAGATTGCGCAGGAACTCGGGTGTCTGCAGCTTTGGCAGCTCGATGCCGTCGATCTGTTTCGCGAAAGCCTCCCAGCCATCTCTTGCGCTGTCGAACGCATCGGCGCCAAACTCGGACAAGCCGCTGTATGCTTCCTTGGCGCGATCCGAGAGGCGTCCGTAAGAGCGACCGAGCAAGTCCTTGAATTCGTCAACTTTGTAGTTGGCATAGGCGAGCGCGCCTCCACCTGCTGCGATACCGTACGCGGGGAGACGGGCAGCTCGGAAGGCAGCCTTGGGGACCGAGTTGAACGAGATGGCTCGCACATGCATGAGACGACTGCCACGCGCCGATAAGGCGAGGTGGCTGGTCATGGCAGCGTCTAGGGTGGAGGGACGGTGGCCGGCGAAACGCGAGAGAGGCTGGCGGATGTGGGCATGTTGAGTGCGGACCAAAGGACGGCTAGCGGCACGCTGTGCAATCCTGCTGATGTTCTGATACAAAGACATGTCGGAGGCAGCACTTGTGACAATGCTGCAAATGAAAGAAAGTGGTAACCGCTTTCAATCGACGTTTGAGCTGTAGTTTTGGTCGATGGTTGGCGGTTGCAAAGCAGGGAGACCGGACGGCCGTGGCAGCCTAATCCATCGGGTCTAGACTTGCAAAGTGTATGTTTGGGGATGCCTTGACGAGGATCAAGCTCGTGCGATGGTGGCAAAAGGATGAGTGGTCGTTGGAAGCGGAGATGGGCCGTGGGACGTTTGTCGGCTTTTTGATAAAGCAAAAGGCTGAGCAAATAACACTCAGCAGCAGACCAGCCAGGCAGCCAGCCACAGCTCCACTTTTCGGTTGTTGACAACCAAAAAGCCAGGCGACGCTTTTTTGGCCAATGTGAGATCGAAACACTACACAAATTTCCAGGCCGCGCGCCGTTTCACCAACGCGTCCATTTACGCGGCACGCGCACGGCATTTTTTTAACGAGGGAGACCAACACCTTCGCCTGGTTCGAAGCCTGACCTCATCGCTTTCTTCTATCCTCCCTCACACGATCCTCGTTCACCATCGCACCTCATGACCGTCGATATCCCCACTACAGCGCCAGCAGAGACCCGACCCAGCAAAATCACCAAGCTCACCCACACTTCCGAAATCGCCATGTCTGCACCCTCCTCCTCCTCCGCCCTGCGCCTGCTGGTGCAGCGACACCCAGCACACCCGCTTGCCAAGCTCCCCACCCGAGGTTCCGCTCTCGCCGCAGGATACGATCTGTACTCCGCCGAGAAAGTGGTGCTTCCACGTGGAGGCCGCAAAGTCATCCAGACTGGCATTTGTCTCGCCATCCCTACGGGTCACTACGGTCGTGTCGCCCCACGCTCAGGACTGGCCAGCAAGCACGGTATCGACACGGGCGCCGGTGTTATCGATGAGGATTACCGTGGACTGCTCGGCGTGCTGCTGTTCAACTTTGGCGATTCGGATTTCACCAGTATGTTCCACTCCTTGCCCTACGATGAAAAGCGAAAGAAGAGGTTGCTGACCGCTTACATTTCTGTGTTTCGCGCACAGTCAACGAGGGCGACAGAATCGCCCAGCTGATCATTGAAAAGATCTCGACGCCCGAAGTGCAGGAGGTAGAGAGCCTCGACGAGACATTGAGGGGCGCGGGTGGATTTGGATCCACCGGTGGTTTCGGTGCGGCTGCTTCGGCGGCCGACGCTACCGCTGCTGCGGTGGCTGCTGACTTGCCTGCTGAGGTCAACACTTCTTCCTCCTAATCGCGACTCTGTCCACAGCACTTTACGTCTCTATCGGAATGCTATTCATACACATCTGGAGTGAAAGCGGTTGCTTGCTTGAATTTTGAGAAGCAATGAGCAGATACAGCTGGCTCACAAAGACTGCTCAGGACGCCTGAGCTTCCAGCAACTCTCATGATACACCAGACCCGTTTTTTGAACTACAATCCTCTCTGCCTCCTTGCTCTCCGCTTCCGCTTCACCTTGCGCCAAGTCGAACGGCGAAACGCCCTCCTTCGAAGCGCTGCTGTCCCCTTCCTCTGCGGATTGTCCAAAATGCCGCGGCGTCAGCGTCCCGTCACCATCCTCTGCCTCGTCCATCCCGAGATGTCCCTGTTCATCTGCATCCGTGTCAAACAAGTTCTTGCGCTCAGGCCCATCGTTAATACGCAGCGAGATCCCCACACTGCTCGCACTCGAATTTGACCTCGCCATCCCCGCCCTGCCGCTGGACCCATTCGCTAAGCCAGACCACGACGGCCGACGGTCCGCAAACTCGCTCGCAAAGTATCCATCCACCTCGCTCAACTCTCCCCCCTCGCTAGCATGTCGACGACTGTTGCTGCTCGCCTTGTCCCCGTTGAGGCGCGAAAACTCGGATGAGGCCGATCGCACCACGCCTTTACCCTTGTCGATGCGCGGCGAAGCCAACGGCGCCGCTTTCTCGTCGTATGGCGATTTGGCGCGACGATGGTGGTTCTGCAGCAGCGAGCCGGGTGTGAGCATCGAGCTGAGCTGCGTGACGCTGGCTCGGCGACTACCGGGTGCAGACGAGAATGAGGCGTTGCGCGATTGCTGGAAGGCTTTTCTTCGGATATCGTCTGCTTCCGCCTCCTTGCCCGCGTCGAGCGAGTCGACGGACATTTCTGCCGTCGTGGCAGCGGTGGTGCCACGTCGAGGACCAATGAGCATCACGCCACATCCAGCACACTGCGCACTTGCCCCGCCCGCAGGACGCCATCCGTGTTTCCGCTGCGAATGCAACCGGCGGAACTGATGGAACGTGTCTCGGTCGAACAGCTTGTACGTGATCGCCAGTAGTTCAGATCGCAGGTGGTACGCCGACAGCATGCCGTCAAGCACCGATCGGATCTCGGCGTAGTATTTGGCCACACCGCCTGGCTCCTTCGCGTTGGTTGCCTTTGCGTCACTGTCTGAGCCAGTAAGTCGGCGAAACAGCGCGGGGAACGAGACCGCCTCAGCAGCAGTTGACGAGATCAGATCCGAGAGCGTATCTTGAACGATATCTCGAACGCCATCGAGCATTTGCTTCGGGCGGCGAGATGTGGTGTCGTTCTCGTTGATTTCGTCGGTAGACGAGGAAGCTGCGCCCAGACGAGCAACGTCATGAACCAGCCGAACCAGACTGCGGAGCAGTCGATACCACACTTCGTCCGTGTCCACATGCTCTGCCTTTCGACCTACCTTCCGCACGCCAACATCCTCGTCATCACTCTCGTCAACTCCACCAAAGGCATTTGCGCGCTCGATGCACAGCCGAACTGCCACATTGACACAGCGTTTCACATCGCCCAGCAACTCGCTTGCGTCGGTCGAGGCTGCATCGTCGGACGACGCCACGTAGACAAGCGAGTCGGCCGTCCTAGCGCACGCAGAGTCAAGCTCCTCGAAAGCTTCCTTGGATCGTCCCAGCCGGTCGAGCGCCCACAGCACTGCATCGCTGCTTGTCGCTACCCTGCTTCCATCGATGGCCGCCTCGCTGGTGCGACAGTGTTGCACAAGCCTTTCGAGGTCGAAGTAGCTCGCGTCTTTTGCGTCGAGGTTGCGCACCACCGCTGCTGGATCGTATCGACACAAGAGGTCGAGGTAGGCCTCTCGCTCTTTGCGTGGCAGATGCTCTGGATTGGCTCGACCAATATCAGCATTATAGGTCCCTCTTGTGGCATCTTCACGGGAGATGGTGGCCGTCCAGTCGAGATCCGCGTCGGCGAGATCGGCAGGGCGCGACGGCGTCGATCGAGATGTAGTTTCCTGACTGACCTGCAATGGCTCGAAGAAGCACTGCAGATACAGCAGCAGCCTCTTCTCATCCAACTGCGCTAGCCGTTGCAGCACCTTTTCATGCTGAGTCGGGAAGAATCGGTCTATCAGACCGGCAGTCTTGAGCGGGTCCAAATCAAGCAGATCGATAATGTGATCCGCCAGCTGCTCGTGCAGTCTGGTCTGAAGAATGTCCCTTTCTGGAGTATCTTTTCTTGCCGCGTTGAACAAAGTCTCCTCAAAATGCGCAAAGGCATCACCTCCGGGAGTCTTAGCCAGCTCTTGGTCGTCGCCCTCAGCAGGGTAAGAAACATCGGCCTGCAAGTGCTCTCGGAGGTACATCCCCAGCAAGCGGTCCCATTTTTTCTCCTGGCGAAAAGCGGATCGCAAGATGCGATGGAACGAGGCGCGCTCGAACGTATCCAACCAGCCTTCGTCGAATCGCGGCTTGTAGTGCGAAAGCAGGCACTCGGCAGCCAATTCGCGGTCCTCGTGCGTCGAATCGATTGCCTCCAAATCCTCTGGGTGGCTCGAGACGGGGAGCGCGAGCGAGCGCAGGAGCAGGTCCACATTTTGCTGCGACAGGCGGATAAACTGCGGGTATTTGGGCGCGTTGCGTGCGACAAAGATGTGTGCGAAAATGCGTGCCACCAGAGGCAGCTCGGGCGAATTCGCATTCTGCACACGGCGGATGGTCGATAACTCGTCGCTTGCGGTGCCAAGGAGCGCAAGGTCAGAGCTTGACCTCTCCGACCTTTGCGTACTGGTGAGCTCCAGCAGGATATCCACGATGAGCTGTCTGCTGATTCGCTTGCCCA
This sequence comes from Sporisorium scitamineum, assembly GCA_001010845.1. Lineage (NCBI taxonomy): Eukaryota > Fungi > Basidiomycota > Ustilaginomycetes > Ustilaginales > Ustilaginaceae > Sporisorium > Sporisorium scitamineum. The sequence continues at coordinate 648,141 of CP010919.1, read as the reverse complement.
CCACATCTTCGTCGTCCAAGAAGCCATCTTCGAAGGCAAGATCCAGAGCGTCGAGGAACGCTTCTGCATCAAACTCGAGTAACAGTCGAAGATACGGGTAGATGGGCTCATGCTCTCCGTCCTGGTCTTCCTTGCTGCCCTCGTCGCGTGCTTGTCCGGTGCTTGCGTTGTCATCCAGGCCGTACAGCACAAGCTTTCCACCAGGGCCCGGGGGCCACAACGTACACCCGCCGGAAAACACGAAAGAGTAGATCGAGCTCTTGGCCTTGCTCGCCTGTTCGTCCTCTTCAAAAGGCTCTTGGCTGGGGTACTTGCAACCAGTAAGGATGACGGACAAGTACGAAAAAACACGGTAGCCGTCCTCGAGATCCTGCTCCTCAAGATCCCAGTCTGGGGTAGTGTCAGATTCCTGCTGATCCGCTGCCTCAGAGACGCGGATATGGGCGTACGGATCCTCAGTCGCATCTTGCGAGTCTGCCTTGCCACTGTGCTGTTGCATCCTTTGCCAACGACCAATTGCGCGCCGTAACGGATGCAGCAGCTCAATGATGGGCGAAACGTAGTCCTGTAGCGCAGCATTAAAGACATAGATCAAGGCGTCGTAGAGCCTTCTGTCGAGGCACAGCGACAATGCCTGATCGAGATCGAGCGACTTGGGATCGACATGCCAGATGATGCGCTCCGCCTGCGCGTACTCCTGCCTGTCTCGGCGGAAGGCGATCAGTCTCTGCACCACTGGGATAGGCAGAGACCCCAGCTCGCCCGATACGATAAAGTCTTCCATCTGCCCGACAAAGATGGCCTCGATGCCGTTGTCCTCGTATTTATCGTACAACGTCCCGAACAAAAAATCGAGGTCATCGAGCGAAAGACAGGCGCGTGCACAAACGCGGGCAAGACCTTGAAAGAGCGAGGTCCGATCTACGCCGCGACCATCTGGCGTGACATGCGTAGAGTCGGTCAATCGGTCTGGCGAAAAGGCATACTCTGCCGAGGCCGACATGAGCTCACGCAGCTTGTCTGCGACGATGAGCGTACGCTCGGTGGGATCAGAAGGAAGACCAACGGCAGAACCAAAGAACTTGCCTTGATGATATAGGGTGGCCAGTTCGATGGCAGACAAAAAGTCGCCCTGAGTGACGTACAGCAGCAAGCGATCTGCCCAAGAGAGCAAGGTACCGACGACGAGATCCGACTTGGTCAAGAAGAAGGAATGCCCCTTGGAGATGCGGATGCTATGGTTTACAGCCCACGAGCGATCAGCTTGTGTCTCGAGGGAGTCCGTGGGGTTGTCTTGCGACTCGGCGTGTGGATCATAGGGCTTTCCGAGTAATACAGCATCATAGTAGCGCTGCTCTACGGTTTGAGCGAGGATGGCCGCTGCACTTCCGGCCCTCATGCGCTCCGTCACTTTACCAGCGCGGCAATCAAAGAGCGCGAGGCCAGATTTGGTGGTGAGCATGAGAAGATCCGGACTGAACCATTGCAAAGCGACGATGCGATCTGGCTCTTCGATGCCGTCCTCGCCCGTGAGCTCGACTGGATCCACCTCTTCGACGGTGACACTCGGTCCGGCACCATTCGCGCTACGTACAGCTCTTGGATCGGGACGCTGATCCACTTTTCTCACCTTGAGCCGCACGAGATGCAATGTGGACCCAAATGAAAAGGCGAGGATCGGATTGGTCTGCCGCCTGCGCTTGCCATCGCTCTCCGTAGATGCGGGATACCAAGCCAGGCAGCCCGGTTCTGGTATGGACTGCTCTCCAGTCATTGCTACCATGCTTTCTTTTTCTGCCGGCTGTGCTCGGTTGACCTTTCGATACCAGGTCCGTGGAGAAGGCTTGAGACCAACGAGTACCATCTTGGTGGGTGTGATCATGGCGATGAAGGTGGTTTCGTCCGCAGCATGTGGCCGCGGTCCAAGGGGCAGCGGACTGAGCTGAAAGATGGTGTTGCGCTTCTTGGCGTCGCCGAGGCCCAGTTCGTCTTCGTGCTCATATTGCGGGTACTTTCCGAGCAGACGAAGTGTGTCATTGGAACTAACGCCCAGAATCTTGCCAAGGGCGTGGTAGAACGCGAGACCTTTATTGTCGGCGGTAACGATGGCTGTGTGACGAAGACCGATGAAGCCAATGTGGACGATAGCCGAGCCAGAGAGATGGCCTTCCTTCTTGCCTGCTTTGACGGAGGATAAGGGCACGGGAGGCACATGTCGAGCGGCACGTCCCGGATTGGCCAGATCGTAGAGAAAGATGTTGCCGGAAGCATGACCCACGCCGAGGAAAGAGTGATCTGATGAAAAGGCAAGCGCGGTGACGGCGTCGCCGTGACCTCTTCCGTCATGTCCGCAGGAAGCTATTGGCTCTTGGGCAAAGTCGCAGACACTCGTCTTGCCGCCCGGGTGCCAACAGCGATGAGACCGCCTGCTACAGCGAGCACAGTGGGGACCGGCTGAGCAGCATCAGGACTGGAGTTCGAATTGGCGATGATGCGCCGCAATGCAGACCATTTGACAAAGTCGCGGCTCAATTCATTGCGCTCGTTAGAGAGCGTCTCTCTGAGAGCATGTTGTGAGGCCAAAGAGTCGCTGTTGTCATCTGTGCCTCCGCCTCCAAGAACAGCATTCTGGTTCAAACCTAGACGGTGAGCCGAGAAGGAGGAGCTGGCAGGGTCGCTGAGGAAGGAAGTGGCGCTCGGTGCGGGTGGCAAGGGCGCGCCGTTGAGAGTGCCGCCGTAGGGAAACGAGGCGCGTGGACGATGGCGCTTGTTGTGACCGACGACGGATCCACTGACACTGGTGGAGAAGGAGCTCTGCCGTGAGCGCTGAGTGATAAAAGACTCTGCCACGGCGGACCGACTTGCATCGTCGTCTTTGGACGAGTGTGCCGCCGCTGCTGCTGCTGCTAGTCCATTTGCTGTGAATTCGAAGGGCAGGGCGAGCGCGCCTTTCTGGGCGATGTCGATGACGAGGGCGAGCCCGGAGGATCGCTGGACGAAGCACCAGACTCCATTTGAAGGTGTTTTGGCAAGGCTAATGAGACACTAGCAGCTTTGCCAACCGATGCACGTAGACGGGAAAGTGAAGGATAGGCGACAGGGCGCTGAGGGGTGGATGCCGAGGTCATGGTGTTGGACTGTCGTAGTAGCGAGAGACCCGTGCCAGAGGTTGACCTGGGAGTAAAGATGCGAGAAGACGATGGCTGAGATTGCAGACGCTGACGTGAACGGGGACGGTGCTGGAGAGAGGAAGCGGACCTCGTATCGAAACTGACGTCGTGAGGCAAAGGATGCGGATACCTGAACGAAGAGCCATCATCGCTGGGGGCTGCTTCGACATGGCGAGGGTCATGCTAGAGGCAGCGTCGGTATCAGCTTGCAATGTCGGTCCTCTCTGTGTATTAGGAGAGGACGGAGATGCGATGGAGGAACGAGCAGGCACATGGGTGGTGATGCCAGCCACGAGAGCACCTTGTTGATCATTATGATCATCTTCATCGTCACTGCCGAGAATATCTTTGAGCTTGGCGCTGTACGTATCGGAGCTCATCTCGCCTGAGACGGTGCTGTCGTCGGGAGTTGAAGTGGAAGGTGCAGCGGCAGTGTCGATGCCATCGTAGACGAACTGGTCGTCGTCGTCGTCATCATCTTCATCCTCGTGCTCGATATGGCTTCCATTGTGAGCGATGCCATTCGTGGTATTTGCATCGGAACTCAGCTCATTTGATGATGATTTCTTTGGCGAAACGAGGACGTCGTTCATCTGCTGATCGTAAGAAGCATCCTGTTCACTGTGATAGGACGAAAGACGTTGGGCATACGATGGTTCCGCTCCCCAAGGGTTGGAGTCGGAGGAGTCGTTGCGCTCCATTTTGATGGATGAGCCGATGATGGGGCGTACGTTGCAGCCGATACGGGGATAATTCTGGCACTACTGCTCGTGGTGCAGACACCTGTCAAAGGAAGGGAAGGGGTAGATAGGTGTTCATTTCGGATGCTGCGATGCTGTTATGTGCCGCGATATGACGATTCGAATCAGCCGATGCGAAGCAATGCTGCTGTGTCGCAATTATGTCGGAAGAGAGAGGAACGGCGAGGCCAATCGATGTGATCAAGAAAGGATGGATGCAACTTGCTTGTCTTCAATTGTTCGAAAGTCGGTTAGTTGGTTGGCGTGGGTGAGCGTGGAGGTTGAAATCGGCGCTTCCGAAACGCGATTTTGAACATGGTGCTTCTGCAGCGGCCGTGCGCTAAGTAAAATTCAGGGTTCGTGCTTGGCGGCCCAATTTTTTGTAGTTGTGAAGTCACAGCTGCTCACATTGAGAACATTTCGGCCCTGCGGCCCCAACGGAACCGAGCGTCAGAAGAGTCATCATCACGAATTCCACATGGCTTGCATTGCCGCTTCTGAATCAGAGCTGAATCAGAGCTGCAGGTAAAAATCGGGATGCTCCCGACCGTCAACGGAGCGTCTATCTTTTCGTGTGATTCTCTTCTTGCTCGCTTGCTTGCCTGCCCCTTGGCTCCCATCACAACACCATGGCATCGACGACAGCAACGACAGCGGCATCGACATCGCAGATGGCTTCCTCACAATCCAGCGAAGCATCTGCCTTTCGCTCGCTGTACATTCACACACACGACGTTTCACGTTGCCTCAAGCCATCGGCCGACGGAGAGCTGGCCCATGCCATTCATCAGACGCTCCATTTCGCCCTCGATGGACATCCCGACGATTACACGCCATCCTCGGCCAACTCGGGCGCAGCTTCGGGCTGTGATCCGTTAGCGACCATGCCCACATCCACGGCCACTAACGGCGCTTCCTCGTCCTCTTCTGCAGCTGCATCCGAAGCAAGCAATGTGAAGAAAGGCTTCTTCCCCACGCAAGACCAAGAGCGACCCTACATCTCTTACCACTGGAATCCAGATCGGCGACATTGGCGCTGCCCAACCCAGCCACGATCACCAACCCCATCGCCGACCCTTGCTCGCCAGACCACTGGAGCACGTACGACATTACTGCCAAGTTCTTCTTTCTCGACCCTACCGATCTCTCGCCCAGCTTGGTCGATGATGCACTAACACGGCTCACATCAACCACGGGGATCATTACGATCGATACTCTCGTGCTCTCCTTTCCCACACTAGACCTTGACTCGAGACCGCACAAGCACTTCCAGTCGCAGGTCGACTCGGCGGCTTCCGATACCCAACCGAGCTCGGGGGAGAGTACGGTTTGGGTGGCTGCAGTAAGAGACGTATGGTCGCATGTCTCGCAAAACCCGCAGCTATTTTCACTCGGTTTGTCCGATATCTCGCCTTCCAATCTGCATCTGCTGCTCGCCTCTTTGTCCCCACCAGTCGAACCACCATCGGTGCCACTCTTTTCGCCCGCAATCCCACTCTCTACTTCGACATCCGAACCCTCCTCCAGCACCACTCAACCCGCACTGGCCGATTCGGACGTGCCTTCCTTCTCAACCACTCAACCACCTACACAGAACCCAGACACAGCCTCGTTCTGGAATATGGAATACTCGATCGTCAGCTCGGCTCGTCGTCCACGCCTCGTCTCGATCAACGTCAAACAAGACCCGTGCGCCTTTGATCGCCAGTTCGACCAGTACTGCTCCAGCATGGGCATCCAACTCGTCGCACATTCTGATAGGAAAGATGTGCTGCCACAGAGAACGTTGCCGGCACTCATGGATGAGTTTAGAGAAAAGTTGCCCATCAAGTTGCAGGAAGGTAAGCAACTCAGACCGAAATGGGCGTTGAAGTATACTACCTTGATTAGAGATAGAGGGGTGTTGGCGGATAAAGGTTACATTGTCTTTGTTTCCACCGACTAGATTCGCAGCATTTGTCATTTATTCTCTAGATCGATCTTCTGTATCATGCAACGGAAAGCATACATTTCATACACGGAACGTCATCTCGCGAGATCAAATTTGGAGTCGCTGCTCGAATGTTGTTTGTGATTCGAGCATCGCATTCATATGCATGTCGAGGCTTCTAGAGGTTGTCTGTGCGAGCACGTTTGATAGGACTTTCAATACCATTTCCTGCCTCTCCTGCCGCAGTTTGGACAGCCTCCGTACTAATCTGAGGTCGCGCCGCTTCTGCTCCATTCACCTCCTTCTCCTTTGCTTCCACCGCCGGTCCAAGTTCGCTACCCCGCCCAGCCGCAGCCGCTTCTTGCACCGCCGACGGATCCTCCACCTCCATCACGCTCTGCTGCGATTCTTGCTTCGTTTGTGACTGCGCCACCTCAATCGACCGACAGATGGGGTCGATCAAGTGCACATAGTCCTCGCGTACATATGTCACCAAATACGGCGTGGCACACGACCTGTCCCTCAGCACCTGGTCCAGCGACGTCTCGCTGACAACCGAGTCGTTGAACTTGTACCACTTGCTGTTCTCGGCTCCACCGCGCAAGTTCAAAAAGTAGTGTCCGTGACTCGCCTCTCCGCGATGCATAAACACTGCCACTAGACGGTACGAGAAGCGCCGCTCGTCGGCCCAGATCGTCGCCATCTCGGTCTTGAGTGTTTCGATCTCTTTTTGAGCTTGCGTCACCTGCTGTCGCAGTAACTTGCCCTCGTCTCGAAGCAATTTGGAAAGTCCTGGATCGATCAGTGTCGACAGCGGTGGAAGGATCGGATTTTCAACATCAGCAGGAGCCACGTGAGCGGACGTACCGAACCCAGTGCTTGAGTTGCTAACCTGGGTTGCCCCGGATTGGGAAGTCAAGGTAACCGCATCCACCATTTCAGCTTGTGAGCTTTCCGCACGGATCTCATCGAGCTGGGCGGCCAGATCAGCCAGTGACGGCAGCCTCGCGAGCTCCTCGACCGCATTCGCCGCTTGACTGAGCGTCTGCGCTAGATGAAAGTTGGCGCCATCCTTGCAAGCCGCCAACTTGGCTCGCAGTTCCTCGATCCGTTTGCGTTTCGCTTGGTAGTCCAGCCTTTTTGCCACGCGGGCTGCATTGGCACTGTCGGTCACATCGAAGTCCATGTATCGGTCGACGTACAGCGTCTCAGGCATGTCGAGGTGTGCCTGCGACTTGAACGTCCTCATTGTGACACGGTCGTACTGCACACGTTGCAGCTGAATCTGCAACAGCGGAGGAGCCGACAGAAGCGTCACGGAGCGGCGCTGAACGGCGCCAGACGTGGCCACAAAGGTATCCGAGTCAAAGAAGCCGTCAAAGCCGTCGTAAATGTCACGTCCCTCTTCCAGAACATCGATAGGTAGAATTTTGAACACTTCATACTTGATGTGCGTGCTGGGTTGCTTTTGCGGCTGAGCCGGTCGAGACAGGGAGCCGTCAGCCTCCTTGCTGCTGTCATTGGCGGTGGAGAGCGTGTCTGCTTCCACACGTTGGCATGTTTTCCCGAGGAATAAGCTAGTGAGCAGATCCTCGTGGGGGTTTCCGTTCTTTGTGTCTGCCGACTGCTTGCTTTCTTCGCTGTCATCGACATCCATCTTCTGCTCGGCAGGGGGTCCCGGACTGGATCCCGCTTCCCCGCTTACTGCCAGAGCGACTTCGAGCTGGAACATGCAATTGTCCAAGCACTCCGACACATCTTGTTGCGCGCCCAGCTGCATCAGCGAGTTTCGTCGCGCAGGTGGTGGCAGAGCCGCGGATGTTGACTCGGCAACGGTGGACTGGCGAACAGGTCGAGGAGGCAAGGGCGGTCCAGTTTGGGACACCGTCGGCATGGCAGTATTCGATGGTTCGACGTGGGTCGTAGCAAGCTCGTCTGCTGTGGTGTCCATCAAGTCGCCACTGGCAGCTGCCGTTGCCGTACCCATCGTGTTTTCAATGGCGGTCGGATCAGAGGAGAGAACAGCCGCGACCTGAGCCTCAGCGTCATCGACCACACCTTGCTGTGGTGCACTCGTCTTCGGAACCGGATCGAGTTCGGCTTCCAATTCCTCTGAGCGCGACGATACCAGTGCCAGGTACGCCAGCTCCCTCTCGGGACGGACAGACAAGGCATTGGCATGGATGAGATGATGAAAGAGCCCGCCAAGTTGGGCCACAAACCTCTTGCTGCGCTGCATTTCGCGCGGGGTGATTCGTTGGCCGCCAACCCTTCGCTCGGCATCAAACAGAAGCTGATCTGCGTGTGTAGGCTCGTTCAGAGTAGATGCAGCCTGTAAGACACGGTTGCGAACCTCGGTGATGGAGAAAAAGTACTGCAAGACCGAATTGAGGTAGCACGTATTTCCGATATTGTCGATGCCGGCGGGAATGTCGTTCGACGGCAATTGCTGCCAGGTCTCTGCGATGGTTGCATCCTTCTCGCCTGTGCGAAGAAAGTGGCGCAGAAACTCGCTGTGGCGATGCTCTGCGATTGCGTGTAGGGCATGACGCAGAGCGTCTCGACGCGCGGGAGCGTCTGCTACGTAGAGGTCAAAGATGGCTAGAACCGTCGAATCGTCCATGTCTGGATTGGTGTCGAGCATCCTGCATGCCTGATCGATGTCCATGTCGACGTCTTCATCTAGCGCTTGCACCAGCCTCTCGGGCTTGCTCAGATGCAAAGTGACAATGCGCAGCGCATCCTTGACGGCAGCATGCTCGGAAGCGTCACTGTTGATCAACACTTCGCGCGCCCGCGCCTTGTAATTGTCGACGATCAGGTCGATTGGGATGCTCTCCCGTTCCACGTCTGGGCCAAGATGAGCAGCACCAAGATGGAGACGGTCGTAGGCTTGGTCCACGTCGCGAGGAGAGTATCTGCCTTGACTCTGTTCGTATGCAATGAGCTCCTGGAGCACGCGCGACGTGCGGCGTTGAGAGTCGAAGACTTCTTTGAGGGCGGCAAACAACTCGAGGGCGCGTCGTTCTTGGTTGGCCTGCATGTTGATCAAGTATGCGAATTTAACAAGCTGGTCGCGGGTGGCACTGGAAGCGCCTAGAATGTGGAACGCCTCGTGCGTACTGGTGGGCAGGTCTTTTCTATACGTCGTATCGAGCTGATCCTGACGCAATCCGATCATGTCAAGAAGAGACTCGGAGGCAGCATGAACTTCCACGCGTGTAGCTGCGGGCTTCTCTGTAGCGTTGATGATCGATGAAAGGGGTTTGTTCTTGCGCAATTGGTCGACGTGGAAAGCCAACCATACGCTGAGTTCGATCCAAGCGCGTGCATTTCGACGAAGGACCATGTCTGCGTCAAACGACACAGTGGTGTCTGCTGCCTCTTCGGAAGTCGATGTGGTCGGCGGGGCAGGATAGCGTTGCGGCCGTCGGGCATGGCACTCTCCTTCCAGCCAAGGCTGAGAAAGATCTGGCGCGAGAGCTGGTCCCATCCGAGCTTTTGGGTGAGCGAGATGCTGGTGGTGGGTGCACCGCGTCGCTCGCCATGGACATAGTTACCAATCACCTTGAGAAGGACGCGAAGGGCACGGATGAACGTTTCTGGCCCCGTGAGGCCAACACCTGGATCGTTCTCGCGGTTCTCTTTGAAACGCATGAGCAACTGTCGGTCGATGACGCTTACAATGCTGTCTGGGGGGCTTGAAAGGAGTTGCTTGCCCGTGAGGTAGCATCGATGCGAGTTGAAATCCTCGAGGACCGGAAGCGGCGCATGTGGCCTGGCTGGATTCCAGTGTTCGAGTAGCTGGACTGGATGTTGCTGGTCGTGCCAAGGTATCGAGACGGGCTCGGTCTCGTACATGGAGACGGAACCGGGCACCAGGTCGCAGGCTTCGTAGAGGTCGGTTGTATCGTATAGTGACACGGGTTCAGGCGGGATGCGGAACATCTGGGATCGGTCGAGGATCAGCCTCCACTCGAGCGTCTCGGCGACGAACAACGCTTCTGGATGTGGTTTGCATGCTCGGATTTCATCGACGGTTGGTGTCGGAGCAGGATCGATCGAAGATGTTGCTGCAGTGGAAGTCGAGTCCTGGCTCAGCGGAGTCGCGACAGATTGTACATCTGGAACCGGATCGCGTTCTATGCTGACCTTGCTTTGGCTGAGATGCGGGTTGAAAAGCAGGCCGGATTCGTGCAGAGCAGTAGGAAGCAGGAAATAGTACATGCGTTGGTGGATGCCTCCATTCGAGTCGATGGACACGCTGTTGATTGTTTTCTGGGATGCATGATCGTATGCTGGGGGTGGAGAGGATGGGACAGCATCCGAGACTGTCGTCAATGGAGGGGCATCTTGTTTGGGTTGCGATCGAGGCGCAAGTCCGAGTGGGATTTCCGATTGAGAGCCAAACACCTTTTTGTGGTCGTCTTCATCAATGGTGATGTCAATGGTCTCGCTGTCTTCGACATCAGCACCAGAAGCTGCATGGACGCCACGATTTGCCTGAGTTACCGAGTCGGTTGGACGTGTGACGTTGTCGACGATGCTGTTGAGATCAAACTCGCTTCGCTGCGCACCCATGATGGTCAAGTAGCAGCCGAGATTCAGCAACTGCCTGCGAACGAAAGTGATGCCGGTTCAAAGCGCATGAATCTGCCCAAAGACGTGTCAATGGACCTAGGCTGATTACGCTTTTGGCATGTGCCAATCCCGCTGAGAAGGAGAGATATGCACCGACGTGGAAACGTTGCCAAGACGACCGTTGTAACACGGCAAGCTGCTCCGAATGGTCAAGAGCGAGGCCTTATACGAACAGGCCAAAGGCTAGAGGCCAACCAGGTTGAAGTGGAACGGAAGAAAGTTGGTCGAGCTGAGCGCAGGAAGCAACGTGTTCGAAACCGAGCTTCTCTTCTTGGCTAGAACAGGCGTGGCTGCGCACTGCCAGGTGGAGGCCAGTGCGTCTCAAAATCGCGTAGCTTGTCGAGCCAGATCGGGACGAGTCTGTTCTAGATCTTGCAGCTTGGCATCGTAGTCCTGGCTTGAGGTTCTGAGAAAAGGCTAAGCTAGCCTTACTGGACATACTGCCTGTATTGGTTGGGATAGTCGGCAAATCCTAGCACCTGATGCTAAGAACAGACGGAAGTGCCGAGTTGCTGTGGACGACGTCAAAGCGAATCGATCGGGATCAGACTCGAAAAAGCCAGGGAAGAGCAGCGCGTGACATGGCCCCGACACCTCATTCTATTCGTTTTGCGAGGCCAAAAGAACTCGACCGCTTCCTCTCCCTCTCTTCCATGTGAAGCACAGCTACACTTTGCGTAACGAGCAACTCGGCACTTCCGAAGCCCCACTCCGAGGACGTGGCTGTGACTTCATCTTGACATCAAGACGTTGGCGCTTCCGTCCAAGTGAACGCACCCAGCGAAGCTGCGATCATGTCGTCCGCATCCGAGGCTGTCGGGCAGGCCGAGCCGCAATCGCAATATACCGAAGCGCTCGAGCTCGACGAAGCGCGTCTTCAAGCCGCCACCTCTTCCGATCAGGGCGACATCTTTGTCATCGAATGGCTTTCGAAAGCTGAGCAAGCTCTCATCAAGGCCGACGTCGATACGATCAAATCCAGTCAGAGCAGCTTCGAAGCCGCGATACTCAAACTCGCTTGTCCAAGCGTCACCTTTGGCAAGAGCGACGACAATGCAATCATCGTAGCTCCCAACGCCGCTATCCCACGTCCAGGCAGGCCCGCTCGACGTCTTCTCGCTCGCTGCATCCTCGTGCTCTTTCGTCGCATCGACTCGCGCTCCCTTTTCGATGTCCTCCAGAACCTCGTACGAGTCGCTGGTGAAGATGCCAAAGGCAAGACGGCCGAACGCGAGGTGCGCGTCGCTGCTCTCTATATCCTCGGCGAGGTCTTTGGCTCCTTGGGCCAGCAGATCATGTCGCTCTTCAACGACATTATCAGTCTCACCCAAAAGGTGTTCAAACAGTCGAGCCACCCCGTCATTCTCCGCTACCACGCACTGTTGGCGCTCCAAAAGACGCTTAACGTCGCCGGCAAGAGCTTGGGCGATCAGGTGGGCAAGGACCTCATCAAAGCGCTTCGTCAGGGCCTTTCGGATCGTGCAGGCGCTGTTGTACGTGGATGTGCAGATTGCATCCTTGCCATCGTCCACCATGCTCAACTCATTACTACACGCAACGAGGTCGAGAATCTCGTCTCGCCCGCCCTCAAGGCCATCGAGTCCGCCGATTTTGTCACCAAGCGCGCCCTCAGTCGCATGCTAGCAGGCCTTCTCGCTTCCACCCAAATTGAACAGGCCCCACCCGACCCAGCTCCTACCAAAAAGACGAGCAAGAAGAAGAAGGAAGGCGCTGCAGACGATGATTCAGATGACGATGATACCACCCCTTCGGCGGCAGCTGCTGCTGCGAGTGCTCCCCGCGCCATGATGACACCCGTCGGCATGCTCGATCAGCTTTCGTTGCCCTTCCTGCGCAGTTCGACCGGCCGCAAAGCGCGAGCTGCCCTTCTCGACGTCTATGCGTCGCTCTTCGAGACGCTTGGCTCTGCTTGGGTCAACACCAACTATGCCGCCATCCTCAAACATCTCATCGACGATCTCCCCAACCACTCTCGCGGTTCGTCCCTCACGCGTGCCGATGTGCTCAACGTCCGCACCGGTGTCTCGCTCATCCTGCGCAAACTCGTCGGAGAGCGCATGCTCGGTGAACAGGCGCAGGTGCTGGCCATCCAGGAAATCTGCGTCGGCTGCCTGAAAAAGTGGCCCGCAGTGATGCCCGAGCAACAGCCGCCTTCCAAAACCACACTGTCGCTTGCTCTCGCCGAGATTTCGGGTCTGCTTGTTCAGCTCGGAAGCGTGCCTCCACAGGTCCTAGATGCTGCCTACGACCCGCTCATCCGTTGTCTTGCCCATCCAAGCCACTCGGTGCAAGTTCAGGCCTCGTGGTGTCTCAAAACATTATGCCAGGTGTCGCCAGTCCATCTCTCGCCCACACTGGCTGCCGTTCTCGAGCTGCTCAATCGAGATCTCACCACGCTCGCCAACGGCGGTGGCTCGATCGCCATCACTCAGCTCTCGAAGCGCGCCAACGGACACGCCAAGGGTCTTGCTGCCCTCATCAGTGTCATTCCGCAACGACCTCTGTACACTTCATTTGCCATCAGCTCCAAGGTGCTCTCGCTCGCCATTCAACTGCTCAAAAACAGTGGCAACCACGATCTCAGTGTCTCAACCGTCGAAATCTCGGTCGCCTGGACGCTCGTCGGCTCCCTCACGTCGCTCGGTCCCAACTTTGTGCGCCTCCATCTCCCGCAGCTGCTCATCCTCTGGCGCAACTCGCTTCCCAAACCTACTTCCAAGGACACTGCACCCGGCCCCTCAACCCGCTCCGATGCTGAATGGGGCTTCCTTCTGCACGTGCGAAAATGCACGCTCACCTCGATCTTCGCTTTCCTCCTTCACAACGGCTCGAGCCTCGTCACCCTCGACACCGCACGCAGGCTCGTGGCGCTGCTCAGCAACACACTCGCCTTCGTCGATGGCTTTGCCGCTCAAAATCCGCACCTCTTGCAGGAGTACACGCCAGGCGCTGACCGCAGCACACTCTCGCTCCTCGATCGAGAGTTTCTCCTGCGCCGCCGACTCCTGCAGTGCTTGACCGTCTTGGCTCAGAACCCGGCCATCGAGCCGATGCAGGCCGGTCTGATCAAGACCACCATCCAAACGTTCGCCGACCCAGATCGTTACATTGGCAGTTCAGCTCAGGCGGCCATAGCGGCAAGTGCCGGTAACTTCACCAGCGTGTGGGAGATGGCCGATGGCTATGCATTTGGCGTAACGAGTTTGCAGCGCGATGCCGAGACCTTTGTTTCCGACCCTGTCGGTGGTCTTGCCGCCTCCGGTGCTATTGCTCGCCGGATTTGCTCAATCGGGACCTGGTCGAAACGCAGCTCGACGCACTCCAAAGACGTCCTGTGCTCGGTGCCGCTGAACATGACGAGCTCTTCCTCTACTCGACGGCAGGGAGCTCAGCGTCCAATCGGGCTTCACAGGACTCGAGCGCCTCTGGCAACACTGCAAAACCTCCAGAGTCGGCTACCTTGTCCCCACCTGCCGCGACCGGCGTTGTCGACGCGGGCATCCAGCTGTTCACCGCTCTCTTCCCGTACCAGGAGCGAGACATCCAGGTGGCTGCCATCGAGGCGATGCTGGCGCACACCAGGAGCACCAAGCTCGACAGGAACCCCGGCCGCAAGCAGGCCATTCAGGTCAATGTGGTCGTCGCCATCCTTGGCGCGCTCAGGGTGGCAGTGCAAGGTGGAACGGGCGCTAACGGCCAGCGTCCAAGCGGATTCAACAACGATCGCCTCAGCTCCGCCGTCAAAGATTTGTTGCAGGACGCGCTCCTCCAAGCCGACCCTGCGCTGCGCGCCGCCGCCAGCGAAGCCTACGGAAAGCTTGCGGCCGTGGCCGGGTCGCAGGCGTTGTCCAGCCAGGTGCAGTTCCTCGTTGATCAGATCGTCGGCAATCGCGATCCGGATGCACGTGCTGGCTGCGCACTCGCCTTCGGTGCCGTGTACAAAGAGGTGGGTGGCCTGGCCGCTGGTCCATTGACCAAGACCATCGTCAATGTGCTCATGTCGCTTTCCAACGATCCGCATCCGACGGTGCACTACAATGCCTTGGAAGCGCTCCACGTCGTCATTGATTCGGCCAGCTTGAGCTACAGTCCCTACGTCGCTAGTACTCTGGGTATGCTCGTCAAGCTGTACATGCTCGACACGCACGAGCCCGAAGGTGGCAGTGCAGGATCGGTCAACCTGCGCGCCGACCTGCCTGCCCACCAGGCCGTTTGCCGCGTCGTCAACGCTCTGATCGGTGTGCTGGGTCCCGATCTGCAAGAGTCGGCGCGTGTTCGCAGCCTCATCCACTGCTTGCTCTACGAATTCTCCCGCGAGACTGACCCTGGTGTCATCGTAGAATCGACCAAGGCGCTGCAGCATTTCGGCCTCTTTGCCGCCCAGTATGTCGATGTGACAGCCTGGATCGCACAACTTCGCAAGCAGCTCACGAGCAAGCAGCGCACGCTCAAGCTCGCCGCCACCAACGCCTTCTATCAGCTTGTGCAGCGCGAGGCGCTGGCCATGAGCCGGATCGGCGGCGACCAGCTCGTGGAAGAGTTCTTTGCCCAGCTCGACGAGGATCCCAAGCTGGATGGCGCTCGCGAGGTTATCCTCAGCTGGCTGCAAAAGACGGCCGATCTGGCGCCGAGTGGCTGGATCGACTTGTGCCAACGCATCATGTCGTCTGTGCCCAATCGCAATACGGCCGATGCAGCTGCCAAGAGCAAGGAGGCGCTTCCTAGCCTCGCCACTATGCTACAGGACGAGGAGGCGGCGGCCATCGACCTCGGCAACGATACCAATACGGTGAAACTCAACGCTACGGGCGGCAGTCGATGGCGAACCCAGCTGTTTGCGCTGCGCTGCTTGCACCAGGTGTTTGTGACCGTGCGTCAGGCTGGCAAGCTCGAGCACTTCAGTACGCCGCCTGGAGCAGGTGACAAGGGACAGGCGTCCTCGCAGCGTAGACTGCTCATGAGCAATCGCGTCGTCGATCTCATCCGCATGGCATTTAGCGCTAGCACCTCAGCCAACATTGAGATCCGCCTCGAGGGACTTGTGGTGCTGCGCGACGTGATCGAGTCGTTCCGGCTCGCGCGCGACCCAGACTTTGAAGAGGCATTGCTTTTGGAACAACATCAAGCACCTATCGCTGCCGCCTTGACGCCTGCCTTCTTGGCCGACTCGACGCCCGAGGTGCTGGCCTCGGCCGTGCAGGTGTGCGCGATCTTTGTTTCTTCTGGTGTGATCAAGGAGGTGAGCCGCATGGGTCGAATCCTCAAGCAGCTTGTTTCTGCGCTTGATAGCTGCATGCAGCCCAGCATGACCCAGCTCGGTGACGTCAAGGATCTTTCGCAGAACGCCAATGCCATGCTCAAGATCGCCGTCTTTACTGCTTGGGCTGAGCTACAGACGGCCAGCGCTACGCAAAAGTACCTCGAAGATGTGGTCAAGCCGCATGTTGCGCGCATCGTTCCTTACTGGATCGCATGTTTGCGCGAGTATGCCAAGATTCGCTCGGATCCGGAGATGGATGCAGGTGGAGCACCTGGTGGTCCAGGACCTTCGATCAATGCTAGTCTCGACTCGCAGTATGCTGGGCTGGCGCGCGAGGTGGTGCTGCCGTACCACGAACGCTCGTGGTACACTATCCTGCAGGCGGTGACGGGTCTGTTGCACGACAGCGATCCGCGTGCGCTCGCAGCGATGGACGGAGAAACTGCGCCTGCTACGGTGGGCTCGAATGCGACCGCGCCCAAGACGCGAAGCGAGCCGTGCCTGTTCTTTTTTGTCCTGTACGGTTTGGCGTTCGAGGCCCTGGCGACGCGCTCATCGAGCAGCGTCGAGTCGGTGCAAGAGGGCAAGGTGATGCGCATCTCCCTGCGCGCCATGACAGCGCTCAGCAAGCCGGAGGTAGCGGGCTCGGCGTTGTTGCAGAACACGCTGTTTTCGGAGCTGTGCAATCTGTGGTACCGTCTGGTGATGACCGAGCCTCTAGCGGTGCAGGTTTCGGTGCTCGAGACGATTGGTGGCATGGCTGCATCGTACGGAAAGCTGCTGCTTTCGGTTGATGATGAAGCTGCTGCGCAAGCTGGGAAGCTGTCGAACGAGGCCAAGCTAAGTCAGTGTTTGCGCGTCGTTGTTTGCGTGCTGCAGAATGTGCGGACCACTCGTGGGTCGGTGGAGGAGAAGAGCGCGCTGCTGCGAGTCGCGTACTCTGCGTACATTGGTATTGCTGGTCTGTACCCGAAGACGCTGCAGGAAGATCTGTTTGCAGTAGGCTTCTACACTTATGCAGAGATGCTCAAGGACGAGACTTCGGAGCAAGATCTGGTCGGTCCGTCGCTGGGATCGCTCAAGGACCTCTGCGAGCGCTCGGCCAAGTCTTTCAAGCCCAACAGCGATGTTCTGCAACGCGTAATTCACGGCTTCCTGTCACAGGCTCTTCAGCACGTCGACGATCTGCGCACGCGTGCGGGACGTATCGCGTTCAACAAGACGAAAAACAGTCTGCTGGCGGTGGTGGTGGTGCTCACATCGATCCCGGTCAACGTCAAAGTGTCGCAGGCGGTGGCGGAGCATGCGTGCTACTTGATTGTGCAGAAGGTCTTGCAATTTGAGGAGGAGGTGGAGCAGTGGAAGCAGACGAGTCAGGCCAAGGGCGGGGATGTGCAGCCGCTGGGTGAGGGTGTGGAAGAAGTTGGGTTGACAGCTGTCAACTGCGCGCGAACGGTGGTGCTCGCTTCGTCAAGGGGGAACGCGGCGCTGCTGTACTGCGTGGGACAGCTGTTGCCCGGTCTCATCGAGTTTGTTTGTTGCGCTGGACCGTTGGTCGCCTCCTCGAGCCCTCGGGCCGGTGCGAGGCCATTGACAGCGCTGCGCAGCGCACTCGAAGACGTGATCAAGACATTCGCTGGTTTAGTGGCGGTGCTTCCCAACGAAGGAGAGTTCCGCGCTCAGGCGCTGGCAATCATCTTGCCTACCCTGCTGGTGCTGCTTTCCCCATCCAGCGTCACAGAGCTGCATACTTTTACGGTCAGGCAGCTGATCACGCTGGCCGGACAGCACGCAGCCGCGTTCAAGGAGGCGACGGCTGCGTTGCATGCAGAGCGAAGGGCGGTTTTAGAGAACGCTATTCGCGCGCAGTTGGGTCAATCTGCTGCGGTTTCGGGAGGTGGACCGGCAGCGGGGACGGCGCCAAAGCAGGCGGCTAGCTCGATTGCGCTCAAGTCTTTTGGTAGTTAGTCTCAGAGCGGCGGGCGAGGTTGATGTTCATAGACACAAATGCAAGCATGTTGATGTGATGTCAAGTGTGGATTGTGCAGGGTGTGAGCTTAGAAGAGGCGGAAATTTGCCATTTGCTGTTCGTCGTTTTGCTCGGGTGCTGTCTCCGTTGTTGACGCAGCTGTCTCTGGTTCTGAGAGTTGTGGTGCCTCTTCTTCATCCACCTTCTCCGTGTCCGGCTCCGGCTGCTTTGCCTCGCTCTTAGCGACCAGACTCGCCGCAATCCTGCCCTGATCCCCCCGTTCAGACTGTCCCGCCTTCTTCTCGTTCGCCGCCTGAGCGACCGACTGCAGATTCATCTTCTTGTACCTCTCGTAATCCTTAACCACACTGATAGCCGCCGAGTTCTTGACCACCTCGACGACGATCCAGTAATCGGGCGCGGTCAAGTTGGCATTGTGAATCCTCTTCCCCTCAGCGTCGGTAGGGATAGCAGCGGCGATGGTCTGGATCACGTCGTTGCGCTTAAGCTTGCTATGAGATCGGATGCGCGAGTCGATTTTGAACGTCTTGCCCTCTTCCGGGTTGGTCGAGAAGAATGGAGGTAGGATTTTGTGCGCGAGACTGGTGAGGTCGGCTGCGTTGGCTGCGCATGTGGTTGTTACTGGCGTGAGGCGCTGGACGAACCGCGAGCGTGGTTCGCCGGATAGTTCGACGTCGGAGAGGATGGTGTAGACGAGACGGTATGGGTCGAAGGGGGGAGATACCGAGATGAAGAGGAAGCATTCTGTGTCTGTTTCGACGTTGCGGAAGCGTGGTGCGGGACCGGAGTTGCCCTTCTTTGAGTTAGGGCCTCGTGAACGTTCGGATGACTTGATGTCTTTGAGTTCTGCTGCGATCTGTGCTGCGATGTCGTCATCCCCTTCTGCGACCTCCTTCGGTGTTTCTTCTTGCTTCTCCACTTCCTCTTGAACCGGTTGAGGTGGCTGCTCAGCAGTTTCAGCGACAGCACCATTCCTGAGAGCATCCATATCCTCTTCATCTACGACAGCCGCGATAGCATCCTTCTTCTCCTCCACCTCTGGTAACGGTTGTGGTGCGACACCGGGGTAGATACGATCAGCTACCTCATTGAGCAAGTCGATAAACTGCAGCGCAGCTTTGCGTTCCTTGCTCTGCACGCAAGTGGCAAAGATTCCCGGGCCGGAGATGTTTCGCGAAGGAAGACGATAGACCTGGTTGTAGGCAGGTTTGGAGCGCTTGAAGGCAGAAGTCGAGTCGACGGGGGCATCGCGGTTGAAGTCGGGACCGGAGCGCTTGCGTTTTGACGGCATCTTTATGGTGCAATGCGATATGAAAGAAGCGTAAGGGGTGTTAGGAAGAAGTTGGGTAGGAAGGTGAAGAGGGGAAGGGAAGAGTTGCGTGAATTCGCAAAATTTGGTGTCGCGGAAGTCGGAAGTCGGTTCTGTGCTGCGCTGCCGAGAAAAAGTCCAAAGTGTGGAGGAACAAGACGATCAGACCCTTGACAATTCTTCCAACTTCTCTCACACGACACTCTGCTCCTCCATTCTTGGACTCATCGAACACCGGACGAAGGAGTATACAGCGACGATGAACCTCAATCAGTCAAGAGACGACCCGCACGGCGTTCAGCGGCTCCTCGATATTCTACGCCGACAGCAAGACGCCAGCTCGACTTCCTCCTCTTCTGCCCCTTCAACATCTGCACCATCTACGTCTGCACCCTCGACGTCGACACAACCATACCCACCAAATCCGTTTTCACAATCATACCCAGCGACTGAATCAACTGATTCCTTAACGTCCGCGGTCGATCCCCAAGCTGAGGCAGCCCAACGTAGACGCACCTACAACACGACTTCCTCCAAGTACGACATCTCCACTGTTGCAGATGAACCCTTCGATCCCTACTCCTTCAATCCATTTAGCGCGTCCAACCCCGTCCTCACTCAACCTACTCCGTCCCCATCTCCACCCAAACCAGCAACAGCATCACCTTCCAAACCAAAACCACGCGACCTCGCCTCCCTCTCATTCGCAGACGCACTGCCCATCCTCTCCACCCTGTCTACAGACAAATCGCTTCTTCGCCGCCTACGCACACTCCGCACCCAGCAACACGACCTCGAAAAGCGACTCGTGAAAGAGTACAGACAGTTTGCGGCGATAGCAGATAAGCAGTATCCGAACGTCAAGGTGAGGAAGGAGCAAGATGAGAAACGCAGAATGGCGATTCTGAAACAGTGGGACGAGTGCGTTACCGAGCAACAGGAGGAGCTGAATAGGGCGGGTGTTCCAGGTGTGAAGGTTTCGAAGGATAAGAGGGAGACAGAGAAGCAGAGGAAGGTGCTCAGTGTGTTGGTGGAGATGATGGATGATGAAGGTGCTGGGGAGTAGGCGAAGTCGAATGCGACAAGTCACGAATCACACACCTAGCGCTGTTACAGGCTTGAATCGAGATGGCAAAACTTTGTTTGCATTGATCTGGTTTCTATCTTTCCTTTCAAAGTCATCGAACCCATCGAGTGTGTGATTGTCTACTTGTCCGCTTCGTCCCTGATCGCATTGAACAACACCTCCTCCGAAGTGCGCAACACCTTTGTCGGTGTGTTCAACGACGACATGAGATAAACCACGTTTCCCAACGGTCTAGCATGAATGTTGTACGGCAACCCTTGCTTCTCTTCACCTCCCGCCACTGCCACAGGGACAGTCGGATGACCCTGTGCTGAGCTCTCTCCATACCTTAACTTCTTGAGCAGCTCCACAGAAGTAGTGCTCGTATATCCTCCTGCACCACCCGCATCTTTCAGCGCGACCTTGAGCACGCATCCCATCGCAATGGCGTGGTCAACATTCGGCAACTCAGCCAACCTCTGCACCGCCGATTTGGACCAGAACGACCACACTCCCTCCTTTTCGGCAAACCAATCCGATCGACAGCTCTCCCACTCTTCCGACACCCTAAGCTCTCCAATCGCTTTCAACGTCTCGAGAGCCACCGCGCATCCGATGGGGTGCGCTGTGTAGCTGTGTCCATGCAGCAAGGCGTCGACCTTGCTATCGGTTTGATTGAACACTTTGAAAATCGACTTTGACGCGAGGGTTACGGACATGGGCACCATTCCTCCGGTGAGGATCTTGGCGAGCACGGAGATGTCCGGTGTCACGCCGAGCACTGTCGCGGGAGTGCAGGGGCCAAGACGGTAGAGACCGGCGAAGACTTCGTCGTAAATTACGGGGATGCCGCGCCATTCGCCCTCCGCTGCCGGTGAGGTCGCGGAAGAGGTGGTAGGTGGGGTAAGAGGCGCGTCGGTGAGCGAGAACAGATCCTCGCTTTCTCGGCATACGTCCACCAAGACTCGTTGGAACAAGGGGTCGACAAAGATCATCCCTCCCGCACCCATCACCAGCGGCTCCATGACCAATGCTCCGAACTTTCGACCTTGCTGGACTGTCAGCTGTTGCAGCTGATCCCGGATCGATTTTCGGTAGAATTCGACGAGCGGGTTGTCGTTGCGCAGGCGCGCTTCTACGTCGTACACCTCCTGCGTCGATGAATAGGACTGTTCGAAGATCTTGCCCTCTTTGCCGGTGGGCGTGGAAAGCTGCTCTGAGACGTGTCGATCGCGCATCCTATCAGCAAGATCCTTATCACCCACACAGAGACTAACCGTGACCTCTCCACCCGCGCGCACCTCAACCGTCGGAGGATCGAACCAGAACCCTCTCCCACGGTACCAGTGCACGGCCTCGCTATACACCGACGGCTCACACGCGTCCATGGCCCCAATCGTGTCTCCATGGTAGCTGCCCTTAAGACCCAACACCTCCCACTCCTGTTTAGGTTTGCCCGCTCGATAACCCGCCTGTTGACCTGGTTTGGCCTTGTCCGCTGCCTTTTGCGACGATGAGCGCTGCGTCGAATAGCGCAAGATCGACGATTGGAGCGCCATCTTGAGTGCTACCTCCATACCTGTGCTTCCGTCGTCCGAAAAGAAAACGCGATCCGCCCAGCCGTACCCTGGGTTGGTTGCTAGCGATGGCTCCACCGACTGCGACTGTGGCTGCTTACCCGTCAACAGCTCAGCCAGCAGCAGCGCAGGCTCGTGCGTACCGTTGGGGAAAAGTACATGACCGTACCTTCCCGCCGCGTGAGCAGCTGCGGTGGCCAAACGCTGTGGAGCATGTCCCAGACACTGCGTCCACCAGCTTGCACTGCCGTCGAACACTGGTTGTAGCAGACTGTTGCTCTTCACCGCGTCAGTCACAGCCGAAGGCGAACGCTGATCGAGCATGCTGAAGAAATCACCGTGGGCGCTGTCGATGACGTTTACCTCTTGGCTGGTGCGCGTCAGTTGGTGCTGGGTGAACGGCCACCAGCAGGTGTCTCGCGTGCGTTGGGCCATGGTTGAGAGGTCGGAAATGCGTTGGGCGTGTTTGGCGCGCAGGTGGCGGACGACGTTGTACACACCCCCTTCTGTGTGTTCGGCGGAGGAGGTCGGGTCAGGATGACCGTAGACGAGGCCTTGGTAGAAGTGCATCATCGCCGCTTTGTCCGCAGTGCTATCGATCGCCTTGGTGGGTGGGGGGCCATAAACATTCTCAGCGTTGGGTCCGCCGAGACCAAATACGGGAATCCCATGCTCTTCAGCAAAGAACCGACGCAGATACTCTACGTTGCCATATCGTGGTGAGGGAAACAGCAGCACCGCTTCCACGTTGTATCCCGCCAGTAGGAGCGATTCGAACGAGGACCTGGTGGTGCTGATGCCACCGAGCTCAGCGGAGCCGATGAGGATGGTCGGGAGACGTAAAGGGCGCAACAGATGCGATTGAGACAGCCCAGATGGACCTGGTGAATGCACGCCTCCGGCGGTCTCGACGTACGCCACCGCCGCTTGATTCTCGGACGCGGCAGCAGCATGGATCCAATCCCCTACATCACGGACAATCTCTTCGTCGCTCGGAGGCTGCGGTTCCTGCCCCACCTCTCTTTCCGCCAGCTTGGTCCTTCGCTCCAACTCGACAGCCAAATGCGGGCTCACCGGCTCGCTGAATCGGTAGAGCGTCTTGTACTGTGTGTTGGAAGCGTAGCGCGAGATGTGCGTATCGTCTGCATCGTCCAATGCGCCGGTGGAGACGGATTTGAGGTAGTGCACTCGCTCGCCTAGCCCGCGTTTGGAGGCAGAGAATACGTCCGACGGCGGTGTGACTTCGGTGGAAGAGAGTGGGAGGGCGGAGGAGGCGAGACAGAGTGCGGTGGTGAAGATGGTCTTGCCCACGTCGGTGTTGGCGCCAAACACCTGGTGCACTCGGAGATGTGGGTAGAGGTGCGCCATGGTCGTCGTCCGTGCGCACTACCAGAGGTTGATCGTGAGCAGCTGGTGTGAGTGACGCCGTCGTCCTGAAGCGTGGAGTATTATATGAGCCAGTATAGAAGGTGAGAGTCGCAATGGTGATGTTGGTGGTGATGAAGCTGATGATGGCCGGATGAGTCGAACGACAAGATGGTTCTACTGTAGAAGGAGTTGAGTCGCTTCCCCAACAATGCAAGCGTGCTCACGATCTCTATGCATGCTCGATCTTCTCGCGTTCTTCTTCGCAGCGAAAGGCGGCAAGCGCGGCAAATTCCACTTTTATCTTTAATTTTGACTCTCGGATCAACCGGCTTTTGCTTTTCCGATCGCCTCTTTGATATGCGTGAAGCTGCAGGAAGCGTAACGCGGATCCACTCACCCAAACAGCGGACCTGTCGAACAACGCCGAAGATCTCAGCATGACTCAACTAAGCAGCTCATATCTCACACGACTGCTCCTGCTCCCCATCACAGACATCGTTGGGGTAAATATTTACAAACGAAATTGAAAATTGGGAACGAATGTCCTTCAAATGGATCTACAGTAGTATACTTTTTGTGAGAAAGCAGCAAAAATTATGACACAAGAAACAAAAGTCAATCGACGAGCTGGTTCAACAGACTGCCATGGGATCAGGGCAAGATCAACGACGCCGATGCAGATCCAACACCGCCGCTCACCGGTCGGCATGGAAGCATCGTGTTGAACCGAGACGAGGGAGCGAGCATCGCGCGCAACTTCGACCCACCGTGAGCGTGGTGCGTCTTTGCAACAGCGCGTCTCGCAACCTCGAACATGTCTTGCCCCATGTTCTCCTTGTCAGCCGTCGAGGCGCGAGCAGGCGCCGCTTGTGAAACGGACACAAGCAATCGGGCTGCGGCAGGAGCTTGACGAATCGAAACAGTAGCAAAGCCGTCTTCATCTACTGCTATGGAAGCAAAGCGATCAGCAGCCAGACGCACAGCTCTTTGCAGCCCGATGGCAGTGACTTGCTCTCTGCCGAGCAGCGAAAGCAGCTGCAGGCAGTCGTCGTCCGAAGCGATCGAAACCTTGATCTTGGCGGCACCGTTGCGATGGTGGATCCATTCGTGCAACGCCTCCAGAGGGTCGTTGCAACACGGCTTGCTCTTGACCGCGTCTCGATCGTCATCTTCATGGCCAGGACTATCCTGTCGAGCCACAGCATCAGCCTTGCCATCTTGATCGCGATCCATATCAGGATCACGAGGCTCGGCTGCCGCCCTGGGCCGCGCTGGCAGAAAACCGAGACCAGGTGTGGTGCACGCGGTGACTCGACGGATCGAGATGGTCTGATCCGGAGCAGCGTGCGGATCTGGCGTCCACGAGATGCTGTGAGTTAGAGTGGGAGCAGTTCGGCGTCGTCGACCTCGAGTATGTTCGTCGTCGTCACGATCCCTGTCAGACGCCGACAATGGAAAGGAGAAGGAAGGTTTGGTGACGCCACCCTCAATGTTGACGCCCCAATGGCCGTTCTCGTTCTCTCGTCGACGTTCGACAGGAGCCTCGACATGACTGGCATTGTGATCGTGGCGAACACCTTGAGCGCGGTGAGGACCTCGTTGGCAGGCACTCAACGTATGCGACCAGTTGCCCCAAAATCCCGCAGAGACACTGCCAAAGATCTCGAATTCGACCTTGGCACCGCGAGCTGCATCGCGCGATACCGCCACGGCCCAATCCGAGGTGCGATCTTGTCCATAGATGAAAGCCAGGTCGTCGATACCGATCGCTTCGATTCGACCGTACGTCTCGTACATCCACTTGTGATGAGCTTTGATGTACGCCTTGAGCACGCCAAGGTACTTGAGTCGAGTACGCTCGGTGGGATCGCGCGGGATGAGGATGGCACCATCGCCACCAGAGCTTTCGAAACCGATCTTGACACTGGCAGGAGTGCCAGGAATCGAGGTGCCTGCTTCCAGACCGAAACAGCGGTAGTTGGACGACATGCGTGGACCCATATCGAACAACTTGGGCGCCTCTTGATCGACAGAAAGCGGCATGGGAGGGTAAGGGCCCTCGGGAGGCGTGCTGGACCTGAGCTTTCTTTGCGAAAGGGTGGGGGAGCCCTTCTTTGCTGCAGATGGAAGCAGCGAGTCGGAAGCAGCAGACCTCGACATCGGTACTGACGCCAAAGATGGGCTCATGTTGGGTGATGCCAATGAAGATCTGCGTGACGATTCAGCTGGATCTGCAATGACATGCACTGGATCGTCCATGTCCATCTTTGCTGACGTTGCGCCTACTGAGTCCCGGCGCATTCGCTCGCGAGAGAGGGAACGATCGGACCGACGAGCCAGAGGGATGCTGGCGGCATCAGACAGGCGTCCAGGACCATCGATGGCATTATAGAGGACAATGAACGAGCCGTCGCGAACGTAGCCGACGTCGCCCAGACGGAGCGGCGATGGATTCCACAGCGGATAGCCTTCGCCTCCAGTGTACAAGCACGCTGCGTAGATCTCGGCAAAGCTGGGCATAAGTCCGTCGGTGATCTACAGATGGCGAAAGACGATGCGCCTTGCCTGAGATAGAGCTGGAAAACTGAATATACACCCCTTACAGCGGTGGGCGCTGAGAACGGTGTGGATAGAGCGTCCGTACGAGTTGATATGACTTTTTTTGGAGTTTTCTCGATGTCAACAAAACAAGGCGAAAGGAGGGGAAAAAAAAAACAAAACAAAACAAAAAACAAAACAAAAAAACAATGAGGCCTCAAGCCGAAAGAGGCAGGCAGAGGAACTCAGCGGATGGACGATAAAAAGCGCGGAGACAGGAGGCTAGAACAACGTCGGGTGACCACGTCCAACGTCTCTATTGCTTTCGTCTAGCGAAAACGGTGCCTGCCTGTCTCCGCGAAAGAAACGGCGTAGAGGATGGGATAGGATGATGATGATGATATTTAGGATTGTAAGGATGGAGAGGTAAGGTGTTATAGGGACGATGAGAGGTAAGAGGTGGCGGTGGCGGTGGTGAGGAAGGAGGAAAGGCGGGTCGAGCGGAAGGTAAAAAGGTTGACGTTCGTTCTGACGAAGCTGCGCAGTTGACGATGCAGTGCTGCCAAATGCAACGACGAGCACAATGCCGAAAAGCGGGATGCAATTCAACAAAGGGCCTTCGAACACGAACGCCGAAGTGAACTCGACGCTGTTTCTCTACTACGGCCCTTGTTTGTGACAGGGACAAGTGCGACTGGAAAGGATTAGCTCGACGGCCTCTCGATCGGAGTGCGTCCGCTGCAAGAGAGAGAGTGACGATAGTTCTACGCCACACTGCAGCTGCGGCGGCTCGAGCAGAGAACAATGCGCTTCTAATGCGTGTGACTTGCAAGCGAAGCAAATCGCAATCTCGACCGAAGTGGGTTTAGCAGAGCTGAACCTGAAAAAAGGGGGTTTTTTTTAAAAAATAAAAATAAACTAGTCGAGTTGGGTTAATATGCAGCGCGGCCCCAAGTGTTGTTCTTTTCTTCAATGACGCGTTGTTGTGCTGCAGTGCCTTGAGTGGAGAGTGTTGGTCTCGGAGAATTCTTATTCTTTTCTTTGTTTTAGGATTTTTTTTTCTCTTTGGGTTTTTGCTCGATTTAGGGGTGCGAAAGTTGAAAAGGCTGAGTTCTTCTGGATCGCGGTTTAGCACGCGATCGCAATGCCTTCTGATATCGACAAGTTAGGAGGCGGTATGGATCGACGAGGGGCGAGAGAGAAGCGTGAGGCGAGGCGAAAAGGACGGTCGGCTGAACGGCGAGTTACAGAGCGACTTTTAGGGTGCAGCCGTCTTGTGTCCAGTCTGTATTGTGGAAGTTGGAAGCGTCGCAGTGAGGGAAGGGGTTCGGTGGGCCCGACAATGATGATTTGATGAGGATGCAGGTACAAACGGAGCAGTGTATGAGGATAGCGTAAAGTCTCTGCAGCCAGAGGTAAGGACTGGCTCTATTGCAAAAAGTCGACGAAGCAAGGACGATGTAAAAAGACGATGGTATTCGAGGTCGAAGTCCAAGGTTGATGCTAGCTCTTTATATCTCTTTGCAGTGCATTAATGTGGCAGCCTTGGTCACGATCACTGTGGCAAATGACAGAAGAGGACACGTATGCTGATTGGATGCCCGGTGTCTTCAGTGCGGCTCACGATTGCTTCTTCCGCCTCGATCTTGCCGGAGTGACAAATGCAGCAATCAGCCGGTGCTTGTCGTCGTGTATACTACCGTGGTCACGCTGCTCTGATGCCTTGGTCTCGCATGAGATCGGTCTCCATGAGCTCGACTTTTTCGTGCATACACCTGCATGAGAGCTACAACTTTCCGTGTCCGAGGAGCAAACGAGGGCTTTTGCGACGAGACGCGCAAAATGCCTTGCCGTCGGAAGTGTTCCGACCGCTTATGAGCTCGTCACGACCGAGCTGAACAATTATTCTCTCTCTGTTTATCTGGCTCAGACTTAGTGTGGGGAAGCAACATTGCCGCGGAATATCGCGGTCTCGTTGAAGAACGCATCATGCCAAGCCTTCTTTTCTCAAAGCTTTGTTCAAAAATAGGCTTTCAAAGGTTCTGACAAATGCAGCTGCTTTGCTTGGACACGACCACACGCCGAGCCGAGTGTTCCGGCTCAGTTTGAGTTCATCTCTGTTGATCATTAGGTTTTCCTTCCCAACCAAGCCTCCTTTGAACCTTGAATCTCTTGATCTGCATCTCGTTCGTCGTCATTCTCGGCCATTGTGCATCCACTTGTACGTCAGGCTGTGCTCCTCTTCGAGCAGGCTCAACCTCGCGGATGCCTCTCTGCAGGGCCATGTCGATGACTATGGATAAATCTGCAAAGCTGCGAAGCCGGCATGTTCTCATCGCCCCTCTCATTCATAGGTTACTAGCTAATCCAACAGCGTCGAGTCACTTTCCCAGCATTCGCGCTTTTAGCGCACGACTTTCCACCTTTCGTGTGTGGACTAGTTTAAGCAGTGCAACTCAATCGTGAGAAGTAATTTTTACAAAGATTCCTCCCTCTCTTTACCTCTCTGCTCACGTCACGCCCGATCGAGACGGAATCGCTGCCCACCGCTCCAATCTATCGGAAGAGCCGATGCAGGCTATGGCACAATCGCAGTTTGGTGACAGGAGCTGTTGTTCTGCAGCTGAGCCCAAAGTGGCGGTGATTGCGACAAAATTGCTGTGTTTGCTGTGCTGTTGTCCTCAATCAAGACGGCCGCTGCTGCCCCTTCTGCTCAGCATGGATCGAGCAAAAGTAATGCAACACTGCCCCGCTAACAGGATTCACCGCCACCACACTGTTCCCCAACCGCTTGTGGCACTTGGGACACGTCCTCGATTCGCCCACCTTGACGCGTCTCGCCTGAAGCTTGCACAGCGTCTCTTCCACCTGCCAGTTGCGATTGGTGCGGATCTCGCGGATCACTTTGGCCTCGTGCTGCTTGCGTGTCAAATCTCGCAGATTAACATTGACGAACCCTGCAATTTGCGATAGAGATACCGAGGGTGGGAGCAAGTCGAGTGCGGATCGCAGGTCGATGCGTGCTGCGTGTCGTTCGATCAGTCCTAGCGCAGCGTCGAGCTGAGGTAAAGCAGTTGAAGGAGGCTCCAGGTAGATGCGCAGCAACGTCAAAAACACCTCTTGATCCGCCAACTGCTTCTGCTCGTGATCTACCAACAAGCTCTGCTGGTGATTCGAGCGTCGTCCCAGCGCCTGCTGTGGCTGGTCCTGGCCAGAGGTGAATGTCGGCTTGGACGCAGCTCGGAATCGCCACACGTCTCGACAGTACTCTTCCGCGCGTGTCGGATCTTGCAGCTTGCGCACATAGATGCTGAGTGCACCCTCGTGCTGACCCATTCTGCCCAGCAGCAAGGCTCTAGCTTCGAGCATGTCCCTGTCGTCGTCATCCGCAGGTAAGCGAACCAAAATCTGTTCCGGACGGTACTGCGTCGAGGTGCGCAAAAATGTGAGCAACTTCTGCATGAGCTGATCTCGCTCTGTTTGCAGCGTTGCGCGCCCTCCGTCGTCGGCTGCATCGTCATTGTCGTTTCGATCTTGTCCGCTCGCCCCAGACTGCAACTGCTCTCGAAGCTGAGCCGCGCGTCGAAGATACAGCCTAATAAGCTTGTCGTGCAGCTCTGGATCCGCCTCGCCCACGTTTTCGATAATGAACTCGAGGTAGACAGCGCACAGCGCCTTGTCGAACCGATTCAGGTCGTCGACAATTCGCAGCCGGGGCCACGATCCCACCTTGCCCGTATCCGCAGTAAACACCTCCATGCCCAGCTCGCTGTCCACCTCCAACAACCAGTGCGACGCCTCCAGAATAACATCGATAAACTCCGGCCCAAGATTCTGCAAATACTGAATCGTAGGTCTCATCTTTTCCTCTACATCCTCCTCGTCATCCGCAAACTGCTTGAGCAGACCCAACGCCTTGCTGTGCATCTCCTTTCCGCCATACAGCGCGATCAGCTCCGAAAACTTTTTCCGCTCCTTGAGCAGCTCTTCCACCTGCTCCACCTCGCACCAATTCTCGATACGACACAGCGGACCGATCAGCGCCGGCTTGGTCAACAGGAACGTCTTGAACAGCGCCGTATCCACCGTCTGGGCTACAGCGATGAGCTCGTCCTTGTCCATCTCGCCAAATGGCTTGTTCGGGAGAGAGAGCAGCCAGTGCGTGTCGCGCTTGATTTGCGACATGGCCATATGGTCCTTGGACTCGTGGTGCGAGCTGGATTCGAGGATCGGCTTAAAGATGCGTCGACGGTCCGCGAGGAACTTGCCCAGCGCGTCGAGGGCTTTGCGTGAAGACGATTCCGCAGCAGCAGGAGCACGGCTGTCTCGACTTGCGCCCGATCCGGTCGCCTTCATCTCTGGTGCATCGCGTGCGGTTCTAACGGACCGGATCGAACCTGTCTCAGCATGCTGGTCCACGTCGTTGGCGGCTGTCAAGGTGGTGGCTGTCCGACTCGGCTTAGGCTTCATCAAGCTCGCTTGGGAAGGGCTCGAACTCAAGCTGCTCGTAGCAGCGGGCTCACCGACGATGCTCTGCGGTCTTCGAGTTGGTAAGAAACCCCCGAGTCGACTCCTCGCTGTAGTCGTCGCAGAAGTCGCCAGAGTCGCATGGCTCGGAGTCGGGCTCGCATCGCCTGTTGCCTCTGATGGTGCCGCTCGCAGCTTGGCCGGCGTCTTACCGCCAAAGATGGGGAACCACTCCTCCTTACCACGGCTCAGCTCGCCGGCGACGTTCGACGGGTACAGCGCGATCACCTTGGCCGGATTCGTGTCGAGCTCCATGAACATCTCGATGGCCTCGTCGAACCGCTCGTCTGCGAATAGCGAGACCGCAAACAGACCCTGCACATGTGCCCTACGTTCATCCTTGTCCTCCAAGATAACATTATCGACACTATCCAGCAACCCAAACGCCTCTTCGAACTCGCCCTTTTCCACCAGCTCGTCAATCTGCCGCCCCCATCCTTGCATCTCTAGCTGCCAAATGGTGCTTCCCTCTCTTTCCAGCGTTGTACGGTCTGTCGGTGTGACGACGACATAGATCGGTGGTCTCTTGCCGCTCGACGGCGTCAAGAGTCGGACCTGCGGCGGTGACGAAGATGCTGAAGACCTGGTGGCGGAAGGTAACGCTGGAGATGCCGGTGGGAAGCACAACGTCTGAACGGCAAACAATGTCCCCACCGAGCGAATCTGCAGCACTGGATTGTTCGCGTTGGGCAACGAACTGTTTTTGAGCGACGGCACAGATCCGCTTGGCAGCACCGCAAACACATACGGCTTTGCGAAAGCCACTTCGAGCGGGCTAGCGCTCCACTCGACACCCTCACGCCGCGTAGGTCGGCCGTCCGCGCCAAGAAAGATGCCCGTACCATCCCTTACAAACAGCACCTCCCCACCATCGACATGCAGCACCGACATCTTGCCCTTGCTGCTCAGACCCATGTATCCTCCCAGACCACCCAACCCCCCGAGCGCCGCGCCAAAACCAGTCCCCGCACCACTGCTCGCGATGGGGATAGTCGTACTTGGATGCGCACCACCCGACGACGCATGCAAGCCTTCGCCGGTGACCGCATTGGTGGACAGATCGAAGTCCTCGACATGCCACGACGACAGACTGGGCGATGTGAGGTCCACCAAGGGGCCCGATGTCGAGTTGGCCGGCGGGTGAACGTGCGTCTCGCGACGAAGTGAAGCGCCGCCGCCGAGCCCGGACGAAGGATGAGTGTAGGAAACAGTCGACTCGGCAGCGAGCGGAATGGAGATAGTCCCATACTCGGTGGCATTGTATCCCATAAACAGCCTGGTCGGTGTAACGAACGCCAAGCTGCGAGGTGTGTGATGCAGCGACACTTCTCGAGTGTCCCAAAACTCGCCGTCGACCCATCTAAACACGAGCAATTTGCGCTTGACTCCCACAGCTAGAACGGTAACCAGCGTCATTACGCCACCTTGACCATCTGCATCCGCTGAAGCACCGCCAAAACGTGCGCCTTCCATCGCCTTTCTCCTCTCCTCTTCACGATACCTGGCTACAGCATCCATGCCCCTCATACTTGCCGCCTGCCAGTCTTTAGAAGGAATATCAAACACGCTCGATCGATTCCTCGCCGCTGTCGCTGTACCCGTGGTCCCCACACCAGCACCATTCTGATCGCCAATCGCACCCGGTCGAAACGCGCGCGAACTAATCGACGCATTCGGGTTGAACTTGCTCGATGCCCTTGCACCCAATGGTCCCGGTCCATAATCCGGAATCTGAGCAGCTACACGTTTCTGAATCGACGTATCCACTCCGAACGTAGTCGCTCCTTTGGTCTGCACCAGTTGTGAACGCAGGTCCAACGTCGACAAGTCATGAAGGGAGACATACCCGTCAGACAGTGATACTAGCAAATTGGCCTCCTTGATCACGCCGAGCTGATCAATAGATCGTTTTGAGAACTGTGCTGCTGTCTGTATTGGCGTCGCTGGGGCAACCTTGGCGTCTCTCACCGAGGAGCGAGAAGAAAGGATCGAGGCGGGCTTGGTCGGTGAGCCATGGAGCGAAGGAGATCGTTTGGATGGCGATGTAGAAGGTGAAGTCTCTGCTTGTTGAGATGGTTGGTCGGTTCTAAAAACATTGAGAGCGCCTGTGGATGTGCCGAGAAAGAGCTTGGCACCGTGAACGACGATGGCTTCCGGTTTGCTCTTGATGCCGGTTAGCAGCGGAGAGCTGTCGAAGGCGGTATGCATCTTTGGCTACCGCAGCGTGCAGCGCGCGACCTTGCCCTTTTGCAGCGGAACAAGCGATCACCGGTCGAGAGAAGAGCGCAGGATGACTGTTGTGTAGGTTGACGATGATGGTGTTGAAAGACGAAGGTTGGGGTGGTTGGAGCGAACGAATTCAAGGGGTGTTGCGCCGGGCAAAAGTGGAGGGGGAAAAAATCCGGGCCTGTGCGTGACCCTGACTGCTCATGCCCGCTTCGATCCACAAACATCACACCGTCTCGAACTCGCCCAATCATCATCACATCAAGTATCCTTCACACGTCCTAGCCTCCTCCCTTCAAACCTACGATAGAATCAAATGAGAAACAGATGCAATGCAAAAAAGGAATGAAACAGACAAAACATAAACCAAACTAGAGAAACAGAACGATGATCGATCTAAGGCACGACACGGCGACTAGTCCACCTACCCGTAGCCGCATTCTCACCGCTGACCAGCTCATAGATCGTCCTAGTATCCTCGGCCAAGTTGACCAAATCCACCTTATACGGTTCGACCACAACCAAGGCGAAATTCTTCTCGCTCTCCTCCAACTGACGCTTCTGCTCCTCCGTCTCCTCCTTGCCCGGTTGAGGCAGCTCCAAGGGCCATGGCGAATTCACATCATCCTTCGGTTTGGCCTCTCCCAGACGGTCAGCGTTCGGGTGAGGCGTACCCGGCGTAGGTCTGCAGAAGGACGCCAGCAAGCCCGCATTGAGCTTGTTTAAAATCCGTTTACGTTCTGCGTCCCAACCGAACGTCTCCATCGCATCCGGTGCTCGTGGGGGTGACAGCCGTTCGAAGGGGAAGAGCGACCGCAAGGGGTGTCCCGGAGTAGGCAGGACATGGACAGTGCCCGAGATCCTAAACTGCATCTGCGTAGACTCGATCCACCAAGCGATCTCACACTCCCCACCTCGACTGCCATCCTCGCCCTGCGAACGGAGACTACTCTGACTCGTCAACTGCACCACCTTGGGCGTGCGAACATCGGTCGTGGTCATCAGACACGGACTCGACCCAAACGCCGGATTCTGCGACGCGATCCCACCCTCCGCTTCGCCATCGCGTTTCTCGTTGACAAACCCACGGTGCACGACATAGCGCACGTGGGGTTTAGCCGCATCATGCACGGAATTGGGCTGCTCAACGGTGGAGAATGCGTAATAGAGGATGGATTTTTCGTTCTTGATGTTTTCACCGATGCCGTTGGCAAGGATCTCCTTCCATTCGGGTTGAGGCGAGTTGGAGGTGGCTTTCTTCTGGTTTGAGCCGGATGCGTGGCCGTCGTTCGTCTGCTGTCCTCCGCCGGACGATTGGTCAGATGAACCGCTCGAATTGCCAATGACCGCTCCAAGACGTTGACCGTCAAACCCAGAGCCACTGTGACTGATAGCGCGCTGCTTGACCCTCTCGTCCAGCGCCTCCCTCAAATCCTTCATAATATCCTTCTGGACATCCTGCGACTTGACCTGCTCAACATCGACGCCAAACACCGCGGCGAGCTCCTCCTGCGTCTTTGCTTGCGAAATACCCGTACGCAGCACAGACAGCTGCTTCTTGGACATGTGCTTGGTCGCGTTTCCCGCCTCAGCTGGTTTGAACGCCAACTGCGACAAGCAGTATTTGGTATTGCCCACAGGGTTGTTGAGCGCAATCGAGTAACGGATCCACTTGGGCGCGATGACGTGCGGGATGCTCAAGTTGCCCTCGGGTCTAAAGCAAGACGGGTTGGCTTCGGCACCACGCGCGATCATGGTCGAAGTGACTCCCGTGAGCTCCTTGATGCGCGGGGCGGTGGCAGCGTCCCACACGTCGCCGTTGCACACGACGGAGATGGTGCGGCCCATCTCGGTAGCGACGGTGTTGACGTGGTCGACGATCTCGCGCAGACGGTGGAGCAGCGCGGGCTCGCGTGGACGCATGTCCTTGGTGCGGCAGTGGACGGTGAGGCACTCGATGGCGCCTGTGCGGACAATCTTGTCGACCAGCTCGAGGGTGGCCTGCTGCGTGGGCATGAGTCGGATCTTGCACGTGACGGCGACGTGGGGAGGAGCAGCTCGACGCATGGCTTTGAGGGTGTTGCACAGCAGGATGGGCGTGGAGAGCATGTTGGCGCCCATACCGGCGTGAGTGGAGAAGGGCTTGGGACAGCCACAGTTGAGGTCGACGGCAGCTACGTCGTCTGCCTGCGTGATGGTCTTGATCGCCTGGTAAGCGAGATCCGGGTCGGCCGATCCGAGCTGGTATACGAGGTAAGGACGTTCGATCGGGTGGCACGAGAAGATCTGCTTGTGCTCCTTGAGGTACTCGACGACGCCCGTGTGCGGGTTGACTTTACGCTCGGAACCAATGATGGCGCGGTCGACAATCTCGGGACCCCAGACCAGATCGGCACCGTACTCGAGCGAAAGGAGGCGCGTAGGAAGCGTGCCGATGCGCACCATGGGAGCGAGGAAGATGCCGTTACGGTACTCGAGCGTCGACGTGCAAGCAGGGATGGGGTCGAGGTCGTCGACACGCTCGCTCTCGGTGATCGCGGGGAGGGCAGAGACGTCTTTGTAGGAGGTAGAGTCAGCAGCGACGGCCTCAATCTCGACGGGAGCCGAGGAAGGAGGAGCAGCGGCCGACTCCACCTTGGCACGCTTGGCTGGTGGGAGCATGGCAAATGGAGGAGGAGAGGGCTGACGGATCTGGGCGACGGAAGGCATGCTGGCTTGAGCGAGGGCGAGAGGCGGGAATGTTGCGATGGAACGAAGACCTGCGACGGGTTGGAGAGTGTGAGTGGGCAGACGAACGGTGGGCTCTCGAAGGGCGAGACGGGCGGCGATGTTGGCTGAAGGCTTGGATGTGATGATGAGCGGCGAGGAAAGCGCCGGCAGAAGTAGCATGAACTTGCAGTCGATAGATTAGGCACTGGAGATGGTGGTGAAAAAGGACGACAAAGAGCTTGAGCAAGAGGGACAGTCGCACAGGGGCGAATTGGTGGAGAACCCCACACAACTGGTGCTTGGAGATGGCCTAAGCGTTGCGGTATAAAGTGAATCAGCTTGATGGCAATGCAAGCCAACAAGCGCTCGATCGATGGAGAATGTTGAGGATCGTGGTTTTCGTGTAAAAAGTCGCTCAGCACCGGCGTCTATGTTACATGCGCAGACTGTATGCGCGATATAACCAAGTAACGAGATGGTATTACGGAAGGGGAAAAGGGAAAGGAGACTAGTATTTTTATGCTAGGAAGCCAACTTTCTCTCGTACGGCATGTATTCGCACGATAAGGGTGTCCGGGCGTGACAGTCTATCCTTTGTGAAATTGACTGCGCTGTGCTGTCCTCTTTTTTTTTTTTTTTTTTCTGGTCTTTCTGGCTAGAGTGTGGAGGAAAAATTCAAAAGGCATTCTTTGCTAAGAAACCGATCCTCATGCTGCTCAGCTGCATGCTGTCGCTTCTCTCACGAATGTGACATCCTCAAACAAGGCATCAAGGAGCGGTCTGTATACCTTGTTTATTGACGGCTCGTATGAAGAAGCGGGCGACTTGAAGATGTTGCTGTTGATATCTCTCAGTGAACAACGCTGTTGAAGGGCGGCCAGCATTAAAAAGCGTCAAAAAAGAAGAAAAGAAAACGAGTAATTCGACCAAAAAAAAGGGATGCAAAAATCGTGAGAAAAATCGACTTATGCTCACCTTCTCGTGCGAGAAAGGTATTAAGGACTCTCTTCCAGGGTCCAAGACGGAACCAAGCTCGCTGGCCCAAGTCGCTTCTTTGTCCTGACCAAAGTTCTACGCCGCACTCTTTCATTCATCAAGGCCAATCATTGCCTCCCTTGCTGCTGGACATGCTCGACACCATCTACATCTGCCGGCACGGCTTTCGTATGAGCTGGATCGGCGCCGAAAACTTCCCCATCACCAACCGTCCACGCGATCCCGTCCTCACCGCCTATGGTCAGCAGCAAGCCCAGCATCTCGCCGACTACCTCGCCTCGCTCCCCGCCTCTGAACAACCGCAACTCATCATCAGCTCTCCTTACTACCGCTGCTTACAGACTTCACTCCCCACCGCGTTAGTACTAAAGCTCGAACTCGTAGCAGAACCAGGTCTGGCGGAATGGTTCCCCACAGCCCCACCGCAGACGGGCATTCACCCATCACCGGCGCGCGCTGTTTACATGCAGGAATTCGTCCCCAAACTCTCGCTCTCCTGGTCTCCCCTACTGTATCCGGAAAATGGAGGTGAAAGTATATCGCAACTCCACGCACGTGCACGTCGAATCCTCGATCTCATCCAGCAACGTTGTGATCAACTCGGCGTCACAAGAGTGCTCATCTGCAGCCACGCTGCTATCATCATCGCCATGGGAAGAGTGCTGCTCAATGACGATGCCGACGGCAAAAGGACCAAATTCATCGGCGCCGGTACGGCTTCGTTGAGCAAATATACACGGCTGGCCGATGGGCAAGGGTGGAAGCAGGAGCTCAATGGTGATGCGTCCTTCTTGCCGGGCGGTGTCGAGAGGGAGTGGCATTTCGGCATGGTGTCGGACAATGTTACTGAAAATGGAATGGGTGAAGGGTGGATAGATCCCCAGGCTCCAACGTCAGGTGTGCAAAGAGATTCCGAGTCGATTCAGACCAAGCTCTAGACAAGGCCAAGGCTGTCACTTACACTCAACATATACCCATCACCCGAGACAAGCTTGTTTTGGGCTGTTGTTTCATTTGCAATACAACGCGATTTGCAACCATAGCTCATCCAACACAATCTGCACAAGATTCAGGCAGCTCGAAATGTATTTTTTGGTCGACGAAACAAGGATCCGATTGCAATATGAAACACGTATTGGAATTGCGAGGACGACAAGGATATGCGGACAAGAGCTTCGAGCGGTTTATACTCCAGAGTATAGCCGCGAGCTGGTGTAGAATGATTAGAGGGGAAAGCAACTACTTGAGCGGCTTAGCAACCGTCCTCTTGTACGCCTTTTGCGGCGCCGGACCATTAGCCACGGTTGGGTACGCCTTACACTTGGAGCTAGGAGCGGCCTTATGAGGAGCCGGGGTCTTTGCCTGACCCTGGCGGAACGTGCTTCCCTTATAAACACCCGGATACTTGCCGCTGTCTCCCCGGCAATCCTCAAACACACCCTTCTCAAACTTGCCGCGGTTCGAGTTGAAGTAGGCGCCCATGGCATCGTACACGTGAGGGGCGTACTGTGCGGCGTTGGGACCGTAAGCTGCACGGAACGAGAATTCGTAGGCGCTCATAAAGTTGTTCCACTCTTTGATCTGGACAAACTTGCCCTCGCTGCCGGGGACGTTGTTGGAGAACACCAGGCCGCCTTTGGGGTTGCCTGTGCCGTCGGCACCGTGCGGGTCGAGCTCTCCGCCCGCATCACCTTTTTGGATGTTCATGCGTGTAAAGTCGCCCACTCCCGTGACTTGGAGGAAGTCGGGCGTCTTGAGGAACTGGACACCCTGGATAGAGCCATTGGGGATCAGGCGTGTACCGTAGCCGGATTTGAGGCAGTAGGAGACCACGGATTCTTCGCTGGCTCCGATTTGAGAGTTCGGATTGATGGGTCCCCAAAGGCAAAAGTCGTTGGCATTGTTGATAAAGACGTTTTGACAGAGAGATGAGGAGGACGAGGCGCCCCATTTGGTGCACTGGTTGGAACCGGCTTGGTTGGCCTCCCACTTGTCCGGTAGAGAGTTTACGTTGAAATTGGGCTTGTTCTGGGCTGCTGCCGGTAGGGCGAGTGCAGCTGCTACCAGGGTGACTGTGAGAAGGGTGCGGGTCATGTTGGCGATGGATGTAATTGCTTGGGCAGGAAGTTGGGGTGAAGCTGGGCACCTTTGGCAGCCGCATCTACATACATGTCGAGCTTTCGAGCACCTCTACTCAGAGTATAGTACGGTGCTCAAGAGGATGCAGCACACAGGTCCAAGCAGTCAAAATATCAAGCTTGCGAAGAGAGACTGCATAAAAAGCACCGGACGACCCCGCAAGCAGCTGCGCATGTCACGACCAGTCCAGCAAAGGCGATGGCGCATGCACGTTTTGAGACCAAGAGACTCTGATGTACCACAATACGAGACGCAGCTCAAGGCTGCTAATTATGGAAAGAGAGGCGAAGTTGAAAATGGAGACCCATTCTGAACGTTGGGCGTACAGCTTGTGCATGGCAGGCATGTTTAGCTACTGTAAAATCTTTGGTGCATGCTTGGGGATCGACAATGCAGCCGGTCAGAGCAGAGAGCAGCTGATCGAAAGAGCGCCTTTGTTCCAGAAGCGAGATTCCGACGTGCATGGTTCCGAGCCAGTAGATTGTGTCAACAAGCGTTCCGTCGATTTTTTCGTCGTCGTTACGACATGTGGCATTCTTTGAGCAAATAAATGTCAGATGCGAGGAGTCGAGAAATTTTGGACTTGGCATTGGCTTTGCACTGTTAGACAGGCCAGGTAGATCGGGCAGACGATCGCGGACGAGGGACGATCTTTTTTCTTATTCAATGTTACACCTAGCTAGCCAACAATGACTAATCAAAGTAGACAGCATCACCCACGTCAAGTGGGGAGCCAATCGGAAGGGCTGGATTTTGCTTGTGCTCTGGCTCGAAAGCGGGGAACGGCGCGGAGCAAGGCGAGGAGAAAATTGCAAAGTGGGAAGCAAGTATTGCGACATTTGTCAGGGTCGATGGCGTGATCCCCTCAGACACCACAATCGGTCATGTTGGAAAATCGCAAGTTACACTTTTCGCCTCTCTTGGATGTGGACCGCGTCGACTTTAGATTTGGCAGAATGGCAGACTTGGCGGCCAATGGGTCTGTTCTTGGTGTTCATCAACAGATTAGATTGACGCGTGCTGCCGCTGCAACTGTGACTGCATGATCATCTGCCGTTGTTTCCAGAGCAGCAGTTGGTTTCGGGTCAATTGCGATTGTACGGCCCAACGCCGCCTCTTTTCTCCGAGACTTGGTCTACGCCATGCCTTGTGCCAAGGTTTAGTCAGAGTCATTCTTTCACCTTTTTGCTTTCTTCTGGTTCGAGGCTCGACTGTGGCATCACCCTTTGCTCCTCCCTCTCCTTGGACTTCTTTCCTCACCCTCACCTTTCTCCGCCATCCTTCTCCTCATACGAGCCTTGATCCCTAGTCCTCGTATCGATTGATTCGGAGTCGCATCTCAGGTTCAGGGCCATCCACTCCTTTGGTGGCGTTCGTCACCCTCTACATCCTCCGAACAAGGATCACAGGCTAGAAAGTGCCCTCAAGCTTTTTCGAGCCTTCAGTGAAGCATCCCATTGCTTCGTCTTTTTGCAACAATCCGCTCTTTCCTTCACTTCCATCGCACCACGCCACCATGAGCTCCATCTCTGCTGCTGCCGCTGTTGCCAGGATCGCCGCCCTCGCCTCGGCCACCGTGGTCAACGTCGCTCCTTCCGGCAAAGCTTCCACCTCTTCCTTCTCCTCCGTCGCCGACAAGGCTACCGAGCTCAACGCACAGCTCGAGGTCGAGCAGCTCAACCAGCATGTCGAGCTCGGCTCTGTTCTCACTCAGCTCAAGCCCGCTGCCAATGGTCCCATCTCGGTCCTCTCCCACGCACACCAGCAGACCTTCACCCGTCTCGTGCCCCACCTCCCCAAGCTCGTAAACACTCCCCTCGTCTTTCATGTAGCCAGCGCTGGCGAGCACAGCGACCTCATGGCTCTTCGTCAGTCTGGTCTCGTCCTCCTCCACTCTTCCACCGCCGCTCAGGCTCACGACCACGCTCTCCTTGCCACCAAGATCGCCACCTCGGCAAAGCGCGCCGTCCTCCACTTCTTTGAGGACGTATCTGGACCCGTCGAAGAGGTGACCAACGTCGACCTCGCTTCTTTTGTCGGCTCGGCTGCTGCTTCCACCAGCACCGATGCTGCCGCCGCTCCCAAGCCAAACGGCGTCAACGGCCACGCCAACGGCGTCAACGGTGTCAACGGACACACCAACGGTCACGTCAGCGCCGCTGCTAGCGAGGCTGGCTTCGACGACCTCGAGTCCGCCATTGACGCTGCCTACGAGGACGTCGCCG
Source organism: Sporisorium scitamineum (assembly GCA_001010845.1). NCBI lineage: Eukaryota > Fungi > Basidiomycota > Ustilaginomycetes > Ustilaginales > Ustilaginaceae > Sporisorium > Sporisorium scitamineum. Next base: position 607,709 of record CP010919.1, on the reverse strand, counting down.
AGCTTGTCGGTCACGCCGTCGAGCCCTTCCAGCTTGTTGGCGCTTCTGACGCTTCCAATCTCGCTGTCGTGCTCGGTGCCGGCTCCGAGCTCCTCCAGGACTACACTGCCCACACAATGATCTCGCTGTCCTCGATATCCGTCTGGTGCGTCCCTCGTTGCCACCACGTCTTCTCGACACCATCCCTGCCGGCATCAAGCGCATCGCTGTTCTCGAGCAGAGCGTTCGCAGGACCACCAAGCTTGGCCCCCTCTTCGTCGACGTCGCCACAGCCTTCCAGGGCTCCGAGCGTGCTCTTCCTTCCGTCTTGGTCAGCGGCGTCCTCGGCCACATCGACGACGGTGACAAGGCCGCCAAGGAGCTCATCAAGGCGCTCGAGGCTCCCAAGGCCAAGCACGCCTTCGTCGTCGGTGACATCAAGAAGCTCGCCGCTCGTGCTCAGTCCGCTCCCGCCACCGCCGCCACCTCCACCGGCCCCGTCCAGGTGTCCAAGCACGAGGAGGCCTACAACCTCATGCTCGAGCAGGTCTTTGCCGAGCGCCTCTCGGTCGTCAACTCGGCCAACGAGGAGTCCGACGACCACCCCGCTGCTCGCAGCCCCGAATACGCCTTTGGTCAGGTGCTTGCTCAGCTCGAGCAGCGCGACGAGCTCGTCCGTGCCGTCAACGATGTCCTTCGCGACGGCGGTATCTCGACCGAGCTGCACGAGGCTCTCTCGCAGTGGCTCGTCGCCAAGCAGGACGCCAAGAAGAACGTCGCCTCGAGCAACAAGGTCGCCTCGCTCCTCCAGTCGTCCACCTCGGGCGCTGCCCTGCAAAAGATCAAGTCGCTCTCGTCGCACCTCTCGCTCAAGAGCCGATGGATCGTCGGCAGCGATGCCTGGGCCTACGACGCCGGTATGGGTGGTGTTCACCATGTCATTGCCTCGGGTCGCAACCTCAACATGCTCATCTTTGACAGCGTCCCTTACACCAAGCGAGATGCACAGGCTGCTCACAAGCGCAAGAAGGACATTGCCCTCTATGCCATGAACTACGGCAACGTCTACGTCGCCAGCACCGCCATCTACGCCGACTACACCCAGGTGCTCCACGCACTTATGGAGGCCGACAAGTTCGATGGCCCCTCGGTCGTGCTTGCTTATGTCCCTTACCGCACCGTCGATGCTCCCGCTCTCGACGTGCTGCGCGAGACCAAGCTCGCCGTCGACTCGGGCTACTGGCCTCTCTTCCGCTGGGACCCCAGCGCCGAGGCTCGCGGCTCCGAGGTCTTCCGTCTCGACGGTGTCCGCCTTCGTGAGCAGCTCCAGCAGTTCCTCGACCGCCAGAACCTCTTCACCACGCTCGTAAAGTCGCGCCCCGAGCTCTCCTACGACATTGCCGCCTCGCAGGGCAACGCTCTCCGCGACCTGCAGCGCCGCAAGGCCAAGGAGGCCTACGAGAAGATGCTTGGTTCGCTCGACGGTCCTCCCCTGCTCATCCTCGTCGCATCCGACGGTGGTAACGCCGAGAAGGTGGCCAAGAAGCTTGCGGTTCGTGCCAAGGCTCGTGGTGTCGCTGCCCGTCTCCTCACCATGGACGACTATCCTGTCACCGAGGAGCTCAAGGACGAGAAGAACGTCGTCTTCCTCACCTCGACTGCCGGTCAGGGTGAAGCTCCCCAGAACGGTCGTTTCACCTACAAGGCGCTCCACGCCATGGCCAACTCTGCGCTGCCCGACACGGTCAACTTCACCGTCTTTGCCATGGGCGACAGCCACTACTGGCCCCGTCCCGAAGACGCCCACTACTACAACAAGCCAGGCAAGGACATTGACCTGCGTCTCGAGCAGCTCGGCGCCAACCGCATGGCACCCATCGGTCTCGGTGACGACCAGGATGCCGACGGCTACCAGACCGGCTACAAGATCTGGGAGCCTTTGCTCTGGAAGGCGCTCGGCGTCGACACGGTCGAGGTCAAGGAGGCCGAGCCTGAGCCCATCACCAACGAGCACATGAAGATCGCCTCCAACTACCTGCGTGGTACCATCAAGGAGGGTCTCGAGGACACCTCGACCGGCGCCATTGCCGAGTCCGACGGTCAGCTCACCAAGTTCCACGGTACCTACCAGCAGTACGACCGTGACACGCTCGAGGAGCGCAAGGCTGCCGGTCTCGAGCCCGCGTACAGCTTTATGATCCGTGCTCGTATCCCTGGTGGTGTTGTGACCCCGGCTCAGTGGGTTCAGCTCGACGATGTTGCCGAGAAGTACGGCAACCAGACGATCAAGATCACCACGCGTCAGACGATCCAGTACCACTGTGTCATCAAGAGCAACTTGAAGGCTGCCATGCAGGGCATCAACAAGTCGATGCTCGACACCATCGCCGCCTGCGGTGACGTTAACCGAAACGTTATGTGCTCGCCCAACCCGAACCTCAGCGAGCTGCACGAGGACGTCTACGAGTTCTCCAAGTCGATCTCGGAGCACCTGCTGCCGCGCATGAACGCCTACCACGAGATCTGGCTCGACAAGGAGACCGACAGCTCCAAGCAGCTGCTCATCGGTGGTGTGCTGCAGGATTACGAGCCGCTCTACGGTCCTTACTACCTGCCACGAAAGTTCAAGATCGCCATCGCCGTGCCTCCCCGCAACGACACCGACTGCTTTGCCCATGACATTGGTCTGATTGCCATCGCCGACCCTGTGACCAAGCGTCTGGCCGGTTTCAACTTGGCCGTCGGTGGTGGTATGGGTGTCACGCACTCGATGAAGGCCACCTACCCGCGTCTCGGAAGCGTTATCGGTTTCGTGACGCCCGAACAGACCTTGGATGCGTGCCGCATCGTCATGCTCATCCAGCGCGACACGGGCAACCGTGCCAACCGTAAGCAGGCTCGTCTGAAGTACACGATCGACAAGTACTGGGGCTCCGCCGACAACTTCAAGGCCGAGGTCGAGCGTCGCTTGGGCTACAAGCTCGCCGAGCCCAGGTCGTTCAAGTTCGAGACCAACACCGACTTGTACGGCTGGACGCAGGACTACAAGGGCAACTACCACTGCACCTTGTGGCTCGAGAACGGTCGTGTCAAGGACGAGCCCGGTGCGCCGTTCCGCACGGGTCTGCGCGAGCTGTGCAAGATCCACAAGGGAGCGTTCCGCCTGACGCCCAACCAGCATATCATCGTGTCGGACATCAAGCCCGAGGACAAGGACGCGATCGACGCGCACCTGCGCAAGTACAAGATGAACAACTGGGAGCACTCGGGCGTCAAGCTATCGGCGAGCGCCTGTGTCGCCTTCCCCACTTGTGGTCTCGCCATGGCCGAGTCGGAGCGATACCTGCCCTTGCTCATGGACAAGGTGGAGCAGATCTTCGAGGCCAACGGTCTGCGCAGCACCGATACGGTGTTCCGCATGTCCGGTTGTGCCAACGGTTGCTCGTGTCCCTGGATGGCCGAGGCCGGTTTCGTCGGCAAGGCGCCCGGTCAGTACGTCATGACGCTCGGTGGTTCGCACAACGGTACGCGTCTGTCCAAGATCTACCGCGAGTCGGTGGACGAGAAGGAGATCTTGGAGATTATGAACAAGCTCGTACCCCAGTACGCGCAGAACCGCATCGAGGGCGAGTCGTTCGGTGACTACGTTATCCGTGCTGGCGTCATCAAGCCCACTACGGAGGGCAAGTACTTCTACGAGGACATGTGCCCCTCGGATGTCGTTCCCCCTTCGGCAGCTGCCAAGAAGGGCGCTGCGCAAGCAACTGAGCACTACGACCGTGCTTCTTCCGCATGATTTTCGATACCACCAAAAAAGGAAAAGTTGGATGCCTGATAGCTGCTCAACACAGTCATCGCGTTAGATTCTCCTCCAATGTCTCTGTCAAGAGAGAGATGCTTGTAACTAGTTGCACACACACACACACACCATTCGGTTTTGTAGTTTTGGTCTTTATGCTCTCATTCACAATAGATCGGGATTTCTGAGTTCTCTTTGCACGATGGGTTTGGTCTGAGAAAGCGGGAGCTTGAGCGAGCGCGGTGCGCATTGAGGCAACTGTGAGGTGCAGTCTGGCGTATCGGGCTCGTCTTGAGCGGTTTGCACAGACCTGTTCCATGCTGACCGAGTTGTTTGAATTCCATACAGAGGGGTTGTTTCATCTAAGGCTTACAACGTCAACTCATGCGTGACCGTTGGCAGTAGGATCGTTCTCCAGCTGAATCTGTTTCGCCAACTCGGAAATACCCTTGGCCTCGCCCTTTTCCGGCTCCTCAGCTTGAATGGTCAAGATCAACCCGGATCCATCCTCCTTCCACTGTGCGTTGGTAACGCTCCTCAGATCCTCGACAATGTAGTCCGCCTGTTCCTGTTGCATCTTTTCTCCATCGTGTGTGGTTCGCAAGGCGAGCGTCTTGGCACCTGCGCGCTTACCCGAACGGACGCCGGGGGGAGCGTCTTCGACGACGAGGCAGCGGGTGATGTCTTGACCCGCCTTTTCGGCGCCGATGAGGTAAGGTTGAGGGTCGGGTTTGCCGCGTGTGCAGAGGTCGGAGGTGATGAATACGCGAGGAGGTTCGCTGACGCCTGCCGAGGCGAAACCCTGTTGAGCATACGCCTGGGTGGCAGAGGTGACGATGGCCCACCCGCAGTTGCCTCGTTCTACGGCGGCAGCGGGGCGGGTGGAGTTGATCTGAGAGAGCAGCTCTTTAGCGCCAGGCATGGCGACGATGGATCCACCCACACCCTTCGCTGCGTTTTCTTTGGCGACGACGAGGATGTTCGACTCGAATCGCGCTACTTCCGCGTCGATCTGGTCGTCAGGGATCGAGGGGATGAAACGTTTCAGGTTCTCGACGGTGCGGTAGCCGTGGCAGGTCTGCATGACGAAATCCAAGTCGAGCTTGTACTGATGCGCAAAAGATGCCCATGTTGCATTGACTGCAGGCGTCGAATCGATCAACGTGCCGTCCATGTCGAACAGGATCGTGTCGACTTCTACTGTTACCGTCTTGACCATCTTTGCGAAGCGAGCAACGTGTGTGTCTGTGTGTGTGTGCGGATGAAAGGTGGTGAGGAGGATGGTGTTGAGAAGCAAGATACAGTCGATGCGAGGGTGTGAGGAAAGATCGGAAGCAAAGTGACTCGGCTATGGACCGAGATGAAATGTCCAAACCGGGAACTTATAGGGCAACGGCATTTTGATGACGCCGAAAGGCAGCCTAGCCCGCCGCCCATGTTGACATTGCTGCCGCACCATCACGCAACGTGCTCCTCATCTGTCATTGCTTAGTCTGCTGTGCGCAAGCGCCATACACATTCATCAAAGGCGAGCGCCACAGGGAGGGGAACGAGTTGATCCTCGGCATGGATTTCTCGGCTCGCCCTCTTATGTCCGTTCCCGGAAACCATGCTTTGGCAGGTCGACACAGCGACAGATCCCAGGTTTGGTACGACGTTGTGTGTAAAGGCAAGTACGGCCAATTTAAACACCGACCAGAAACTTCTGGTGAATCGATAGCCGCGCTCTCACCGCTTTGTGCGTGACCGACTTAACATCGTATCGCCTTTTTTTCCGTGAGAAGACATCAGAAACGACATGATCATCAAAGCAGAGGGCTTGTGATGCCTGCGCTTCGAGCCATAGGCTCTGCTTGCTTTAGGGTGGGAGGAGGGTATGAGATGGCGGAAGCGCTCAGGTCGAGGGTCGAGACCTTATCGAGATCAAGCCTACCTTTGTGACGAGGCCAGTCTCGATCGGCGATCTGACGTTGCAGCCAACGGACCCGACACTCATTTTGGGAAAATTTGGAATTCCAGCATTGACTGCACGTGACTTTTGTCCAAAACTATAGCTTTTCGAAAACAGTGCGGAAGCGAGTCGAGTGGCTACGACCTACAGCCTCCAGATTTGAGAGCGTTCGGAAGCGGTTGCAGTCTCGAGACAGTGGCTAGAATTTCAGTTTGGCAGTGCAGTGAGGCAGCGCGGCAAGCGAGCTGAGAGGCTTGGTCGCCATCAAGTTCGCATTCTGACCTTCATCTTCGACCATCCACCCCTCAAGATCATATCAAAGTACGTATCTGACGCACAGCAGCGCAGCAGCATAGCATCGCAATCGTCGGTAGTGCAATTCGCAGGCGGAAGACAGCATTTGGATATAGGCACAGCACGGCACAGCACGGCACAGCACGGCACAGCATCGACACAGCATCGACAACTTCCAGCAACAACAACGACCCCACTACATAGATGGCATCGCGGCACTCGGCGCGCAGGACAGAATTGCGTACAATTGTAGAGCATGGCAAAGACAGCGTTTCTGTGGCAGGGCCGTATGATCAGCATCAGGCGTCGTTCTGGACACAGCTCTCGAACATTGCAAACAAAGAGATGGGCAAGGAGGTGGCTAGAAGTGCATCAACAGTCGCATCAGCAGATTAAGGCATACCACCAGGCATCGAGTACTACTAACAAGGCTTTGGTGGACGTTCATCGTTCTGTCGTCCTTGGCAAGCTTTGCCGGTGGAAGCTGTGCCCGAGATGATTGCCAGCAGATAGCATCGACCGCAGCTTAGATCTGCATCGGATATGTCATCGCATCATCGCAGTGCTTGCGTGGCAGCTATGGTGAATCTGCGAGAACGCCGAGCTCAGTTGCAGACCATGGTTACACTTGGCGTGCTCAGCTTTGGTACATCACCGCATCTGTTCAATGACAAAGGAGAGGAACAAGCGCTGGGCATGACGGAGATAGTCGTGATGATGTGATGCCGGTTTGTCGTCCCAGCCACTTTGCACGAGGCTGCGACGCAGGCACCGTTTCTCGATACAGCACAACAACATGCACACAGCAATCTCAGCCAACCTCGCCATCTCTCGCCTCGCCACATGCGCGACACTCCCAACTTGCACCAGCCGTATTTACCGATCCTGCCAACCATCATCCATATCTTCTTGACCCAAGAGGGGCAAGACCTTCCGAATCCAGTGCATTGCTGTCCTTTGTCCGTCTCTGCTGCGATCTCTTAAAATACACAGCCAAATTCGAAAGACACGAGACTGACTTTTTTTCGCTTCTTTTTTTCTTTTCTTTTTTTTTTCTCCTTCGCATCGACTCAACTCTTCTTTACCTCGACCACCACCATCTCATCATCATCACCTACCTTTCTTCAAACAAAAGATGGCCGTGAAGCACAACAACATCCTTCACAACAACCACTTCCGCAAGGACTGGCAGCGTCGGGTCAAGGTCTGGTTCGACCAGCCCGGTGCCAAGAAGAGGAGACGCACTGCCCGTGAGGCCAAGGCTGCCAAGCTCGGCCTGCGCCCCGTCCAGCCCCTCCGCCCCGCTGTCCGATGCCCCACCCTCCGATACAACACCAAAATCCGCTCCGGCCGTGGTTTCACCATTGAGGAGGTCAAGGCTGCCGGTCTCGGCAAGAAGTACGCCCGCTCGGTCGGTATCCCCGTCGACCACCGTCGCCGCAACAAGTCCGAGGAGAGCCTCAAGCTCAACGTTGAGCGCATCAAGGCTTACCAGGCCCGTCTTGTCGTTATCCCCAAGCTGACCAAGAAGAACAAGGACAAGAAGGTCGACCTCTCCAACGTCGAGGCTGTCCGCCAGGTTCAGTCGGTCCTCCCCTTGCCTGCCGGTACCGAGGCCGAGAAGCCCCGTGCCATCACCGCCGAGGAGAAGGAGTTCAATGCTTACGAGACCCTCCGCAACGCTCG